>VZSR01003371.1:7145821-7291396 GCA_013398615.1 Brachypodius melanocephalos
TGCTGAATTTCAGAAGGTTCCTCCCTGCCCATCTCTCCAGCCCATCTCGGTCCCTCTGAAGGTTGCACAGCTCCCTGGGCTACTGGCCACTCCTCCCAGTTTTGTGTTGGCAGGAAACTTGCAAAGGAGGCATCTGTTCCTTCCTCCGAGTCACTGATAAACCAGTTAAACAACACAGAGCCCAGTGCAGTACCCTGGGGACACCACTGGTGACACGTATCCGACTGGACCCTGTGCCACTGATCACAATTCTCTGGGATCTGCCACCCAGCCAATTCTTAACCTACCTCACTGTCCACTCAGCCAGCCCACAGCCCTGAGTTTGCCTGTGAGGATGTTGTGAGACACAGTGTCAAAGCCTTGCTGAAGTCAAGGTAGACAGAATCCATTGCTCTCCCCTCAGCCATCCAGGTAGTTGTTCCTTTGTGGAAGGCAGTCAGGTGGTCAAGCTTGATTTACCTTTAGTGAATCCATGCTGGATGCTGATCACCACCTTGTCTCCCATGTGGATATGTGGCCTACACTCACAGGAACAAAACAGAGTTGTTGCTCTGGAGCAGGTACCTTTTTGTACTTGCACCCAGTGGCAGAACTGAGCTGGCTGTGGCAGCTGTTGTATCTACCTGTGGATACAACCACAAATTCAGAATTACTTTGTGAGTGGAGGGCACGGTGAAGGCTCCTGGACTTTCTGCCTCAGCTGGACTTGCAGGAAAGAAATGGGTGCAGAAACTAAGCTTTATTCAGCTTACGAGAGGAAAGCTGCAGAAGTGCCCGATGTGCAGAAAAAGGAAAAGCAAGAAAAAGACTAGATGTGTTGTTAAAGGTAATGAGCAATGCACATTCTCTAGCAGGATTAGGATGGGAACAGGAATAGACTTGCCAAGCTAAGGGAAAATCCTCTTTTTGAAAAAAAGGGAAGGGAAAAAAATCCTTTAATGAGTTTTGATAGGAAAATTGACAAGTATTAACAAGAATCAGGAAAAGGAGCAGTTAAATGGCCAAGCTATGCAAGATGTTCACAAATCTTCAAGATGAACTCAGCAGTGATTAAGGGGAATAAAAACTTGAGCAAAAATGCTGGAGAGTACTTGAACTTGTTGTTAGCTCACTAATGTCTGTGATCCTTGCTGGTGATGTTTATACAAGTATAAACTGGGCAGATGTGAGCCCAGTGATCACAGCAAGTGCTGCCCTTGCTCTAGAATCAAGGCCAGGATTAGAAGTCCCAGTGAGGAGTAGGATGTGTTGGTTCTGCCCCAGCATTTTACTGATGCAGTTGTATTATGGGGCATGGGTATAGGAAACTTTCTTCTGCCCACAATATAACACATGGATTCTCCTGTCCATCTCCCACAGCCTGCAGGACCGTGTAGAACTTCTGGGAAGGAAGGGAGTTTGCAAGCAAAGAAAATTTATGAGGTAGCTCAGAGACATAATGGGAAGTGCTGTGAGTAGTGCTCCTATGTTTGTGCAAAGGCAAGACACAAAGACATCAAGAGGAGGAAGTAAAATGCAATGAATAAAGTTAGAGAAGAGAAATGCATTGAGGCACGAGTGGTGGCTTGGACAATCAGATTGTACAGGTAGGAGTAGTGCAGAGAAGCAGAAATGATCAATGAATCACAGAACAGTGCTGTGTGCTCAGGGAAAGCAGCAGAAATGATCAGTAAAGCACAGAACAGTACTGTGTGCTCAGGGAAAGCAGCAGAAATGATCAGTAAAGCACAGAGCAGTGCCATGTGCTTGGGGAAAGCAGCACTGCTGCCATCACCACAATGGCCAGGGATGCATGCAGAGATGGACATGTGGGGTCCAGGGGTGTCCTCTGCCTGATGTGAGAGATGAGAAACTTGCAGGAAGCTAAGTGAAAATTGAATGACAGCATGGTTGTTGTGTGGTAAGGACAGAATAAGTGGCATATAGAGTGTTTTGAAATTCAGCATGCTGGGATTACAGGTCATGCCAAAGATACAGCACGCTTAACACACGTCAAAGTACCTATATATCATGTGAAACCTACCTATATTAAACTGTGTTCAAATTGTTTTAGTGATACATAGCCAGACAAAACAGATACTAATCGTTCATAGAACAGTGAAAGCAGCATCATGAATTCACTAGTTTCTTTAGGATGAAAGTTCCTTTAGTCACCTCCCATGTGATGCAATAGCTGTACTTGATCAGCAAAAAATAAATGTGGAGAGAAGGAAGCAGCACAGGAAAACAGATACAGCCCCTGCCTTTGGAGGGCACAGAGGTGAAGGTAGCAGCAGAGAATGGGGTTTTATGCAAGTTCTCCAGGGAACGGCAGGGCTTTCCCATGAAAAGCCTTCTTGACCTGAGGCCAAAGACTTCAACAAAGAAGAGACTTCTGCTCCTGATACTACCTTTTTTCCCTCTCTTTTCTTCCCTGAAGAAAAAGAGGACTGGTGAGTGATCTAAGATTAAAGGTGCAGTGTTGCAATTTTGGGGCATTATGTCAGTTGTGAGAGATCAGACTGCGAATTAAGAAAAAAAAAGTCAATTCAGAGGCATTACTAGAAACCCCATTATTAGAAAACCCAGACATAATCTTTGATAAACCCACGAATATTTGCCAAGCAAAAGAAATTCCCCAGTGCATATGAAAGCTTAAGAGACAGCAGGCAGTGCTCTGAGCATGATAAAAAATTAAAGCCACTACAAGAGAGAGACCTGAGGTAGTATGTCCTGCAGAGCTAAAACGCTGATCCCCAGGGAGCTGCAGTGCAAGCCAAGCAGCAACCCTGTTCTAGGGGAGAAAAAGAGGTAAAATCTGCCACAGATTGTGTTGTTTTGCTGCAGGTGTACAGCGTGGGCCAGGAGAGGAGGGCTGGCAGGGAGGGCTCCTTGGCAGGGGGAGCTGATGCTGCTGCAGCAGGAGATCATCAGCCTGAAAGGAAAATTGGGCTCTTGTGGAGTTGGATGTGTGTGCAAGCCAGTGTGAAGTTAGCAATACTGAAAGGGATTCACAGTCAGGAGACACTAAATAGATGAAATTCAGGGTTAGAGCTGCACATTTATCCCTGCAGAGGGAAGATGGCAACAAGCACACATAACAAATGGGGAAAGTTACAGTTTGTTTGCTAGGATGTTAAAAGCCTGTGTGTCATCCTTCTGAATCCATGGGGGAAAATTATTGCTGTGTCTGGGGAGTCTGAGGAGCAAGGAGATTGCTTAGCAAGGTAACAGAAAGTATCCAGAGAACTCAGTTTTAGCTATGATTCTGAGAAAATGATCAGTCTTAACTAAACTGACCTTTTAATGGTCAGTTTACAGGTACATACTTTTTACTGTCAGCTCAGGCACTGGAATTACTGCCCAGTACTCCTTGGAGATACGTCCCCTGTGGATGATGCTGTGCCTGATACCAGTGTCTCCACCTTCCACCGCAGGCACCGGGATGGTCAGAAAGGGAAGACAGACCCAAACAAGCCTGTGGCCAAATCCAAGCCCTGCCCACCTGTTCCTATGGCTCTACCTGCTTGCTGTCAGCAACATAAACCCCAGAAACACCCAGAGCCTTGGCCTGGCTTGCTTCCAAGCTGGGCTGCAGCTCTGGGAAGGCTCCTTTCACAGTCTTTCACACAGGGGAAATCTGGTAGATTTCCCCTAAGTGATGAGGGATGATGAGGCCTTTCATTGTGGTGCTGTGCTGGCTGGATTGTGTCCAGGCAGTTTGATGGCACTGCCTACAGGTACCACTACCCCTATCCTTAGTTACCACTAGTAAATCTTCTCTGAAGCATTAATGTGAGTTACTTAAATCTCTTCTGTTGTTTTGATTTAGCCTGGTTTGAGTTGCCAAGCAGCTTATTACACTTTGCACTAAACCCAGAGCAGCTGTGCAAGGCGACCCCCCAGCCCATGCATCCAGCTCTGGGATGGCAGGCACCAGCCACTGCTGAGTTTGGATTTTGAGATGGTTTGTGAAACCCCCCATCACAAACCATTTTGAGATGGTTTGTGAAACCCCCCATCATGTCCTGATCACCAGTGGGCTGCTCCTGCTGAGCCCTGCTCTGTGGCTGTGGCTGGAGTGGTCTCCAGCCAGCTGCAGCATGGACAAGCCCAGAGCTACATCACTCTGATGGGGGGGGAATTGTGCCTCTAGCTCCAGTCAGCATTTCCAAGTCCTGTTAAACCTGAATAACCACAATCCAGGGCTCTTGCTTCAAATGCATTGAGTGAAAATGAGGGTTCCCAAAGCTCTAGTGAAGTAAATTTTTCTCTTCAGGATACTGCTTATGCACCAGGATATGGATATGGATTATAGTTGATAGTGTTACTGTCTGCTCTTAATTTTTATACTTTCACATACTTACCACTGCAGATACTAAAAGGTTTGTGTGAAGGGTATATTTACAGATATTCACTCCCAGGACTCTCAAAGGGAGGTTTCAGTATGCAAAGTTCCCAACCCTCTCAGATATACCGACAGCCAGTGACTGCCAGGTCACATTTGCTTTAAAAGTCACATTTGTTTTAAGTTAAACTTTGAAATCTTCAGTTAAACTAAAGTTAAACTTTGAAATCCATTTAATTACTCTGGTGTAAAACCGTTTGTGGATGCTCCTCCATGCTTTAATTGAAATCTGATTTGCAGTGTTTTTTCTTTAGGAAAGCTGAATCTGTTTAAGAGTATCCACATGGGTTTGCAATTGGTTTCAATAAATAGAATTAAAACCAGGTTTTGCTTCAATTGCTGCAAGTTTTAATGCAAACAGGGCCTCTGCAAAAACTGAAAATCTCCCAATTATTCTGGAGCATTTCTCTCCCCTGTGAGACTGAACGTTTTCATGTGTTTCCATGAGTGCAATGTGGAGGTTCTCCAGTATCCAACCTTTTCCTGAAACAAGCAACCTACTCTGAGTTTAGCAGCCTCTCCCCTGCCCCTGACTGGCTCTTGTGCTTCCAATCAGACACAGAGGAAACATTTAAACACACAGCCCTTTGCTCAGCCTCTCTGGCTCTGCTCAGAGCAGGAATCAGCCATGCAGCTCAGCCCAGGTAAGGCCACACTTCACCATCCCGATTGCAGCCATGTTGCATTGAACAGGTTTTTCCCCTCTAAGTGCCCTGATTTACTCTTTGCCCCCTTGCTGCACAAAGAGAGGGGGAGAGTAAACCCCTCCTGTGCCCCAGGAAGGCAAATGCGTGGTAAGAGCAACTTGCACACAGCTGCAGCTTCACCTGGTGCAGCTCCCAGCAGCAGCTTTCCTGGATGAGAGCTGAGGGCTGGGGTGGGAGAGGCTGGGGATGGGGTAGGAAAGCTGCCAGGTGCTGTTGAGCCAGCCCAGGTCCTTATCCCACCTCTGCATGAGGTTGGTGAGGATACTTTGGGTGCATGTGGCAGCTCCCCTGCTCGCCCTCTGATGCAGCTGGGTGCTGTTTTCACCAGCACTGTGTAATGCAGTGTCAGAGTTGCCACCCACGGATGAACAGATCCTTTGAAAATCCATGGGAGCCTGCATCTCCTAAAAACCTCCTTTTTTCCATTTGCACATGCTGCTAAATTACCCTGATGCCTAAGTGTAATCTTCTGGCTGTTCCCTGTGCCCAGGAATTACTCAAGGTGGCATGCTGGATCCTTAGCTGCAGGACAGTTTTTCCAGTTGTTTGTTTTGAAAGCTCTTAAGAGCAATATACTATCAGCTGAGGTTTCTAATTAACTCTGAATAGCTAGTCTGCTGCCACTCAAGTATAATTCTCATTAGCATCTCAGCTAACAAGCTTCAGTGTTTGCCCTCCTAATTAGCTTCTAGTTAGAAGTCTTTCCCTATCCTAAGATGTGCTGTTGTTAATTGCACTTGCAATTGCTTTTACAGCAAACTCCTGAGAGGCTGTTAAAGCTCTGGTTTGTGTGGCCTGATAGAGATCAGTGCCTGGGATACTCACAGCTACAGGTTCTGTGTTCTCCTGTAAGAGTGTGTCTGCACCACGTGGAATGCAAAGAGAAGGGGGGACAGAGCCACAGCTTTTAAAATGAATGAGGAAGTATTTTGCCTTTTAAACAGGTGGTAGAACCCGAAATGAGTCTGCTTAAAGCAAAGTACAACTTTCACAGCTAATGCTGCCTAAATGGCTTTCCATGGCTGTTTTCCCCCTGCAGCTGTCCATACAATGGCAGTTTTCTGTTCCCCGTGGGTTCCCACAAAATGCCAAAATGTCCTCTTGCTGCTGATCCCCAAAGGCAGGGTCTGTGTCTGCTGCCCGGACAGAGTTTGTCAGGCTGGCTGCTCCTCTGGGCTGCTGGCTCAGGATGGTATTTCTGTGGAATGCTCTTAGCACGGTTTGATGGATGCCTGCGAGCTGGATTAACCCCTCAGTGCCCACAGCTTGGGAGTTCTTACAGCATGGTGGGGTCAGTGGGCTCAGAGAGCTGTGTCCCTGCAGACCAGGGGCTGAGGGGAGCAGGGTCAGGGGATACCACTGGAGAAAAGTGTGGAGCATGCAGAGGAGAAGGGTGAGTCTTGAGTTTCACAGAGCACCTGAAGATCTCAAGTGCTTGTTCTGTGGAAGTAAATCCTTTCTGTGCCTTTTCAAATCACACATTTACTTCTCAAAGAGGGGGAAAATATTGCTCAGCTTGTGAAGATTTACTGGTAGGCTCTTCACTCCAGACATGCCCAGAGCCCACCTGTTACCACCTCCTAAACTGAAACCCACTTATTGCTGAGCCTTCTGAAATGATTTAACACATCCCAGTGTAGGGTAAGAAGAGGCCTGCACTGAACCCAAATGATGAATTTTATCATGGGGTGCCTGGATCCTTCTACCTTAGTAACTTTTTCCTTCTCTTTTTTGAAATTGAGGGGTAAGGTTTCGATGTCACCAACACAAAGTTAGAAGGTTAAGGTGAGTCTTTATTTGTCTTGGCAGAATGACTGCAACCCTGTGATAACCCTGTTATCATGCTGTGACTGGAGGTTCTAGAGGACCCTTGCATGCAAGCAGAGTCCCCTGAAGCAACATGCAGGTGTAAGCATGTGCCCCACCAGTCCAATTATGGTATCCAATTATATTCTAGAAAGAGAGAAATTCTGATGATGAATATGCTTATGGTTCATAACTCATTAAAAATTTAAGTATGGCGTACTCACACTAATAGCAGTAGATTTAATTAGCCATAGGTCTCTCAAATCCGCTTTAAAAAAACATGTAAGAGCTTCAGATGGACCTGAGGTAACTGGGCAAGTTGAAAGGGTGGGAGTGTGTTCACACAACGTTGCATGTCTGGTGCTGTTCATATCAGGTCTAATATTATGGTACCAAATGATTCATTATCATTTTTTGGCTGTAAAAAGAAAATCAGAATTTAAGACAGAGTCCTTGATGAGAAGCTGACTTTCTTCATTTGACTTCCCATATCCAATTAATGTGTTGGAAAGTGGGAGTAATGATGGTGAGCAAATCTCAGTGTTTGAATCTATTTCAGTTATGTATCAAAGAGGCATATTTAAATGAGCTGCTTAACCTCTGTTATCTGCAAAACTGGATTCCAAATCACAAATGCATCATTTACTGTGCTATACTCTAGTTACAGATGGCACCACAAAGTGAAGCACATGATATGATAAAACTTTTTTTAGAAGCTTTAAAGTAGAACTTGAGTTTGGGTTTAGGGAAAGAAAAGAAATATTTCCAATGAGGGATCTGTAGAGTAAGTAATAAATACAGAGTAAGACAAAGGATTGATCAAAGGTAGCAGAAAGAAGAATTCAGAACAAAGGGTTCTTTTGGTAAAGCAGAGAAAGGCACAAAGCACTTAAGTGGGAGTTTCTAGATATACAGTCTATGTCCAGCTACTGAGGGGCTTTAATTTCAGGGGAAAAAACCCCAAGCCAAGCAAAAGAACCCAATTTTCACATCAAAATTGTGCAGATGCTACAACCATGTTAGTGTGAGCTGTCACACATGAATTTGTACATCCTGCACTTTTTATCCTTTTGTGATAATAGAGTAATTCTTTTTTTTTAATAATGTCCACTTTGTGAGGACTTTTATGCTCTTAATTTCTGGGGAAAAAACACCAAAGACCACCACAGCCTGCGCTGTAACAACTACTGCCCTTGCAAATTGCTGAACAGATAAAGCCAAGTGTGGAGAGCATCTCACAATCTCTATCCTCTTTTACATGATCTACTCTACGTATTTTTGTCATTAAACCAGTTTCTGTAGTGCTGGCTTATTGCCAGATTTGTAACATAAAGTGTTTTTCTTGATGTGATTATAAGCTAAATTGGTGTCATGATCTTTTTTCTTAAGGCAAGCAACAAATTAAATTGTGGGATAGAAAAATGGTGACGAAGTACCATTTATGCTGACAGTATAGAAAGAATAATGTTGAAACAACCCATAAACACACTGATTGAGTAGGTCCCTCTACCTTGACTCCATTTGGTTCAGAAAATGCTCGTGAGGTTTTTGAGTCTGGAAGTGGAAAGGATCCATTACTAGGATCTTACAATCCTAGTAGTTTTTTCTTCTAACAAGGCCGTGATCCAGGCTGTTTCTTACAGCAGAACAGCCTTTCTGCATAGATTGGTAGAGAGGGTATCCCCTTAATTATTTATAATACACATACCAGGTGTGCTGATTATGAAATTCCCCTTGAGGCTCCAGAAGGAAATGAAATCCTAGCAAATGCATGAGATAGTGGAACAATGCTCGAATCTCCTGGATGAGAATCAGTCATCCCTGCCAGTGATCCTCCTTACAGCAGTTTTTAGAAAGCTTTACAAAAGCTAACCTTCTTAGGCTTGTCATCCAAACTATCCTGGAGGTGTGAAGAAACTGCCCTTCCAGGGAACTTCAGTTCTCTTGTGGGAAACAAAGGAAAAAACGGCTAGGGAAACACATTTCTTGTCTCAGGGAGCTGTGAAGACGGCAGTGTTGATATTGATGTTGACTGTGTTTGTAATTGGTATCATTGCACAGTGATGACTGAAACATGGTCATGAAACTGTCTGGAAAATTCTACATCAAAATGCTGGCTGAGAAAATATGAGGAGTCTGTTTTGGAAATATGGACTGGCCTTGCCTTGGCAAGTGGAGCAATTTAATTTGGAGGAGAGGCTGGTATTTGTTTGAGGTGCTTGTTATCCAGAGAGATCACTGAAGTCCAAGGGAAGAAAGGGCCTTTCTCTGCAGAGGTAAATGGAGAAATACCAAAGACACTGAGCTGAGGATCAGAAAAGGAGAAAGACCTTGATGTGAGAGACAACAGGGAAAGCAACACAGGGGTGTGAAACAATATAAAATTGTTCTATGATTCTGTGATTTAATGTAATGGGGAAAGGACTGATTGGACAACACTGATTTTAACCCAGAGCAATGTGTAATGACCATGACAAACTCAGTTCTCTCATCCCTGTGCCAACAATACATTTTTTAAGAGGTGGAATAGGTAAGTATATGAATGATTATATGAATTTTGCTGCTCAGAGGAGCAGTTAAAAGGGTAAGATATTTGCAGAGAACAGACAGCCAGTGGGAAGCCTTTATAATATGAGCCCAGAGAAGCATGCATCCTCTTCTGTCAAAAGGATTGAGGAGGACTCTCTGAAAAGCTGTGGTTGTTCAGTAGAAGAGCAGAATGATGTTAGGAGTGCAAAGACACCTTTCAGAAAGTGGAGGTTGTGTTTGAACAGAGAAAATAGAAAAGAGCATACAGGCAAGTTAAATAAGGCAAGTTAAATAAGGCAGGTGAAATCAATTTTGAGGAGCAACTTGCAAGACTCAAAAAAACAATGAGAAAACCCCTTCAAACACATGAAGGGTAGGGAGCCTGTCCAAAAGCAGGCTTGACAGGGAATTGCAGCATAATAAGAGCACTCAAAGTACACAGGGCTGTTACAGCAAGGCTAAATAAATCTTTGATTTGCTGTTCATTATAAATCATCTCAGGGAGCTCTCCTTTTTGGAGAATTTTGGTATCTGAAAGCATCTAAAAGTGCGTTTTAAACTGAAGTGTCAGCAGAACAGGTTTAGAACAATTGGATAAATGTGTAATACTATTGATAAAAATAGGTGGTAGCCATGGTAGCCACCCAAGAGTCCCAAATGTGGAGTTTTTAAATTAATGGTTTCCTTTGATACGAACTAAATAATTGATGTGGCAAGTGAAGGTGGCAAATGCAACTGATGATTAAAGGGCTGGGTGCACCGGTAAATCGAGCCTGCCTTGGTCAAATTTATGGAAAATGAAATGAAGGCTTGTAAATATGACATATTGGGTCAATGTAAAAATGAATTTTGTAGAAGGAAGCTGTCACGTATCTGTGTACTTTGAAGATCAGCAGCCCTTGTGCAGAGGTGATTCAGCTCATGAGGCATAGCTGGACTTCCAAGGTCCCTTATCAATAGTTATCAAATCCCCTAAACAGTCAAGATATAAAAGGAAATGTGTTCCTGTAGTTTTGAACTGGTAATGGTTCTAATTAGATAAAGGTAAAATAGAAGGTGGGGATTGAGTAATCATTTTTCAAATTGCAGGACATCACCAGGTGATAACAATCTCTGTTGGTTTCTCTATTGTTAAATTACCTACTAAAGCTCTTGTAAAAAAGGAGAATTGACAAACTTGCCAGTAAGAAATTTTCAAGGTAGGTTAAAACCAAAACTGGCTGTGAATATTCTCCATTTTCTCACCTAATCTAGACATCTGCAAGGTAATGCAGCAAGGGAAAAAACCCTACCTAGGCATCCACAGAGATGTCACCATTCAGGAAAATGTCATTGTGAGTAGTTCTTGGAAGGTATGAGCTCAATCCTTAGGAGTGATCGGAATGATAAATAGGATGTAAAAGACTTTAAAGAAGACCAAAAATGAAATAAAAAAAAGGTTTGTGTGTAAATCCACAATGTGCCCAAGTGTTGCACAGTGTAATAACTGTGATTTGAATACAGAAGAAGTAGAAATAGGACATATGAAAACTGCAAGAGTGGTCATAAGCACAGAAGGGTCTCTGTGCCAAGAGATTTAAACACAGGTTGGAAAGGACCCCTGGGATCACTGTGTCCAGACTCTGCTGCTGGCACCATGGCACACAGCTTTTTCATGTGTTTCATGTGTTTCTCAAATGCTGCCAGAGAACTGTCTGATCTCTGAATGCATAAAGCTTGTTCAGCTCTGCCTACATGTCAGTAGACAGCTGTCCCACTCCTGTTACACCACCTATTGTGCATTCCCCCCTTGTTCTACAGTGTCACTCATCCTGAAAACTGAGCTAGATTCTAAAACAAAATTTTTGTGGGGTTGCATCTGAATTATCTATCATAGCCACTGCAAAGCTGCCCAATTTTCTCTTCCCCATCTCTTTTATGCTTGTGAAAATTATTTTCCATATTTATTTTGACGTCAGGGAAGGGAAATTTTTGAGTTTTGGCATCTGTGGGACATATGGGGAGAGGTAAGCATGTAAAGTGTCTGATGTCTTTGCTGTTTCCCATGTTCCTCATTAAAGAAAGGAAGGTACAGAGGAAATTTTTTTGCTTGTACTGTTCAGAGAGATGGTTGAGATGATCATTGGGAGAGAAGAGTTTCACGGTTGTTTCTGTTGCAGAATAATTAGGCTGGCAAAATCCTCTATATAGGCATAGTTAAAGGAATTCTTCCCCTTTGTTATATCAGTTTTCCTCACTTTATCTGAGGAACAATTCCATACCAGTGAACCCTCTTTTTTCCCATACTAAAAATCAAATGGGTGCACTAATGAGTCAGTCATAACAAAACCACTACCTCGTTGTAGCCAGATACAATTTTAATTGAGGATGTCTGTTTCAAGTGGGCCAAAATTTTTTCTCTTATCCACATAGGAAAAAAAAATCCTTCCTTTTTATTGCTTGATGAGTGTTATTTTCTTGCTTGTAAAGTTCTTGAAAAACATCACAAATCAGAGCAAGATGCCTTCAGTGATCCACATAACCATTTTACATCTATACTATTACAAAACATCCTAGAGACTGTTCTCTGGAAGTCTGGGAAAGCTCTGGGCACTCACTCTCTCACTGTGAGACCAGGACTCTGAAGAGAAAAAGTGAAGTACTGCGCTGCTCTGTGGAAAAGACATTTGCAATTCTGGTGCTGCTTCTTGTTTGGAGCACACAGGTTCATCTTGGTTAGTGCCAGGCCCAGAAAAGGCATCCATTTGGATCAAATCAAATAGTATCTAGAATTTGATGCATTTGTTTCAGAGGCCAGACCAATCTCCTGATGAACCGCCCTTTCTGTCTAGGGACATAGCTTAAATCTGAGTAGAAGCTGTCTTTTTTAGCATTCATTGGGAGTTTCTGCTGCTTCTTGGCTACTGAGTGCTGTACCAACACCCAATCTCTAGCTTATGTGGAACATCTTTGGTGACTGACCTAGACAGAAGTGTGAACAAGAGGGGATATTTTTCCAGATTTTGGCTGTATTTTGCAACCACAGAAGCAACCGTGTCACTGATGAAGCTGTGCAGTGAATGTCCACCTCACTGGAATATCTGGCCAGGAGCTGGGCTGAAGGGTTTGGAGGTGTTGTAGGCTGGCATGAAGGACAGGCTGGGGAGTGTTGTAGGAGAGCCCCACAGTGCTGTGTGGGAGCGTTGGATTCTCCTCACGTCGTCTTTGCTTCCTTCCATGTCTCAGGAGGAAGATGGCGAAAAAACAAACACTGCCAAATTGTGGAGAGTTAAATCAGTGCTGAGCTCCAGGGCCAAGCAAGAAAATTCTCAACTGAGATGTTGTCCTGGTTTAGGGCAAATTTGGGAGAAAATCTCTAAATGGGGTTCCTCTGGAAAACAAACCCAAATGGCCCCTCACCCCGGCAGTTCAGGAAAGCATTTCCTTGGAGAAAAGCGAAAAAACCCCTATTTATTTAACAAACAAAGTGCCCACAAGCATAAAAAATGAATAATATGAAACAATAGGACCTCTTATTGCTCTGAAGTGAGCTAGTAATTGAGAAATTTCTTGCCACGGGTAGCTCAGCTCCCTCAGTCTCTTGTCAGTCCCTCCTGAGGTGCAGGCCCCAGTGGGCCGCAGGTGGGAGCTCTCGTGCTCCTTTCTGTTTTTCAGTCCAGAGCAGATTTAAACAGTCCAAGAAAAAGGGAAAAAACAGTCCAGGGAGCTTCTCTGCTTCAGCTCACCAAGGCTATATAAAAGCAAAGGAGATCTCTGTCTGTCTATGCTTTAGACGAACACAGACCAGGAGCAGAATGCGGAGGAGTCTGAGCAGTTTCTCAGAACAAACTCAGCACTTCTCCTCCCTGCTTCACCCTCGGAACCAGACTTAAAGGCACAGAACTCGATATACAGCACAAACAGAACAGATGATTGGGGATACAAGTGTCAGAAAGTCACCCTAGGACAGATGTGAAAGAGGGGGAAGGGTACAGGGCCGTGAGACCCTGCTTGCCTCTGAGAGTAAGGGATGGTGCTGGTACCGGCCTTGGGTTTGGGTGACACCAGCCCGTGCTGGGAGAGTGACACAGGGGACACAAAGGCTTTCCTCAGAGAGGGATTCAGAGGAGGGCGATGGTGTGTGCAGCAGGGCTTGCTGCAGTCTGGATCCTCTTTCCTTGTGGTGCAGAACACACACTGATAGATAACACAGCAACTGCTGGGGATATCAGGCAAGCTCTGATCCGCACCTTGGTGTTCCGTGGAGAGGGAGAAAAAAAGCCTGAGCTCAGATATCCCCTGTGGGGTGTGGAGCAGAAACGCACATGGGAAATCCTTCTCTACAGGCAGAGGGTACAGCTCAATCAAGTTGAGCATGTTTAGAGAGAGTATTAGTTACAAAAGCATAACCTGACCCTGATTTAGGGCCGGTAAGACTGCACTCTGTGCTGGTATGTGGTATAATTAATTTTTGGATATTTGATTAAATAATGTGATAGGAGGAGGATTGGCAGGCATTGCTCTCCAAAAGACAAAAGCAGTATTAAACTTTGTAATGCTCCCACACCACTGCAAATGCTGAAAAAATAGCTCTAGCAAGCCACTGGAAACAAAACAGTGTGGTATTTCTTCTGTAGCTATCAGGTTCTTGGCTGGATGGACCATAAGCTGTGTCTGTGTTCAGACTTAGCAAAATGCAGGATTTGCTCTTCTTTTCCATTAGAATGGAGAAACAAACAAACACCACCAAAAAAAAAAAAAAAAAAAAAAAAAAAAAAAAGACTTCCAAGGAATTTAATCTCTGTGCAACTGTGTACTTTTTCCTAACACAAGTCTCCCTAACACTTTCTGATGCTCTAGATACAGGATATCAAATTCTAGCAGCAGGTGTGTTCAGAGCTGCGGGGGTCCAGTGAGGAGGTTGTGTTCCTTGGCAGAGATTTTTTAATTATCACCTTGCTAAGGTGAGTGGGAAATCCTGTCTAAAAATCATCAACGTGGAATGACAATTTTACCTCTCACTTTCTTATTCTGTGGGAGGAAGTGTAGGGCACTTGCTGTTCACTTTTAATGCTTTTAGATAAACTAATGACTGTGTCACTGAAATGAGTCTGAAATCTAAATCAAAGTCTTGTGTCAGATTTTATTTCTGAATGGGTTTGAAACAAATTCAGGAGGTCTTGTACACATCTACAAAACTATCTTGCTAAATATCTAAAATGAATTGCAAATATTTCCATTTACTCAGCCTATTCATCTATCCCTATTTAGAGGGATACCTCCTCTGTTTTGCCAAAAAGTGCCACTTTTCTACCTCATACCTCGTATTTTTAGGGTTAGTCTGTTTCTATGAGATTAAAATGTAATTTTTTATCAAAATACTTATTTGCAACTTCCAAATAGTGCTGCCTGCCCTTCTCTTCTTTCAAATGTGTATCTAAAGAATTGGAAAAAACAATTTTGAAGAAAATCAGACTCACAGTATTTAAAAACACATATGTAGACTTGCTCTTTAATTAAAGCCTTTTCCCTAACAGTAAAATGTAGAGCTAGCTGATACTTTATTGTGTTGGATTGTGATAAAAACACGTTGGCTAACAGCTACTTCAAGCTGCCAGCCAATGTGTTTTTAACAGCTACTCTAAAAATTCCTTTCAGAAATGCCTTTAGTTAAACTTTTGCAGCTGAGCTCTTTTACTTGAGAATGAAGAAGGTGCAAGAAGCTAACTAGGCACGCAGTCATTGGGAAAACCTTAGAAACTTTCTGCAGTATTGTACTTCAGAGTGTTTTATGATCTGCTTAGCAATCAAGGAGCCCAGACTCTTTTTAACCTCAGCTTAAACCAATGCTTAAAAATTCAAGGTAAAAGCACTTTGGTGGTGATAAGAGAGATTTTAGTTTGACATTTTAACTCTGAAGTAAGGTTAGAACTTCAAATGGTGGGAACAGATGTTGTTTGCAGGATCTGGTTCCCTCCACAGTTCTTTTCTTGCTGTCTGCTGAGACTCCTGGAGACCCTTTTCCCACCTGCATCTCCATGCCAGCTCTCACGCTGCATCCCATGAGCAGCTCCCACACTCTGCAAGCTCCAAACCCAGCCAGGTGAGTCAAACCTGCCCCTGCTGCTCAGGTCTCAGCTCACAGCCTTGCACTTGCTGCTTAAGATACAAATGATTGGTGTGGTGGTTTTCATATAATAACTTAATGGTTTTAATACTCATCTCAGAAGTGGTCGAACTTGGGTTTGGGTCCTCCTTCTCCCAAGGGATATTCAAATCCACCTGTCCCTTCCCAGGCTGTAGGCAACCTCTCAGCCCTTCCTATTGAAGTTGTGCCATGGTGTAGAGAAAGAGTCGCAGACCCGGAGAGGAGAAGCAAGTGGGGGCCTGACTGTTGCCTACCTAGAGGCAGGTGGGGAGCAGGGATCTGGCAGCATTCCCAAGGCTGCTTACTGTATAATTTGCATTAAAACATCTCTGGATAAAAATCAAAACCAGCCCTGGAGGCAGAGTCCAAACCCAGTGCCTCTATCCACAGGGAGAGGTTGCAACCACCTTGCCCTGGCAGCGGGTGCTGTTTTGGTGCCACCCCAGGCACACCCTCTTCCCCCAGCCACATCTTTAAATGGAACTTGGGGTGTCTGCTCCCTCACACTGACACCAGAGCCAGCTGAGGAGAGCTGGCCCTGCCCACCACTCCCCAAACCCGAGGGGGCTTCACAGGCATCAGTGCTGGGAGGTCCAGCTTGGCCACGATGTCTGGATTTCAGCACGGAGGAAAGAAAACTTGAGGTACCTTTCTTTTGGTGAAAAGTTGGTTCCTGTGGACGGTTAGGTTGGAGGAGGGGAGAAGTCATGGCTCGTTTAGCTCTGCATTTTAGACTTGGAATTTCCTATTGTGATACTCTTGAGGTCCCTGTGTGGCTTTGAGGACCTTGCCTGAAGAGAAATGAGGGCATTTCATTGTGAGATGTGACTGAAGGACGTGCAAGGTTAACTTCAGCTCTGCAGTGTCCAATTCTCTTTTGAAAATTACTTCAGTTTCACAGTAATTTAGAAGCTTTAGAAATTTTCCCCTTTGCTTGTCTCTGCCTTCTCCTTGTGTAAAATAGAGATTACAGTACCTTCAGGACCCACTATATGTTAAAGAAAGATTTGTGATCTTCTGAAGGACAGCAGACTGAGCATTGAGAGTTACCTTGCTAATGGAAAAATTGTGCAGATGAGAAAATTTGGGAAAAATTAAACCTGCTGGTGCCCTGGGTGAGACTGGAAAGACTTTTTTAAAGAGACATCTTTGGTTGGCAGTGGGGAGATGTGCAGATGAGAGTGTCTGTCATATTCTGTAGGCTTCAAGCAAGCAGCTTTCAGCACATAGGAATGAGTTTGTTGAAGGTTTACTGGTTACTTATGGTGGGACTGGGGAATGGGGAAGGCCTTTGTTGATGCAATTTGAAAACTAAACCAAATCCACCTCACTAGACATTTTCAAGATAGCCCTGGCAGAGCGTGGGTTACCCTTCTGGGTTGGTAGGAAATGTCTCCTCACTGCCCTCCCCACATGGTGCCTTGTCCTGCCAAACTCTCTCTCCCCAGATGCCAAGCTCTGCTCTGGGCCGGTGATCTGCTGTGAAGAGCCCTGCGTTGATTTTAAGGCTCATGGAGGATCTTCTGGTCCGAGGACAGCAGGTACTGAAGCTTTTCTTCCACACCATAGAATTCTTACAGTTATGAAAGTGCAGGTTTGTGTGTGCAGTCTCTGCTTTCCTTCTGCTCCTCTGAAAAGCTGGGGAAGGGAATGGAGCCAGGTGGTTCAGGGCTGCAACTTCTGAGTGTGTAGAAGGTGCTGTGTTGTCTTCTCTTCAGTCAGAGGAAGTCAAGCTGGTCACAGTTTCAGTCCCTGGTAGGGAGTCACTTCACAGGCTGGTACCTCCTGGGCAGAGGAGCCCCTGGTGTGACACCTGCTCTCTGTGCTCACTGACCTGAGTTTTCACAGGGTTTAACTGGGCAGTTCTTTGTCCTTGAGCCATTTGGTTCCTTCTGATGCACTGGCTCTGGGGGTGCTCTGTGGATGGACCATTTCAGAGATTTTAGCCAGTAGGCTGGAGGGGTGTATTTTAAAATGTGTTGCCTTTTTTCTTCATGGTTTTAAGAGTCCAGCAACTTTTTGTGCCTCATGGGGGACAGGCCCTCTTGCAGCTCCATCCTGGACTTAATATTTCCCCAATATTTTACCTGCAGAATCCCCTGATGAGAATATTGCTTTAAAGACAGGCAAAGTAATTTCTTTTTGATGGTGATGCTTATGTAACACTACAGGACACAGAAAAACAACTTGTGGCATCCAAGTATGGTTTTGATTTTTAGTAGTCTTGCTTTTGTCCTGAGATGGTGCAGTCTGTAAGGACGTGCAATGCATTTCTGGGTTTTTGGAGGGAAAACACGATGCTCTTCCACTTTGTGAGGTTTAATGTGCCTGTAGAGACCTTTCCCTGGGCTCTACAGTGGGGCCATGGCCTGGTCTTGCTTCAGCTGTTCTTTTTTCTCCTCTTCCAAGATGTTGGAATAGTTACTGCTAGAAAGCAACCAGGTAAAATAATGTGCATGTGTATACATATATATCTAAGTATAAAACTGTGCGTATTTATATGTGTGTGTATAAATAAATAGCAACACAGATGTTGGCTCTCTGTCAAGTTCAAATGAAAACCTTATTCACAAGATTTGCTTACAGTTTTACTGTGATTTCATACTGAATTGAGCAATTGGGAATGAAAGAGAGTTGATTTTTTTTACCATTTCTGAGTGCACTGCAATCATATTATGTTAATAATCTAAACCAAAGCTGATCTTGCTTTCTTATATTGTGGCACGTTCAAAGTATTGAGAGGCATCTAAATTATCTTCAAAGTGAGAGTGATTCCAGAAACTTTGATTCCAAAAACTCACACTGCCTGTAGTATTTTATATGCTTACATGAGAACTTGTATGTGATGCCTGTCTAAAGGAGTTCTCACTTGTAAGATAAAAACCACATAGGGAGGCAGAGTAGAATATAGCACAAAAATGTTTCTAAAACATTTACAGTAATGAGATGTATAAAATACTCTCAAAATAATCCTGATAGTTGCATTGACTGATATTCAGGCTACTCTTCTACTTTTACAGTAGAAAAGGCTTGAAAGTGTGTAATTTTTTCAAACCAAACACTAGTGACTGTAAGTCTGATCCTTACATGCTTTTGGGATCATGAATTTTGTTACAGAGTGAAGCATCTGGTTTTGCCATTCCAGGGGGTGTTTTCTATTGCTTCAAAACAAAAAAGGATTTTTGGACCTTTCTTTCAGCTCTCATATCTGGATAAATGACTCCTTTAACCCTGCAAGGCACTGCAGAAAAAGTACATTAATTTTTTCATCTGGGGGTCTGCCATGCCCCAGTGGTTATGGCTTTTACCCCGAGGCTGGAGGAAGCCTGGATGTCAATTGTTGTTATCTGATAAGTGTGTACGATACTCAGAGAGGCACTGGGTGGATCAGAGGTCAGGGATAAAGCTACAGATTCGTCAGTGAAAGAATTTGGCTATTGTGGAAGCAGGTTAAAGCAGGGATCAACACAAGTTACAGTGGCTGGTAATTGGTGGCTGCTTGTGGTATTCTCCAGATTTCAGGCAGAGAAGATCAGAGAATTCCACAGGAATATTTTGTGTAACATCAAGCAGCTTTTGTCAGATGTGCTCCTTTGTTTTCAGGAGGGCAGGATTTTATTTTGGACAACACTTATTGGCATTTTTCTAGACTGGCTTTTACAGCCAGAAGAAATGAATAAAGGTTGGCCTTGTCTCATTTGTAGAGAATGTCTGAAGCCCTCGTTTCTCACATGTGTGTTGGGTTGTCCAGTCACTCCAGCCTAGGTGTTCAGTGGTCCTGCCAGATCAGCACTTCACTGAAGTTGTCCTTAATGGATTCGCAAAAAGTGATAAAACGCTCCAGAAGAGGCCTCAAGGAATGATTAGTTTAATCTTCAATTAGCTCCTGCTGAGACTTGATGAGAAATCATTTGACAGAGTAGGCATGAGCTTTAATATAATCTGCCTGTCCAGTTATCATGAAACGCAGTGTGCAGAGAGGAAAGAAGCTGCAAATGGAGAAAACCATGACACAAGCACTGAATGTTTTAGACTGCTCCCTGTTATGTATTTTTGGTCTGCTTGAGTGGCTTCAGCCACTGGGACATTGCTACCAGGCGTAAAAGTCAGCATGGGGAATATTTTCATCTGTATGGCTGATGAGATGCTGACAAGAGGCAGCTGTACTTTTTCTGCCCTTGTTTGTGGATCACGCTGCTGAGCTCTTTTAAAACCACAGAAAAAGAGGAGCTAAAGCCAGTCCAAGTAGTTTTTACAATACAGGGAGTGAGGTGAGAGGGAAGAGGGCTGACTTTTTAAGTCCTTTGGAGTTGGCCAATTGCCTCTAATAGCAGTTGCACAAGAGTGCCTCCCCTGGAAACACACTGTGTGCACAGAGAATGGAAAACACTGGCCACTAAGAGAGAATGAGACACTTCTGTGAACTGGTTTGATTTTCTGTAAATTGTGTAGTCTTGTTTCTCTGTGATCTGATAGTAGTTTCCTTGTTTCTTTGTTTAAGTCCATTGTCCTACAGTCATCAAAGCTGTTTTGTTATTTTATAACAAAAAATCCCTAACCTTCTGAGCATTGAAGACTTGCTAAGAACGTGGGGATCCTTCTAGCTATGCAGAAATCTGTCAACTGAATGTTCAGGGATGAAACCAAATTAGAATTCCCTGGTGCCATTCACATCTGCCACGGACTCCCTTCAGGCAGCTTGTCGGTACTTACATCTCCATGCTGTGTATCTCCTGCATCTGTGTGGTTTTAGGTTCCATGCTCTTCAGGTCTGCACTTCCCCCTCAAACATCCCATTTAAGTTTCTTATTTAAGTTGTATATGCCTGATCCCCTGCGAAGCTCAGCTGGAAACAGATTCAGCTCTCCAGTACTGAAAATCTGGTCTGAAAGTCTGAGTTTGGTTACTTTTCAGAAAAATCTTTGCTGACTTACTGGAGGCAGCTTTTCTGCCAAAAAGAAACCATTTGAGTGCTTGCTAATCCACCACAGGTGAACTGAGGCCAGTTAATCCATAATTTAAATTAATCTTTTTGATTGCACTTGCATGATTGACTCAGCTGAGAAATGGATGATGTCAGGTACACTGTCACTCCTTTTGGTGCAGTCTTAGCTTTGCTTGCATCCAAATCTGCATCAGGGCAAGTTCAGATTGGACATTAGAAAGGGATTCTTCACTGAGAGGGTGGTCAGTCATGGAACAGGCTCCCAGAAAAGTGGTCCTGGCACTAAGCCTGGCTGAGTTCAAGAAAGGTCTGGATGATGCTCTTGGTTATATGGTTCAGTTTTTGGTAGTCCTGTGAATAGCAGGGAGTTGAAAATCCTGATGGGTTCTTTCCCAATTGAGACAGTCTATGATTCTGTGGATAACCACATTGCAGTGGGTATTTATAGCCAAGCAAATGATGCTGTTTTTCCCTGTACAGACCTACACTTGGAGCACATCCTCTGAGCTACAACACTGAATGCCACCTTGAATAAAAAGCACCAGGCAGGGTTTTAAAATCACTGGTGGTACTGGACAGTTGGTCTTGAACCTGGAGAAGTTTGCATCCAAATGTGGTTTGTGGATGTGCATTAGTTCAGGAGAACTTATGAAACGAGGCAGATGGGCTTCCTCAGGGTGGCCAGAATGCTCTTGTGTCAGCTGGGAAATGTGTCTTTGGGCTGTGGGCTGATGGGTTTGCTGGCAGCATTGCACTGCGGCCAAGAGAGGAATTGAGGACACACTCCTTGGTTTAGTTTTAGCCAGAACAATGGAAGATAATGCCTGGACCAGAGTGGCATGCTAAGGCTGGAATATAAACTGAACCCTGCTGGGTGGAGAGTGACTGGAGCAGCGTAGTGTAATAAACAGCAGAGAGCCAATGCAAGGGGAAAACAGCTGGAAGAAGCCAGGAGTCAATGAGGAACATAACAGCAATTGCAGTCCAGACTTACTGTGAAGGCAGCAAGGGGAGATGTTGGATCCTGGGGCAGAAAGCTGCTGGAGGGGCACACTTGGGTGTGAGGGGTAGATGACCCCTCCTGGCTGTCTCTGAGATGACCAGAGAACAAGACTCTATCCTTTAACCAAGAGGGATTGATACCTTAAGTTTAAGCTTTCATGTTTTCCAGATTCTGTACTCATTAGTATATAACTCTGAACTTCATATAAAGTGTTAGCAAGTTCTCTTCACAGTTCAGTTAGACAAAACAATCCTTTTCCAGCCCAAAAACCAAGGACACTGTTGCAGCTTCAGGCCCAAAAAGTATAAACAACAGCAAATGGAGGAGAGCAATCAGGGGGGATGGGACTTCATAACCTGAAGCTGTAATTGGACAATTAACCCCAATATGTAAATGGACCAAAACTGATAAAAGTGTGAAAACGTGTGACCCATCGTCCATCTTGGGTGTAGCCTCAGCCAGGCCCTTGTACTGCCCAAGGTGTATCCTTTGAAGGCCTTTTTAATAAGTACCTACTTCATTCCTTTAACACAGTCTAGCCTCTGCTCTAGGTAGCCTCTGGAAGCATCAGGATCACAGGACCCCAAATACTGCAAACCTCTGTGTTAAAGGGGCAATGTTACACATGCATGTTGCAATAAACTTTTCTATGTTGACATGGGTCATCCTCCTGCCTATCACGAGACCTGAGAGTTGATGCTTAAGTTCCCAATCCTGTCTTTGTTTGGAGATGCTACCCAGCGTCGTGGTAGATGAAGATCATCCTTTTGAGGGAAGGATTTGCAGACACAGACCACATAGGACTGCATCAGTAGCTCTTGGGGGAACTTAACTCCCCTGTAACAGTCTGAGCATGGGATTGGGAATGAAGTGTAGTTCACTTGGAAGATGTATATCCTTCCAATGTTCATGGATGCTGTAGGATGGGTGACATTGCTGTCAGCCCATCCCAAAAATGGCATCGGCCTCTTTTACGGTCTCAACTTCTATTAGCAACCACTGAATTAGATCTGCTCCTTTTCTATCATATCATGAGGGTGGATTTGGTTTTGCTTACCATTTTGGCAGCTCTCAGATGAGGCAGGCTTTTAAGAATACTCTTAATAGTACTATCTGAACTTTACAGATTGCATCACTTTTCTTGAATTTCCATTCCTGAGGCTGCCTTGCAGTAATACCCAAAACACCATTTACATTTTAGTATTTAAATATTTTATGAACTGATATGAAAATCTCTAGTGCCCTAAATATTTTTTTCTGAAATATTTTTTAAAAATCTTTAAATTCTCCTCTGAGGGGCTCAAGAGCTGAGTGAACCCTTGTTAGAGGAAAGGGCTGCAGCTGGGGGTAGGCTTGGGTCCCCAAGCAGAAATGCAAGATAGTCAGAAAAAACTCCTGCCTTTCTCCATTTGGCAGACATCTTTGGATTTTAATGCTTTTTATTTTGAAAACCTGTGGGTGATTAAACCGCAGAACAGCAGAAGCTAATCCCGGAGCTGTCCCCCACGGAGAGGAGCCGGTGCGAGGTGTTCCCCGGGAGCTGCTGGGCTCCCCTGGAGCGTGGCCCTGGGTGCGGGGCAGGGATGACAAGGGGCTGTCCAGCCTTCCCACGTCCATTGCCAGCCTTGGCAGGGAGTCAGGCAGAGACAGTGCGGGGATGCAAACAGCTGTGAGGTGGATGCAGCCAGTAGCAGGCTCTGAGCAGCGAGGCCGGGCTTCTGGCAGCGAATTGCCAGCAATTTGCACTGCAGTTCCTCTGAGGTTGCTGGAAAAGGGCCCGCACCGCTCATCTTTCTGGAAGAACAGCGAGCTGGAAGCCGTTTATCCATGGCCGCTCCAATGCCGGGTGCCCCGCTGAGCCGAGCCCCGCGCCGTCACCGCTCCCTCCCGGGCTCCGGCTCTGCTCCCCCGGGCACGGCCCGCCATAAAGGATCGCTGCTTCCATCACCTCCTGCTAGCATTTACCGGAACACCATTGCCTCTCACTCTGCTGTTAGAAAGGGGTGACACCAGCAGCGTTCATTCCTGCCGGGGCACAAGCGATGCTGTGTGCAGCAGCAGCAGCAGCACCCGATCCATCCCGCTGCCGTCATCTGCTTTTCCGTGACACGGCTTTTTCCTCCTGCCCTGCTGAGTCATGGGAACGGCACTCGGCACAAGGCATGGGGCAGACTTGTGCACAACAGGGATTATTTTTCTTCTTTTGTGATACATCTCAAATCCAGACTGGATTAATTTACGGTTTATGTCTAAAGCAAAGTGTTTAGGGCAGGTTCTCAGAGGAATTTGCTTCTGGAAAAGCAATATTTGCATAGCATTGTAGGAGCAGTTTTTAATGAATCAGACACTTTTCAGCATGTAACTTGCTCAAATGTGCTAAAAAACCCCAAATAAGGCAGGAGGACTTATTGACTAACCCCAGTAAGTAAGCAGGGCCAAAATAATTTCTTTCAAGAGGGATTTGAGAAACCATTCATTGTGAACTGAGCAATTTTCATTGTAATATAATTTGTTGCTTGCTTGCCAGGAAAGGAGTATGTCTGATACTATGTACTGCAGAGTTGCTTCATATGCTAAGGACTTGCAAATTATTTCTTAAGAGTAAGGAAATCTAGGAGATTCTCTGTTTGTTATAAATTGAGAGTATGACACATGTAGAATTGATGTCCTTTACTTTCAATATTACAAAGGTAAATTTTTAATAATATGGCTTGTCTTTTCCTGTATTCTTAAAAATTTAGGAACATGTGTGACTCAAAGTCCATCTAGTTTGGCATCCTGCCTGCATAATATTGTAAGTGCCAGACGTTTGGGCAGTGATTACTTGTACCTTCTGGACATAAGGGATGTTTTTCCCCCTCTCCAATATGCTAAACTAGGGTCTGTAGCATGAGTGTCTGTATTTCTGCTAAACTTAAAAAATAAAGTAATTTTAAAAAAATCTCAATATTGTAAATTTTAATATAATCACTATGAACGTATCAGTCTGTACCTGGTTTCTCCAAACAGTGAATTCTCTGGGTTCCCTGCAGTCCGTGAGCTCCTTCTTCTGAAGCCTCGTGTAATTCAAGTTCTCCCCCTTGCCTGCTAATTCTTCCTGATCTGACCACAAAAACTGCTGAAGCCTCATTTCCCAGCTTGTCTACATTCACCTCGCTGTCTCTCGCCATCCTCTCTCCAACTGAACGTCGGTGCAAAGCTGGCTTCCATGGTTACTGCTAAAATAGGCGAAGGAGATATTTTTGGTCAGAATCTGCCAGTTCAGCAAGATCAAAATGCTTTTGGGAGATGTTCTGAATACAGTGAAATTCAACCAGAACGTTTCTTGCAAAATGAAATAAAAAAACTTCTCCAGCTTTTTCCAGCTCTCTTGCACCTTCCCAGAACACAGTCCTCCTGGGCTGCCCAGTGCCCTGCTCCACCATCAGGGAGACCTGTCACTCATACAGCCCTCTGGCAGGGCTTTTGTGCAGAAACCTTTATTTTTCTTGGTTTTGTTCTAAGTGTTGTCGTACCACAATCTTCTCTGTGCCAGTCAGGATGCCTTCCCTTCAGCCAGCCTCCACCACAGCACCTATTTCTGTTATCAGAATTCTGTGCAGATGTTATTTATTTTAGATGTTCATAACAGCTATCCAACCATGCAATGGCCTTTGCTCAGTGATGTGTTGCTGTCACTTGTCCCTTCTGGTCTCTCCTGTTTGTTTCCCTTGTGGCATGTCCCAATTAAGTTGCAGGCCCTCTGAGGAAAGGGACTGCCCTTTTCATGTATCTTGAGACACTGACTGTTTTTCCTCAGCCTGAATAATTTTTTTGTTCTGTGTTTGTAGTAGACTCTCCTGCAGTTTGGATAGCTCTGGGCTTCCTTTGCAAATGCTGCTGTAGTGTTAAAATTCTCTCACAGGCAGTAGGATGGCACAGGCTGTGTCTGTGTGCAGCTCCACAACACTAACCTGATGGCTCTGTGTTCACAGCCCTGTGGTTTTCTGTTGCTTCTGAGCCTTTACAAACTCCCATGACCCCCTCACCCAAGGAGCCTGGCAGACTGAACAGTGCATGGACCATATTGGAGTTCCTAAGCCAGGCACCACTGCCTACAAGGTGCTTCCCTTCCTCCAGGTGAGCTCCTTGTTTCCAGCACTCTCCTGAGCACAGCAGCTTCATTGTTGGTTTAATGGAGAAGAAAAAAAGGCAACTTCTCCTCCTGATCATCTGACCCAGCCTATCTTCTCTGGCCAAGATTTTCAGAAGTATTGGAAGAATATTTCCTCTCCCACAGAATATTTCAGAGAGTATTTCTTCTTTTATAGAGGTTCATAGTATCACAGAGGATCCTGAGTTGGAAGGGATCCACAAGGATGCACCCCAGGACATGGATGTCCCTCCTGTCTGCCAGGGCACTGCTGACTCATATTCAACTTGCCATTGACCAGGACTCCCAGGTCCTTCTTCACACTTGCTGCTCTCCAGTGTCTCGTTCCCTAGCCCGTCTGTACTGGAGGACTCTGCCATTTAATCATCTTTGCAAATTGCGGTAGGCAGCAGTCAGAGATACTAAACCCATAATTCTCTGTAAGACTTCAGAAAGTGAGCCTTCTAGCCCAGCGGATGGCAAAATGTGGGGCAGGAGACAGCCTCCCAACACATGCAGCCTTTTCGAACTTACAACACAGTATCCCCTTGCAATGCAAACTCCAAATGCTTTTAGACAAACATGCACACAGTACTGCACCCTTTTAAGCAGAGTTATCAAGGTGTGTCTGCACTGAAATTTCCAGAGAATAAACACATGCTCTGTAGTCACTATCCACTTCCAAGATTTGTTATTACCCACATGTGTTAAGCTCCTGGTGGGCCAGACGAGAGGATTGCAAGGACTGGTGACCAGCCTGTGCTTTGGACAGTCTTGCTTTTAACAGCTTGCCCCAAACACAAAGGGTGAAAGCAGCTTTGTTTGGTTGGTGGGGTTTTGTTTGGGCTTTTTATTTGTGGGGGGTTTTTTTTGTTTTGTTTTGTTTTTAAAATTTTATGTAATGAAGACATTACAAAATAGTCTACTGCGGTACCCATGGGTTGTAGAGTTGGACCTGTGTCTTTGAGGGGTGATGCTGCTTCAGCAGGAAACTCCTCCTGGTGTCACTGCTCCGAGTTGCTGCCTAAAAGGGTGTTTGCTGCCAATTGGTATCAAGACTCTCCTGAACCAAAGTTGATGTTCTTCCATTTCTAAAAATCCCCATAGGCAGTGACCTGTGTGTCAGCATCCATGTAGACATCTCCTATGTAGATTTCAGACACTGAAGTACATTTAGGAGAAGCTGGAGAAATCTCTTGTGTCCAAGTGGAATCAATTCTGATTTGCCCAGAAATTTCTGCCTGACTTCTACCACAGTCCCCACCAGCAGGATGGGACATGCTCTTGTGTAATCGCGATGTAATGGCTCAGTTTGTGGGCTGGGCTCTGGTACTTGAGTGACTCGAGCCGTTATCCCCCTGCAGGCACAGGGGAAAACACCATTCCCTAAAACTTGGCTAAAGGAAGTTATATTTGGCAGGCATTAGCCCACCCTTGCAAAGCTCAAGGCTGTATACACAGTCAGTTAGCACAGATCACCTGAGGTTTAGTCAACAGATATGTAAGGATTAATGGAGTTGTCTAAACTCAATGAGAGCAGCATTAAGAGGGGAACTTCATTAGATCCACAGCTGCAAATTATAAACCCTTCTACCATGTTTGAGGTTTGTTATCTTTAGAGATCACCATGAAAGTTGGAACAGCTGTGAGAGCTATTACTCAAGCTGAAAAGTAATGATTGCAAAAAAGGTAGGGTGTTTAGACAGCTGATATGAAGAACAGATTTGCAAGAGGATCATTAAATTCATGTTCCTCTGAGCTGGTGTGCATTGAGAGGGAAGGCACAAGTGAGATATTCAAGCACAGTGAGGTGTTCACAAGAATATCTTCTGAACTTGTCACAGCAGTGCGCATCAGAGGAGGGACTGGGGTGAGCAGGAGAGTAGAGAACAATTTTCCCCTTCAGAGGAAACTCATGTACAAAGGTGTACTCAGTAGCTCTGTTATGTGTATCAGTGGTTTCCAAGACTTTAATATCCTTATTTTATTGATGGGAACAGTTGCATCTTCAGTTGCTTGTGTGGTTCTCGGTCTGGAGGAAGTTGATGCTGGAGGACTCTGCCATCAGGTGTCAGAGGGCAGTGCAGCAGGGCTCTCAGTGCCTTCAGAGCTGCAGCTTGTCATGTCACCAGTTACTCTGGGTTCAGTGACCAGCCAGTCTTTGAGGTAGATGACAAATCTTGAATGGCCTCTAACTTGAGAGGGGCAAGAAGCAGCCAAATGCTGATAGAGCTTCTCCTCGCAGTGCCCTTGTCCTGGGCAGGGACTGCTCATGCTGACACAGAGCTGCTCTTCCCCTAGAAGGTTTGCTGGTCCTGTCTTAGCTGTTTGTCCCAATTCAGGGACCAGGACAAGGACTTAGTGATGCCCAGGGACTGCACAGATCTGCGGGACATCAACAGAGAGGCACAGCCTGGAGAGGTGTATTTTTTCTCCCCTGGCTCTAGCAAAGGCTGCAGGAATTATTTGGGGACAAAAAACCTTCTCTTGCTTTCAGACCCACATAGAAAACAGTCACTTTATCAACCACTCGGCACATGTGCTTTGGCAAGGCAGAGGAGGCATGTGGGGTCTCCATAATTATTACCAACGATTTTTTCAGAGAAGGGGGTAGAACCTGAGTCCTTGAAACTTAGATTCCCTTCAGGTGCTGAGAGGAGGGGAATAAGAGAGGTATTACTAGAAAGCATTTCTTTTATTTAACAGATGTTAAATAGCACCATACCACTATATCAATCTGTCAAGTACACTAATAGGAAACAGCATATAGCAAAGTTGAGATGTGAATTTCACAGGGAAACAACTGCCCCCCTTCTGCAGGATCCTGGGGTCTGGGGGCCAGCACGGAGCACAAGGAGCAGCTGCACATATGCCAGGCACATGTGGATGGAGAGGGGAAGGAATGGTTGTGGACTGTGACAAAAAACTTGGTGCAGCTGGTAAGGTTTTCACCCACCCTGTCCTGGTTGTTGTACTTGAAACTGGATTAAAAATATCCTTAAAGCAGAGACCACACATATCTTTGGGTTTTGAGAAGCTGTGTGTATCATGCTATGGGTTTCACTGGTGTTAATCAGCATTTTCACAACATAGGTGGTTTAAAGTCTGAGGGAGAAAAACAAACCTCTAATGGATGATTAAAGGTTGAAAAGCAAGCCTGGCTTTGCAGTAGTGTGTGTTAGTTCCAAGTCAGACCCCAAGCTGTGGTATTTTCCTCTTGGACTCTGCATTGCTTCCTTAAACTTGTCCTGGTGATCCCCAGTCACTGCCTGCAACCACAAGCAGCAGAGGTTGGTATGGTTTTATTAAAAGAGCTGCCTGAAGCCCAAGGTTAAGTGACAGGAATTTCAAAACAAAACAATAAATTAATAAAATGAATGTGTCATCAGCTGATCCTCTTCTGACCACCATCTGTCCCCTGATCATGTGACGTCTCCCAGCTGGCCACCCAAGAGACAAACCATGCAAGATCATCACCACAACATATGCTGCTATTTACACATTTTTAAAGGTAATAGTTGCTAGGCTGTCATATTAGTAGTTAAAAGCAGTTATTTGGAAGCTAGGGGATTTTTTCTTTATTTCTCTCCTTTTTTTTTTTTTTTCCCCTTAGGAAGGCAGTGACTCAGCAGGTATATTTCTGACAGAGACTTGTTCAGGGTTGGATCAGTGGAAGTTCCTATGTAAAGTATATGTCATTCTACCCCCCCATACCCCCACCTTGTTCTGTGGTATGCTGTTGTGCCTTTTGTAATATGCAGTAGAATAAACAAAACAGAAAGAAGGCAATGGTCCCACAAATGTCACTAGTGTACCTTTTAGGAACATTATGTGCTCTCTCTTTGCCATCTCCAGGATGCAAACCAAGCAGTGCATTTTTAAACTATTGTTAAGATCAAGGATGTGGTTATGAGAAGACTTACAATTTATAGGATACTTAAGCATTAAGGATTGAGGCACAGAACATTTCCTGGGGATTAACGACTGACTGGGTGAGCCTCAGGCCATTAACCCCTGCCTGCCATTAATCTTCAGGAAATGCCCTGCGGTGAGGTCGTTATTGCTGTTATATGCTGAAACAGAAAAATAATAAGAAGAAAGGTCCGGGGATTATTTATTTATATTTTACATAACACAATTCTATTGGGACTGTAGGAAATGAACATCTTTCTATTTAGCTGGTCGTACTGCTGGAATTAATGCAGTTCCTGCATCTCACTCTTTTGTGGAAGATTATTGTCAGATTGCAGGAGTGTAAGTGGGGCAGGATTTGGCCCACTGCTTGTATTGCAGTGTTTAATACAATGAATAAGCCCCGCTTCTCTGATATAACTGCTGGCACAATTTAGCCCTATATGAAAACCAGCACAAAATGCTTGTTTTACAGCAAAGCAATTTATTCACAGTTCTAAGCATCTCGCAGCCTTTTTTTAACTCGTTGAATAATCCTTTTAGGTTGCCCATAAAGCAGGTGAAATGCTTCTGCTGCAGTCCTAAGGCAGAACACAGGCTGCATAAATAGCATCTAAATTACTAGGAATACAAAATACACATACAGTAATACATACCTACAAAGGCAAATTCATACTGACAGGACTGCAGTGTGTGCTTATCAGCAGCAAAACATCTCGGGGAGAAAAAAAAAAGTGGCTTTATATTGAAATTTTGTATATATTTCTCTCTATATAAACACTTATATACTATTTTTTGCATGTTCTAAAGCCCAGATGCAGGCTCCTTTTTAATGAGCCTGACTGCTTAAACATTTATTAGCTTAGAGATGTATAGTTTTCATAAAGCTGGCTGATTCTTTTTGCAGAATATCTTTGCAAAAAAAAAAGCTTTTTTTTTTTTTTTTTTTTTTTGTGTACATGGCCTCAGTCCTTGCAACCTCCTAGAGAGTCTGTCAAGGCACAACTTAAAAGCTCGTTCAGGCGACCATGACCCCCTGCTAGCAGATTGTCTGCCTAAAAGGTAAGGGAAAGCTAAAAAAGAAGTAGAAACTTAAAAGTAGCTTCTCAAAGGCTGCATAGATCTTTTTTTTTTTTGTTAAACCTAAAGTGTTTAAAAGCTTTAATATTGATGGCCTGTCAACTTTGTCCTGATTCTTTGGCTTTCAGTTAAAAGGTTTTTGTTGTTGTAGCTTATGCAGTTGCTCTGTTGCTATGGAAACGTGACATCAAAATGACGTTTCTCTGTTTAAAAGCTTTTAACTAAATTCCTGCCTGTCAGATGTAGGCCCCATTTTGTGCACTCAAGCTTCAAGCTGTTGCAAAAAGGTTTCATATGTTCTGTTGTCATTCAAATTCTTTATCCACATATGCATGTCTTGCACTACAAAAAACCTAAACTAAAAACTCAATCTATATTAAGTGTCCTCTTTTAAAACCCTTTTAGGTCAGTCAGCAATGGCTGCAGCAGAAATTCCCAGTTACATTGTCTCTTCTCAGACTGAGAAACACAGGAGGGCCAGAAACTGGACTGATGCAGAAATGAGAGGTTTAATGCTGGTTTGGGAAGAATTTTTTGATGAGCTGAAACAAACTAAAAGGAATGCCAAAGTTTATGAGAAAATGGCTAACAAACTCTTTGAAATGACTGGAGAAATTCGCCACGGAGAGGAAATAAAGATAAAAATTACAAATATGACATTCCAGTACAGGTAAGCTTCAGTTAATTCTTTTTATTTTAAGAGATTTTAGCAGGGACGGCGCAGTGATTTTTGCCTTTCAGAAAGAAGTCTCCTAGAGGAAATCTGTCAATAAAAGATTAAAGATTGTTCATATCGCTTTTAAAATTCTCTCTTGCCAGTGCTGTTACGTCATTGTTAATTTGTCCCCCCCCATTTCATGTCAAACTCTGGGACAACTTTGTTTCTTTAAAATTAGCTGCCATTGTTATGATGCAGAGGGATTGAAATGTATTTAATGGGGAAAAGAGATTTTTTTTTTTCTCTTTGCTGAGGGGACTGATTGTGTTAGCTTGGCAGCCAATTCCTTGCAGTGAAACTCCTGCAGTTTCAAGTGGCCACTGAGGATCGGAATTGCAAGGCAAAGTTAAAAAAAAAAAAAGAAGAAGAAAAGAAAACTAGAAGAGAATAATGTTTGGGGGGGGGCTGATGCTCCTCAATTTTGGTCTTGTGAGTTGAAGGGTTACACTTCACGGGGCCAAGAATAATTGAATGTCTTATTACTGAGTGACACACATTGCTATAATTATAAGCAGCAGCAGTGAAAGAACTATTATATCTGCAGAGAGAATCAATGTGCACCGTCAATACTGCTCCAAAGGAGTCGGGGGGAGGGCGGAGGTGTCTATGAGGGGATGATAAAGAACAGGCAAGCAGTCAGGAGGGGAAGTTGGCTTCAGAAAATGTAAGGCATTTGTGGATTTGTTGTTTGCAGGGAGAAAAAATAATTAGAACTTAACAGAAATATTTCCATTTTCTTTTCTTTCTTTCTTTTTTTTTTTTATTTTTTTTTTTATTTTTTTTTTTTTAAATTCTTATCTCCGTAAAGCACAAACTGCCTCATACTGGAAATCCTGAGTGGTGATTTGAGCTAGGTGCTTGTAATGCAAGAAAATCAAATATGTGACTCCTTTATTTAATCTCTCCTCAAAGCTCATATTAATAATAAAAAAGGTTATTACAGCAGGCAACCATGTTAAAACTGCTCGCTTTTCTGTAAGGCACCCTTGCTGTATTTAATGCAGAGGCTGCTCATCAAATAGAAAACTAGGGAAAATCCTGTAAACCCCTTAACTTTGAATGTCCTTCTACATTTCTATGATCCACAGGCATAAGGTTTAACATCATTTTGCCATAATATTAAACCTGATGTTCTGTGGCAAATGTTAATGTCTCCAAAATGTTTTACCAACACTGCTGTAATCCCTGCAGTTTTTTTCACCCAGACTGTAGATGAAAAAGCTGGAAGTAAGATAAATTTTTGTCCAGCATCACCCAGCAATTCGCACTCGGATGCAGATTTAGGAGTCGGGAGTTGCTGGCTACCAGGCTTTTGCTTAGTCTGCTAAATCTGCAGTCCTCCCTGCTGGGAATTGCATCTCGCGGCGCTGAGATTTTACAGGTGTCTGTAGCAGCAACACTGCACGATAGTTAAGTGCTGTAATTGCCAAGTGGAATAGGTTATTTCTGTCAGCCTTTGTTCTAAATTTACAGTGTTGTCATCAATCAGAGAGTCTCATTTTTTTTCCTAATTAATGTTTTTACTTTAAAGTTGCACTGGGGGAAGGGAAGAAATAAGATCACTCGCATACATGCGCTGTGTGTGTGTGTGAGAAACTGCACTTCTAAGAAATATCCTTCTATTTCTGTGAACTTCTAAGATTGCTTCTGTTGCATGTTGTCAATCTGCTTTCCTATTTTGCAGTGCATGGCAGCTCCCTGCTTATTGATCGAGATGCTAATTTAGGAGAGTTAAAAACTGCCTTGTGCTGTCACAGAGCTGTTTCATTTTGTGCTCTGGAATATAAAATGCATCTTCTTATTGTTTGTTCACACGCCTGTGTTCTTGCTGTCAAGGTGAGGTGGTATGGAGAACAGGGACAAGCAGAAGCTGTTACTCACAATTTCTAGTTTTCTGGGTACTTTTTAGTGGTGTGTGAGGATTGGGAAGGTTGTGGTGAAACTGTAAATGATGTGAGTGGCCACCAAATAATAGCCTTGCTATGAGACAGACGAGCTTTAATCTATGTTTGGGTCCCTGCAGAACACTTGAGGAAGATGCTTTGCATCATATTTCTGAGCACCATTGCTGCACTGAGGCACACACTGGAAAAGAAGATCCTGAGAGCTGGAAAATGCTCTATTTTAAGATAATACTTTGTAATGATTACATTGGGTTAGTGAGTGTGACATGGCAGAACATAACACCAGTAACAGGAGTGAGGGGGGGTGTTCTGCACCTAGGAGCTTATTTCTTCCCCCACTTCAGGATCCTGTACTTTAGGCAAGTCTGAACAGTGCTGCAGAGGTGGAGTGGCCTCTACTCTTCCTTTAACAGTCATAAATCAACTGCATTAAAATATTTAATCACATCATATTATTCCTTTATTCCATAAAGGAACATAAACCCCCTGTCCTACAAATTACTACACATACACACATATATATGTGTGTGTGTGTGTGTATGTGTGCATTTGGTCCATAAAAGGAAAAAGCAGTACTTGAATATTTCTACTTGTCTTTTTAACCAAGTTCAGTTTTAAAAGTGCTGTCCCTGGCATGTCTTATCCTGAGACATCTGTTGAAACAGATATTGATGGTCTGAAACATATAAGGTTCTGAAATAGAAAGCAGTGAACATGTTTATAATGGTGCTCTCCAGTTTGAGGATCCCATGGCATTCTAAGAGGCAGCTCAGTAAACAGTGTTTTCTTTATTCTGCTCAGTGCAAGCCATTCATTATGAGTAGAAGGTGTCCAAGTCAGACAAACATATGTGTAAATAGGGAAGGAGTGTTTCTTGGACAATAATTATTGCAGTTATTGCAGCAAGTGCAGCCTACATGGGTGTGTGCAGTGGCAGGGGGCTCAGAAGGGGCTCCCACCCCAGGTATCACCCTGGTTCTGGGTGTATTTGGATCCCATGTGGGACCTTGTGATGCCAGGTAAAGTTACTTCAGGTGTAGCTCAGTGTGCATGAGCATCTCTCAATAAGCAGTTTCAGAGTGGTCATGTCCCATTCTCCCACATCTGAGGTGAAAACATTATTCAGGTGTTAAAATGCCAAACAGAAATCTATTTTATCTCATTATTTCCTCCTTGAATTCTTGTGTTTATTTCTGCCTGCCCTATATTTCAGCAAGGTGACATGAGAATGAAAAGATGTTTAGAGAACAGTTAGGCTGAGATGTGGAAAGCGTTATTAAGAGAAGTGGAGAAGTTTGTGAATGCTAAAGGAGTTTTAGAGGTACATAAAAATATGCACTATTTTTCAGAATGTAAAGCAGATTTTTTGGCCATAATACAAGAAGTTATTTGTAAGAATTGCAAGGCAAGAAATGTAAAATGTAAGACTAGTTGAAGTCATATAAATCTGTATTGCACTGCATAATAAGCACGTGGAACTCATTGCCACTGAAAATCATTGACAACAAGAGAGGATCAGGTTGTTTTGGTATTATTACTATTTTTACTAAAGATTAGATTTATTAAATAAAAAACCAGATGTCGTTTATCTTCCAATTAGGTAGAGTTATGAAAGACAGCAGGTTTCAGGATATTACTGGTTGCTGAAGAAAAAAATAATCATGTGTTTTTATGGGTGAATGTGCCTCAAAAGCTGTCTGTCAAACTCATTCTTGAAGTATTCAGCACTGACCTTTGTCAGAAGAGAGTGAGATGGTGGACTGATCTGGCTGTGGTTCCTGTATTCCTCTGCATTGCTGTAGCCCAAGTGCATTTGGAGGAAACTAATCAGGTAAAAATATAGTGTGACCTGAAGTAATTCTTACTGGAATCTCAGTGTATTAAGGGACCATTTCATCCACCGTGGAAATTGACTGGGTGGAAAATTCTGCACAGAACCAAAGGTGGAAGGAAAATTCTTTCTGCAGGTATATTTGAGTAAAGTTCTGCTTTTAGGGATTGCTGTAAAATCTGAAATATCTGCTGTGGATAGATCAGCAACCAGGTTTTTAATGTTCCACTTCAAAGATACCTGTGTGGTGAGCTGCATGAACCTCCCCATTTATCCATCCTGGAAGAAGGAAGGGCTGAATCAAGCTTCCTGGAATTCAAAGTTAAGCTTTCACATGTGCTGCCCATCAAAAGTTTTCCTGAGATTAGCATGCCAGCTCTTGAGGTTTAGCATCCCCTAGAGTATATGCCCAGTTCTTTGTGCTGTGCAGCCCACTCGGAGCTATCAGCTGATGTGAACCTGTAATTATTCCTTCGAAAAGAAAGCACTGTCCTGTCCCTGCTAATGTGCTGATCTCACTGCCACAGTGCTCTGTGACTGCTGTAATGTTCACACTGGCACAATACACACTGGCTTATTAAAAGGAAGCAGGGTTTGCACAGCTTGTGCAGTGGTCCACAGTTTTGACTGATTCCTTCTGATGTTTAAAAATAAGAACTGTGTGAATGCAAATTCATTATTTTCAAAAACATCACCCTCCCCAAAGCCTAGAAAACAGGATGCAGCTGTTGCTCTTTGATTTGAATCGCAGTCAATTAATGTTAATGATTGGTAAATTTGAATCAGTCTCATGATTTGAATGAAAGAGCAGTCTAATTTTTTATTTTCATGTGTACATGATAGCAATTAAACATTTTTGCTTGTGTAATCCATTGCTATACTCTATGACACTATGCAACTGGAAAATTTGACCTCTGTTACAGCAAATAATAAAATATGAGTGCAGCCAAATTACTGCAAAAAGTTGAATTTGAATATTTTGCTATCTTTCTCTTTAATTTCAATAATTTATGGCAAATGCACAACTTAGTATTGTACTTTCATCATCCTTCTTTTCCTCACCATTGATTGGTTCATAAACATTTGCTATTTATTATTTATTTTGAAAGCTTTTCCTAGAAACCCCAGGAGAGGGATCTTGTATCCTTTCCTTAAGGCAAGCAGTAATATCAAATGCTGCAATAATAATAAAAAAGCAATACTGCCTTGAGCAAAATCTAAAAAAATGAAGCAAATTATAGATTGCTTGCTTTTTGCTGACTGAAATGATGATTTAAAAACAAACCCCACCTCTTTAGAACATAATATTGTGATAGTTTTATTTTAGAAGTGGATTAATAGGCACAGAAAATAAAGTCAGTGGCAACACAAATGACTCAACAGTTGTCTCAGTCTATTCAGTGGAGCATTTTGGCAGTGGGATCTCAGAGTCCATTAATTTATTCACTTCTCTGGAATGAGACAAGCAATCACCTTTCAAATTAACCAGGTTGGCATGCCTTGGGTATTTGTTCACTAGAAATCTGACTTTGATCCCTGAGTTTTTGCAGAGAGTTCTCAGTTGCCTCTGCTCTCAGCTGGATTTTAATAGACCCTCAAGAAACAGCAACAGGTCTAGATAAACTCAGTGTGAATTTATTTTGCAAGCTCTGCTGACTTTGTCGCTTACCTCTGTTTTTTACCTCATTTTTCCTGCCTGGCTTGCTCACTCAAGCAGTGATGTGCCCAATTTCAAAGTATTAATGTTTGGCTCATCTTGCTCTCTCATTTCTGGACTATTGCATTCCAGTATTTATTCATATTGCCCAGTTTCTTTTAAAATACTCATGTTTCACTAAAACAAACAAAACCCCAACTCTATGAAGCAACTAAGATTGCTATGATGAATTACACTAATGACTGAAGGCAGTAAATTAATCTCTGCTTTAGACTCCTGTTTTTCCAGGGTTACATTTATGTCAATGCAGGCAAAAGCTCTCAGGTGTCTCACTAGGTTTTCTGGACTTCTGGGCAGTTGTGGAAAAAAATATTTAAATGTCAGTAAATCCTGGAACTTGATATTAGTATTATGAAGGTAGCTATTTGGTTTGTTTTTACCAGAAAACTAAACCATCAACATTATTGCAGTGAATGTTGTCCCTATTTACCTCCACCTGCAGCATCTCTATTTCTCTTCCAAAGGACTGACACTCCCTTTCCCCTTATCTTCTCATCTCTTCCTCTGTTTCATCCTTTTTTATTGTGTGTTTGAGCCAGACTCCATACAGGTAGATGATTGCTGCTGGTGCTGCTTTTAAGCTAACACGGTTCTTGTGTCTACCTCCTGGTAGTGATCCTTTTATTTAGCCCAGAGCTACGGTAAGCAGTCAGAAGTAGAATTAGTATCCATTCAATACATTCAGAGGCAGAGAAATACCTGCATTTATATAAGTGCAACTCTACAGCTCTGTGAGTAGAAAATAAACAACAGCTCTTCCTTCAGAATTGTCATAGTTCTGTAAAAAAGGGGGATCTTGGTACACAGCTGAGCTCAAACAACAACAAAAAGGTACCGACCTACTCAGGCAAAATATCCACTCTTGGAAACTTTCCATTAAATCAGAATGGTTCTGGTTGGAAGGGACCTTTAAAAACCATCTCTTTCCAAACCCCTCCCGTGGGCAGGGACACTTTCACTAAACCAGATTGCTCAAAGCCCCACCCAAACTGGCCTTGAACACTGCCAGCATCCACAGTTTCCTGGGGCAAACTGTTTCAGTGGCTCATCACTCTTATTAAAATTTTCTTCCTTTCATTTAGTCTGAATCTGCAGTAAAATCTTCCCATCTCTTCTCCAGGCTGAACAATCCTGACTCTCTCAGCCTGTCTCTGTGGCAGAGGTGCTCCAGCCCTCTGAGTATTTTTGTAACTCTCCAGATGGGGTCTCAGGAGAGCAGAGTGGCAGAATCCCCCCCCCAGCCTGCTGGCCATGCTGATTTTGCTGCAGCCCAGGATAATGGTTGGCTTTGTGGGCTACAAGCACATTGCCAGCTCATGTCCAACCTCTCATTGACCAGCAGCCCCAACTCCTTCCCTGTAGGACTGCCCTCAATCTCTTCATCCCCTAGACTGTAGTTATATCTGGGTTGCCCCAAAAATCACCACAGGAGTGGGTGATTTAATGAAAGCAGATGCAAGTAATGAGGCTGAGGATACTTCATGTCTTTATTTCACCCTTCACTGCCCAGATGGCTCAGTTGGGTTTGCCTGCAGCAGAGTTATCAGAAATACCAGTAGCAGAAAAGAACTGAGTCAGGAATCATCTCTGAAAGTTTGTGAAGATTTAGGGAGATCTCTAGGGACCAGAAAAAGGCAGTTGAATCTTCAGAAAGGCAGAAACAGGAATGAAAGAATTGTTCCCTTCAACTCTTTAGAAGATCATTGAGCAAGAAGTTTTGGAAGCAATTTCCAGTCATGTAAAGGAGAAGGTTCCCAGAGCAGGCAGCAGAGTATCAGCTCTAAGCTTGTCGTGCCCTTTTTGACACAATGTTTTGCAGTCCTAAAGGCTCAGCCCATGTCCCATGAAGTCTGAATGCAGCTGCTGGACTTGGCAGTGGCCTGGCTGAGATGTGGTCACCCCTGGCTTTTGCCATCTCACCCATGGGGATGAATGACCATGGTGAATGCACTGCATAATTGCAATTCAGCTTTAAACCCCACAGCTTGAACATATTGAGGGTTTCAACACAGGCAAACAAATGTGGCATGTAGGCTTGGCTACTAGCTTATAGTGGCATAATTGATATAGTTTTCATGCAAATAGCTTCAACAATTGAACTAAAAATAATCAATATTAATTGATGGTTGTCATCAGGCCTGTGTTTAGCTATTTTCTGTCTGTGCTGGATGGATATGTATGTATTTGTAGGCTGTGCTCGATATTCTCTGACTATGAAATCGCAGCAGTAGGTTGTGAAATATGTATGAAATTAAAATTTTGAATGCATAGAGGGCATAAAAGTATGGATGGCTGTGAGGCTTTGCTTTGCGGGACTATGATGTGCATTTCTAAACAGCTGGAAAAGCTCATCAGACCTTGCAAGGACAAGGAAAAAAGAATCCTTAAATGGCTTTAAAATCTAAGCAAATCTTTCTGCCTTCTTTCCTCACTAGTGGATTTCCCCTTACTCTAGGCTGACAGCGGTTTAAAAGGAAGAACTTCAAGTTCTCACTTTTAAGTTTGGCACCAATTTTTTTTATGTTTACATGTTATTTAAGTCTACCCCTTGCAGGGTAAACTGGTGTGGGCAGGATGGATTCTGAGAAGGAAAAACCTGAAAGGCTTCAAGAAAAAAAGGGGTGGGCCAGGTGTCCAGGAACAGTTTTTATCCTTTTTTTTATTTTTTTTTCGCTGCAAATGCAAACTTCTAGCTGTGAGAATCAGATTTGGTTCAGCTTTTTGTTAATTTGAATGAAATCTGGTGTATGAAAATGGGGCATTTGTCATTGGTCTTGCCTTTCCTGTTGTGTTCTCTTCCTGCATTTTGATTTAGAGTAACAAGATCCAGCCTGGGAGAGGCAAATGAAAAGGAAGTTTGGGACTCTAGTTGGGCTCTGGAATTTCTTTGAGATGTGTACTACAACGGTGTACCTCAGTTTTATATTTCTCAGTAAAAGAAAATAAAATAACACTGGGTAACTTCTGGGATAGCAGTGAACTTGTCTGAGGACTGAATAACAAGTCTCATAATAAGATACACATAAAAGACAAGGTCATGGTTGATAGTCCACTGTAATGTAATATTTTTGTGCATGCTGTTTCTAATGCATTATTAACTGTTTCAGGTTTTTTTCCTTTTATTTTTTTTAATAAATTAATGAAACTTTGTACATTTGCCTACCCTGATCTTTATTCTGTAATAAATGAACAGACCTCTGTATCTCATGGTTGTTACAAGGGTATTTACCAAGGCATTTCAGGACTTTTAGGCAATATTAGAAAAAGGATATGCATTATATTTATAGCCACTTGTATTCATTATAGAAAAGAAAAATTCATTCTTCAAAGCATGGAACCACAGGGCTGCTCTCAGTTTAGTAAAACTGTTGCCTAGTCCAGTTGTCAGGGACTGCTGTCAGATTGGTTAGTTGGGTATTCTTTAAGGAGAAGAAAATTATTCAACCACCAACACAGTCCCGTTTCCATTAGAAGTTGTAATGTTCTTCATTTGTATTGAATTTCATTGGGGGTTTACATGCAACCTTTTATAACAGGTCAAACCTAGGAAAAGAACCTGAAAGGCTTCGTTGGAGGTTAAAGAAGAAAAGTGTCTAACTTTATTCTCATTAAAAGCATTGAGTTTGACTCCTAAATGTGACCAGAAGAAATGTTTTGAGATATATCCATACGAAAAGTACTTTTTGTAGGAAAACAAACTTTAATGTTGTGTGCCTTTTCTTACAGGAAATTAAAATGCATGACTGACAGTGAAACTGTGGCACCTGACTGGCCTTACTACAAAACCATTGATAGGATCTTATCCAAAGTGACAGACCACAGCGATGTGAAAATGCACGAAAATCAGCAGCCAGGCCCTTCGACATCACAGACAGAGGCCTCGCAGTCTCCATCAGCTAAGTCTACACCTCTGTATTTGCCATATAACCAGTTTACATATGAAGGAAGGGAAGAATGCTTTGAAGATGAACATTCAGAGAGCTCATCAAGCTTGCTTTCTTACAAGCTGAGGTAGCATCTATTTCCCCCTCTTTTTAGTATTTTGCAGAATGAACCAAATTTGCTGTTTAAAAAGAACACCCTCACACGCATTTTTCTCTAACAGCTCTTGTATTTTTTTCCGTAAATCACAAATGAGATCTGTTCCTCAATCTCAGCCACTTTGCTGAATTAGGGCATTTTCTTTATTCCTTTATGAAAGACTGGAAGGGAGTAGGAGAACTGGGCAAAAAGTTGTATATTATTGCCAAAACTCAGCATGCATGTCACGGCTCACATCAGGGAGAGTGTTCATAAAAGGAGTACAGGCATGTTCAAGGGAGTCCCACAGTGCAATCAGAGATATCACATACTGCTTAGATGATTTTTGGCTTGCTCTAGTTTTGCTTTTGATATGAGTATGAAATTTCTCTGGCTTCAGTTATTATTAAAATGGTGAAAAGATGCAAAATAGTATTTCTGTGGACACTGAAAAGCTGCTCATGCAGTTTGAAAGTATATTGCAACATTTTAAATACAATGGAGAAGGTAATTTTTTTCAGAGTAAATGCTAGTTTGAGATGCAAACATGTGATTCTTTTTTTTTTTTTTTTAATATGATTGGAGTTCCCTGGAAGGCAGCATTTTAACAAAAGGCAGGGTTGTACTCGATACAAATTTTAGACTTTACTGGTCTCATTTTTCATCCAGAGTGGTGTGAAATAAGAGTTGATTACAGTTTTCTGGCAGGAAAAGAGTTGATCCTAGAGATCCTTATCATGAGTCTGTAAGGCTTTAACTGTAACAGTAAAATTACCTGTCAGTCATGCAACTGTAAAGATGTTGAGCTGGAAGAAGAACCAACTGAGCAAGTTTGAATTATTGTTTCCAGACCCACTCTTGGATGAATAAAACTGAGGTAAATTCCTTCAATCATTCAAGCAGATAGTCCTTGAATAGCTGATTATTTTTAAAAACTTCTTTTTTTTTTTTTGGCAACGAATATTTATTAGGGTGCATAACTTTTGAACTATAGCAACCTTTTTGTTCACAAGCAACAATTTCTTTTTCATCCTAGTTTACTGTAAGTAGTTGATATTTCTGATACACAAACTCGCTTGAATTTAGCATTTGCAAACTCCACAGCCACATTTCAGGTGCAATAACTTTATTCCCAATTGGATTTACAATAACATTATTTAATATTTAATTAGAAGGTCACATTTCCACAAACGTTGTGAAGTTTACTCACTTGACTACTTGATAACATCAGGCTTTTTAAAAATGCTGGATTTTAAGTTTTTTTAGCTTAGGGACAACTCCAGGACAACACAGATTTTGTACCATAAGAGAGGACAGAGGTCACCATGCCAGGTTTCACTACAGAATATACAACAGCCCTCACAGAGGTGAAGTTAATCAACCCCAAACCCACTTCTGTAGTGCCCACAGTTTGCAGGTGGACCCCCACTCTCATGTAGATACTTTCATTTACAGCTAAAATGGACTTAAATCACTCACTAAATTATAAGCTCTGGAAAATTCAGGCTATGATGCATTTTATGTTCATAGCTTTGTTTATTTTTTTTAAAACTTTATTCAAAGAAATAACCTAATCTGTCCTAGTAAAAAGTATTTTAGCTTTACTTGGCTAAATTTAGAAACTCCAGCTCATTTAAATCTAGCCCCTAGTGGCACAGGCTGGCTTTCAGCTGGCTGCAGGTCTGGGGCAGGTAATGCCACTCAGCCCTTGCCCTGCTGCTGTTGCCTGCTGGCAGTGGCTGTGCTGAATGGCTCAGGAGGGTCTGGGAGCTGCAGGGAAGGGCAGGGCAGCTCCCAGGACCTCCATAACTTAGGAATTCAGCCATGCTCTCACAGCCTCCGCTATGAAAGAATTTTGTGTGATAGAATATTGTGCCTATCATTTAACAGCCAGACAGTCACACAGTCACAAGTAAAAATACAGTTCCTTGCTTTTAAGAAAAAGAAGCTGAGGAGTAGACAGCACATGAGAGATCAGTGTAATATTACAGGTGAGCATCATGATCAGATTAAAAATTAGAAACCACTTGTGATAATGGGACATGTGTCTGGAAGGAGAAAAAGTGTTATTCCAATAGTCATAGGGGGCTTGAAAAGCTACTCCAGCTTTGACCTGTTTAATTTAAAGGCTGATGAATGAGAGCAGAGCAGGGAACCCTTTCTTGGCCAGAAGGAAATACAGTGCTTGCTAATGATACCACATGGGTTAAAATCACTTAGAGCTGCCATGCTTAGACAGGGAAGATAATTCTTTTAGAGTTACTAATGGAAAATTATGAACTAAGGAAGCAATTTTCAGCTTAAGCAATTAGTGTGTCATCCTGTATTTGAGAAACACTTTGAAATAGCCAACAAGAGAGAAAAGAATTAGCATAAAAAATTTGGGTCCATCTTAGCTATTTTATCAATGCCCTTGCCTCTGAACAGTAGACAATTGATCCAACAGATTCAAAAAAGGAACTAAAGACAGTTCTGGGAATTGAAATCAAAAGAATGTTTTAGGTCCTCAATTTCCCTGTTTTTTTACTTTATGGCTATGCAAAACAATTACTTTGAAACACATTTTGAAAAATACACACTCATGTCTATATGTAAAATACAGATGTGTTTTGCAGCTGTATATTTTACAACTTACATTATGGGACTTTTTCTTCAGTAATAAAAATCTTAATGTTATGGCAACAATTGGTAGTGAAAAAACTTTAGAACAGTAGTTCTTTCTAAATAACTTTTAAACTTCTGAAAACTTTCCTGTTATTCCTTTAAACTCTTCAACATAGTGTCAATTTTGTGTTTTCTACAGTATCTTTGAACATAGCAGGAGGCTACTTGGCTATATAAAATATAGCTTAAAAAATTCAATTGAATGTTTAGCTTTCATGATAGTGAAAAATGTCACGTTTTATACTTCAATCAGTACGTACATATTGTCAAGCTAAAAATAGTTGAAAGTGGCTTTCTTTGCATTCTGTTTGAAAATCTTTGAGTTTGGGACTTCTTACAAAACCCGAATTTTGCTGGTTAGTGATAATACAATTAATATGAGATAAAATTAATTTTAATTTTTGTTTCAAGTGTGTAGATGAGGAAAACATTTGGAATCCCTTTAAAGGGGTGCCTGATATTTACTTAGTATTGTTCTAACACTGCTCTAACACTGTTACACAGTACCAAACATCTGACAATAATAAAATTATTCTATTATGGTCATAAAATATAGTGCAATGTGGTGAAGTCTTGTACTGCAGCTTAAACTTTTAAAATCCAAATTCCTGACACCACTATAAATGACTTTTTATCTAATTGAAAACAGTGGTTTTTCACCCTGTGGATTAATTTATGGTCTTTGTTTTCATAGTAAAATAATGACAGAACATAATTATGCAGGCTGTGAATGTAGTTCAGTCTTCATGTGTTCTGCCATTTCTATTGCACTGAAAATGGGGGTGAAAGAGTTACTTTCATAGATTAAAAGACCATAACAAAACCACTGTGTTATCTAGTCTGACTTTTTGTTAGATACCATTTGAATTTAGCCATTCTGGTGTGGAGCACAGAGTGTTATGGAGAGGGTTCTGTGACATCCCTCCCTCAGCAGGCCACTTCCACACTCAAGAGCCCCTGCATCTGCTGTCCTCTACTTCTTTGTTTCTATGATTTGTTTCAGTCTGGGAAACACTAAATCTTTATCTGGTCTAGACCTCATAAATTTAGAAGATGGGGAATTCACTCTTCTCTTCTTTCTATTGATAAGCAAACCCTTGTTTAAACCAGTCCCTTGTTTCTAATGTGAATTTAGTGAATGAAACTTTCAGATGTTACTTCTACTTACCTTTCTTTCCAGTATATTGGAGAACCTTTCAGTATTTTTTGCTTTCTGGCAAGGTGGTTGTGTGCCATGATGGTACTGCTTTGGTGTTTTTCAAATTTTAAATATAGATTAATTAATTTGGTGTAGAAAGTTTACACAGGAAAAAAAAAGTAAGAATTGGTAACATGAATTAGCCAAGATATGGATTAAAAGAAGTGCATTAAAACTTGATGATGATGCTAATTTGGGAAACTACATCTTTGGCAAAGACTTTACTATTTCTAAAATTATGCTACGGCTATTTAAATCTGAATGGGCATCATCTACAAAGAAGTTTGAGCTTTAGGCTATGAGCATTATGTAGTGCAGCTTAACTCATTATGCAGACTTGTTATCCTAGCAAGGTGCTTTGCCCGGGCTCCAAGCCATTTTTGTGGTTCTTTTCTGTGCTTTACTTCAAGGATGAGTCTCACTATTCCTGAATGCATTTGAATGATTGAATGAGCCTAGTTTAGTAGAAGATCCAGGTTGCCTCATCCTCAGTTCTTACACTCTGAAGATCTTTGTATCATCTCTAATATTAGTATTGTTTATATGCCGGGCATTGTTAAATTTTCAGTAAAGACATGGATTAGGAAGGTATGCTGGGATTTGGATGTAGCTAAAAACCCCAAACCAGTGAGAAACCGCTTTTAGGTGTTAAAAGCCATAAATTCCAAGAACTGATGGTACGGGAGACCTGTTTGCCATGAAGTAATTAGAAATGAGGAATTGCTGTTAGGGTTTTGTGAATATAATACATTTTGATAAACAGAAAACTCTTTGTATTCAACTCCTGCTTCATTAATTATTCACACACGTCCCTGAAACAAGCTGTATTGGACAAGTGTAAGCAATCAATCAAGAACTTTTAATTGAACAATGAATTAAATTGGTATTAGGTAGGCAGACAGCAAATGCATTTGAGACTTTCCTAATATGTTGCCTGATTGTATCTGGAGGTTTTGCTTTGTTCCCCCTCATGTCCATTACACACAGTCATTTCTGCTCAGTTGCCTAGGTGAGAAGGAACAATTTCTTTCCCTTGGTTTGCTTCCTTGGAACCCTGCCTGTCTGTTTTAGAGCACAGCAGGGAAATAGCTTTGTGAGGTTCTGTTTGGGATATGGTCCCAGTGCCAGAGCTCTTCCACACTTCATTCGTGTGGTCAGAGGAATACCAATGCCAATCTCTTGTAGGCTTTCTGCCACAAGCACTGGAAGCCCAGTAGTAGAGTACCAGCAGATTGCATTTGAGATCCTTACTTCCCTAGACCCCTCTTTCCTGAGATTTTCCTCAAAATATACCTTCAGAGACCAGGCTTGGCAAAGAAGGAGGTGCTTCTTCAGCAGCTTGTGGATGCTGTCAGGATCTGCTGTACCCCTGTTGTCACAGAGGTGTTGGCTGCACAGAAATGCAACATGGAGAATGGACCACAGGAACTGATTGATGCTACAGCAGTTGTCAGTCATTGCTTATTCTTGTGCCTATACATTGGCAAAGTAGACATGCTCCTAGCTGGAACTGTTTGAGGATACTGAATCTGCCTGGGTTACTTGGTGCTGAACCCATATTCCTCCATATATCCCTGCTTCCCTCTTGAATTTTTTATAAAAAATTATTAACAGAGAGGGGTCTCTGACATGCTGCCAGGGACACCTAGAACTTCTCAAGAAAGATGGCTCAATATCTGAGGAAACACTTCAGTATTCAAATAACTCATCACTGGATGGGCATCACTGGACATTTTACATTATTTCATGTAGCAAGTGCTGTTTGCTTGTAAATTAGATTCTTTAGAGTCTTCTTTTGTAGGGCCCTTCCCAAGAGCTCCCTTTCAGCAGCTATTCTGCAAGAGGAGAGAGGATTGTAAGTGCCAGTTCCTTACTGTGAATTTGTGAGTGACCATAGAACCCTTTCACTATCAGTCAGTGGAGAGAAAAAGAGATTGGAACATCACCAAAGCTAGGGCTTTCTGAAAATTTCTGAAATAAGTATTTCTTTTCAATGAAGGCTAATTACCAAGTTGTGTTTGTTATTGTAAACAAATGTAGAGAGTACTTGGGAGACTTTGAAGAATCCTTTTGTCATTGCTTTTGGGGCACTTCTCTGTGCTGAAACACAGTTCTGAGCTAGCACTCTTCAGTGAGTACTTTTTTAGTTACTAGCAGACTGCGGATTCTGCTGATGCAGTAAAAATTTGCTGCTCTTTTCTCTCTGGAGCTGTGCAAGGCACTTACTGTCTTGGATGTATGGTTTCATGTCTTACAATTCTTTGATGGATTTGACTGAAAAACAGGTAAAATCCTTTACTGTATCTAGGAAAACACTTCAAAGATTCTTTTCTCTTAAAAATAAGGCTTATTTTAGATCTCTCAATCTAAATCACTCCATCTCGGTTTTTTATGTTATTTTTGTTGATGTTGTCTCAGTTGAAATTAAAGCCCAAATGGTGGCTGCTGTTACCAAGAAAGACACACAATACTCACTGCATCTCAGTACCATTGACAAACCTCTGATTTTCTCTCTCATTCCTTATTAAGGACCATTCTCGCCAGTGCTTACGTTTACAACACGCAAGCCCTCTTGTGGAGTGAGTTTGTACTGGTTTCAAGACAAGAGGTCTTACCACAGCTACTTTCTAACACTGTATGGGGAAGAAAATAGAGATTGGTCAAGTTTCCAACATTTAAATCCTCTGTGAAGGCAAGTTTAAATTCAAACGGTGACTGGCTAAAATAATGTCACCATTTCAGAAAGTTTCTTGCTCCGCCTACCAGAAAGCATGCGTTCTTTGTGAAGGTGACTACAGTGATAGGAACCTTGGAATAACAGATTCATTGTTGTCCTTAGACTGCTGTAGATCTTTTCCTTTTGCTTGGCCTCTTTGAGAACCACATTTAAAGCAATTCTAGCCCTTAGAGTTAAGGGAGAGAAATTTAGTGTTTTAGTGTTAGCCAAGACCCATTCTCACAATACTGTGACACTGATAATTTCAGTGATCATCAGTAAGCCTGACCCACAGTTTGAAAAGACCCACAGTTTGAGCAGAGCAACAGGTGTTTATTTTATCTACATTTATTTGATGCCCCAAATCAAATATGCTATATAGAACCTGCAAAGCTGAGTGTGTTGTATACCTTCCAAAGTAGATAGTATCTCAACTTTTTTTGGGTCACCGCAATCTTAAATGTCAAGGGGCTTGTGTCTTTTTCTTATATTTGCATTAAGCCTTTCAGGTGCTAAGGATTCTTTATCTCTCCTGCTGACAGATCTGAATGTCACAGTCACCGCTGCACAAAGCCTGTCAAGTAGGATAAGAACATGAATCAAATTATACAAATCTGATACAAATCTGCCACAGCTGAGTGACCTCACCCCCACTACCCTTCTTCACATTAATAAAAACACATTCCTCAAGAGTTCAAGTTATCCTTATTCAAGGATATCTTAAAATCTGCAGCATGTTGACATGGCATACTAGTCACAACTGTACTATCTCATTATTGCATTTCACCTAGAAAAGATCCTGCATTTGGCAGAAAACGACTGAGATTGCTGTTTGTGTCAAGGGACTTCAAGACACACCATCAGATATCTTTGATGTTGGGGACTCTAGTGTGGAGTTACAAAAAGTGTAAATGAAGACATGGTCTTTCACTTTAGTTTAGGAAAGGAGTTATCCAGCTCTAGCTGGAGGTTTCTCAGATGTGTAGTACATTTACACATATGTCTTCTACTTGCCTTTCTTCCTCTTTAACATTTTTGCATGATTCCTTCTTAGGCTGCAGGTTAAGAGACACAGATCTCTGTGTGTGTGTTCTCACTTGTATGCCACGTGGTCTAGTTTTGACTGTGTTGCTTTGTCACCCCAAATTAGAACAGCCATGTGACCTTTACACCTTGAGAGCATTGTCTTTACTGCCATGTTTATCTCCCTTCCAAAACAGAAGCCCAGCATGATAAACCATAGAGGAAATTCTTTAAATATTCCCCAAAGTCCACATGGCAGCTCTGCATATTTCAGATGAAGATGTCCATTGCCCTTCTCTGGACACGCTCCAGCCCCTCACTGTTTTTCTTGTCATGAGGGGCCCAAAAATGCACACAGGATTGGAGGTGTGGCCTCACCAGTGCTGAGTACAGGGTGTCAGCCACTGCCCTGGTCCTGCTGGCCACACTCTTGCTGATCCAGGCCAGGTGACATCGGCCTTCTTGGCCACCTGGGCACACCTGGCTCATGTTCAGCCACTCTCAACCAGCACCCCCCAGGTATTTTTCTGTCTTTTTAGGCTTTTACATTGTTTAAAATGTTTTGTGGTGGAATATATTGAAAAAAATGGTCAGTGCCACTGCTATGTCTTGGCATAAGGGCAAATTCTGAGACTCATATTCTGGAGTAGGACCAGGCTTACTGATGCAATGTCTTGGAAAACAAACTGTAAGGTACCACCACATACAGCCCTTTCTCTGGATTGGAATGGTTATTGAAGCTTTAAAACTGGAGTTTCAACAGCCAGATAAGACAAATGTCTTTCTCAGTACAGTGTATAAATTCAATGTGTAAGACATGTCAAGATTAAAAAAAAAAAAAAAAAAAAAAGCCTGGCATTCTGCAGGGAAAATTCTTATTAAAAACAATAAGATATAAAACCTCTTTTTTTTTTTTTCCTTTCTTTTTTTTTTTTTCCAGTTTGTAACACTATGCAGTAATACATTAAATGCTTATGTTTTGGCACAAACTTGAGAGGGAATTTATTGGAGAATACAGGGGTTTAAAAATATGACTAGGTTGTAGCTTGGCCAAGAATATGCTATTGAATTTTGGGTTCTTTCTTTTTATAAATATGAGTTTAATTTCTAACAAATATTCACATTTCAGAGCTGAAGAAAGACCAGTTAAGAAAAGAAAAATGCAAAATTGCAGTTTCCAAAAGAAGAAGCTAAAATTAATGGAAGCCATGTTGGAAGAACAAAAGAAATTGAGCAGAGCCATGGAAGAAACCTGTAGAGAAGTGCGCAGGATCCTGGATCAGCAGAACATCATTCAAGTCCAAAGCTTACAGTTACAGGAGAGAATGATGAATCTACTGGAGAAAATGATCTCCAAGTCTAATGTGTAGTTTCCTTTGTGAATGCCTCTGAGATTACTATTGCTATTATAGATAACCATTTATTGCACACCATATGTGTGTCTGTTGCCCTATTCCCAGGTTTTCCATGGAAATTAAAACCCTAGTGTAATCCTAGTTCAGCAAAGAAAACATAATGCAGGGTGAGAGCTATCCAGTATGATAAAATTAGTGCAATATATGCCTAAGTTGAATTATTTTTATACAGAAAGGTTAAGGGATAAATAGCTCGGGGAACTGAAGCACTATTTACGCCTAAGTCAGGCATTGTTTTGCAAACAGTGGTGTTGTATATTGCTTCACATCAAGGACTGCAGCTTAATCTGTTTTAGGAGAATGAAATAGTGCATTTCTAAACATGGTTATTGCACCTTGACTTTGCTGATGATTAAACCCTGTTTTGAAACATATGCCTGATTGTATAAGTGACCTATGGTTCTTGTGAAGAGCTAGTTGGGACCATGAGATACGTAATTTTAACCTCCATGTCGGATATGAATAGTACTCTAAAGTATGAGGGTAAAAGTAGTCTATTCATATACATTTTTTGATATAAAAAGAAATCCCCCAAACCACCTTACTATATACTGAATACTAAAATGTATAGAAGATACTTGAAGTTGCTTTTGATATTAAACATTTAAATTTTTTTCATTATTAACTGGAATCTGTTGACTTAACAAACAACCAGCAATGAAAACTTTCATTTATTCTCTATCACAAAAGAAAAGTATTGTACTGTGTGTATATACATATATATAATGTCTATCAAATGAAATAAAGAAAAAGAAGAAACTTACTCCTTGTTGCTGGACAGGTAGTATGCTTTGGGACAGTGAAGGATAATGGGAATGATAAGCACAGTGAGAGGATCACAGTTGCTGGTTGCAGGGTAAAGATCCGCTGTGCTGATGCCCAGATGGACAGGGATGCTCCACACGAGGGAGCCGCAGGCACGGAGGATTGTACCCAGGGAGCTGAGACGGAGCACCGGCTCGCCTTTGGCTCCTCCACCAAACGTGACTTTTAAATAATCTCTCACTTAAATTCGAAAACTGGCCCGCAGAATTTCCTATATGCCTTTTCCTTTTGCGTTCTCCCTTAAAAAAACCGCCGCATTTCTGCCTGTTTTACTGTACAGGCAAGAGCAAATGTTGGATCCCAGTATAGAAACTACAGAATTAGTACCAGGAATTCAAGCCATTCTCCATTCTCGCTGCTGAATAATGTCCCCTCTTGAAACTTTGTCTTTGAAGGTGTTTGCAATCTCCTACATAATTTAATGTTTTGTTGCCTATGTAAAGGTGAGCTGAAATACGTTAAATCCCTGACACAACAAATTAATCTCTAATTATGCTTGCTGAACAGGATAAAGGTTATACTCACCAAACAAATTAATAATATGTGGAAATATTTCTTAGAAGATCCTCCAGGTATGAAGATTAAGAATTATTAAATATCTAAATGTGGCCTATTCTTAGAGAGTTTAATCAATGGTAATAGGATAAGGCAAATGGAGTAGAATTCTGAACTTGGAGAACATGGTGGCTGCTTTAATATAAACAAAGTAACTGTCCCTCACCCCACCTTTACTACAGTGATTGTGTGATTGGAAAAATGCCAAGTTTCTTTTCTGATTCTTAAAAGATAGTTTTACACATTTCAAATGTAGATCTGTCACAGATTCAGGTGGGCTGCATGTTCAGTGCTTCCTGACACTTTAACTTGTTTACAGCAAGATATAAAGAAATTCTCCCTTGACTCCACAGGAATTAATTGTATTTACTGTTACTATCTACTTGAATCATATAGCAATTAAATCCAATTAATGAGCAATAACAATGGCAGCACAGCTGAACCTTGTACTGTAGAGTAGGAGGCCCCTCTCCTTCCATGTTATTACAGCTCCAGATCTGTAGGAACACAAGAATGGAGAAAATCCTATTCCTTGCCTGCTACCAGAAGGAACCATGTCATCCCTTCTGCAAATGTGTGGACCTGTATCTTAAAATGAGTTAGGTGTTTTGTCCCCAGAATTATATGAAGAGCTGCTTTACAGACAGGTAAATGTAGTTTATAAGATTGCTTCTAGGATAAATCCTGATTAATTTATACCAATTTCTTCTTGTATCAACACTGATTTTGCTGCTTTATGTAGCATTTACTCTTGAGAGCCAGAGGTCATGTCCCATGCAACCTTTCTTCTGATGGATAGTACTCTTTTCTAAGGTAGGATTTTGATGACTTTGAGGTTTTGAGGACTTTGATGACTAGGTGACTAGGTTTTGATCATTTTGCTCTTTTGAGTTCATCCATTTTAAGAGTGAGTGACCAGAATGAGCATTCCGGATGAGACTCCAAACACTGTCTTACATAAATGCTTTAAAGGAAATGGTGTTTTCTGGTGGTTGTGAGATTTTTTTTCCTATATAAAACATCACTTTTAGTAGTTACGTTAAAGTTCAGTTTTAAATTATCATCTCTTTAACAAAAGGCTTTATTCCCATCCATGCAGATTGCCTGTGTTCTAGCCCTGTTTTTGCCTAGAGAGTGAACACAGCAAAGCTGTAGACAAATATAAGTTTCATGTATGACAGAAATTTTCTAATGCTTTTTGACAAGCTGAAAACTCCCCACCTACTCATCGTTTCTTTTTGCTGCTGTTTCTTTTGTTCCTGTAAAGACTGAACGTTTACTTGAAAAAAATAGTTAGAGTGTTTTTTGTGGGGATTTTTTTTTTTTTTGTTTAAGGTAGTCACAGCCTTTTCATCTGCATGGGACAGTTAGCTGTAGGTACAGGTATTTGAATGTTTGGGATACTCAGAAAAATTATAACTTGAAAGACCTGCCTAGAATTAAAATTCTTGGTAGAATTCCTGGTTTTGCAGAACAGAGACAGACACTGCTTCTGTGTCTGTATGAGTAGGGAGTTGAGTATAATAAGTATTCAAGGGGAGCACATGAGGGGTTACCCAAGCTTATCATTTTAACTATGACATTAAAGGAACTCCCTCATGGCTTTTAGAAGTGCGATCAACAAAGAAACTGAAGCATAGGAAAACAAATTTCTTATTTTCAGGGCAGTAACGGGGTCAACTCAGTTTGATATCAGTTTCACCAAATGAAGTGCTTGTATTACATATACACACGCAGATGGTGCTAATGGGAAAATCAAATAGGGGAGGAAATACACTGCCTGGAGGCAGGTGACTTTGTAAGGGATGTGACAACAAAGGAAAAGGAACCTGAGGAGGCAGATGAGAAAACGAGACATCGCAAAACATGCAAGCAATTGAGAAGCAGATTTTGATGAAAGATGGGAAAAAATATATTGGACAAAGGGGCAATGTAAATAAATGCCTCCAAAAAACCCCAATAATGACAGGGATGAGGGAGCGCAACACTTTAGGAAGTGAAAATGAAAGAAAAAATATAAGGTTGAAGGAAAAAGCTTTGAGTATGAAAAGCTAACGCTAGTAAAATTCTGAATATTTTGAATAGAGAGCCCCTATAGGTAATATAAACAAGTTACAAATAGTGTAGAGCAAGGAGTTTTTCCCACCAGAGAAAAAAAAGTCTCTGAACAAACATTTGGAATCAAGGATATTTTTCACAGAGGAGAGAGGTAAAGTAATTTGTAGGAGGATCCTGTTATAATTAAGAAGCATTTTCTCATGCTGATATTAACAATTTGCTGGGTAAAAATGTTTGTAAATTTTTTTCTTTTTACTTCTTGACTTCAAATTGGAGAAGAATTTTACGATTTCAGTTTATTTCAGGCCTTGCCAAGTTGAACAGCTATCCACCAGACCAGGAGATATATTTATGGACAGGGAATATATTTTACCATATTCTCCATAAACTGCTCTCTCTTGCGAAGAACAAAACCAGAACAAAAACATGTGTACAGGATTTTATTTTTTCCCAGACTTAGCCTGTCCAATTCGGTGTAGACATAATTTACAACTCTGTAGACTTACCCTAAGCTGACACCCTGGTTCTGTGAACAGTCTCCTGTTCTAAAGTCAATGGCACTACCCAAATGAATAAATATATTGAAATCTTTATGTGTATGTTTGCAAGATCAGTTCCTAAGCTGATAATGTAATGTGAAAGATAAATTTAAAAAAGAAATTTAGGAACATTTGGTGGTGTTATGTCAGCAAGTAAATACTAACCATCTGGTCGCTAGATTGCTAATCTATTTCCCCTGATTTTATGGTAGCATGCTTCCTGTGTCTGCAAGCTTGAGACTACATCATTAAACTTTTGTGTTGATCTTTTTTAGTGTTTTAACAGAAACACTTGAAATTCTTTGCCATTTTGGGTGTGAAATTTCCTTCCTATGCATATTTTTTCTGGCTGGAATTTTTTCATTCTGTTACAGCTTATTTTAAGGCGTTTTATTGAACCACATTTCTAATAAGGATTAATAACTTCAAGTATGTTCTATAAAAAGCAGACCAGTCATCCACAGTGAACGACATCCAGTTATGCAGGGCTGACTAATTACTGTAATTAGGCTGTAAGATCTCAGTTTGATCCTAGTATCACATAGTACCAGGTTGAAGGGACCCTGGTCCAGCCTTTCTTGGCTTTCTTTGGTGCAGCAGCAGCACCCTGGTCACTCATCTTGAGCTTGCCCCAGGACCCTCAGATCCCTCACAGAGCTGGTCCCCAGCCAGATAGATCCCCACCTGTGCTGCACTCCTGGATTGTATATTCCAAGGTGCAAATTCTAGTCCTTGTGGAACATCATAAAGTTCATGGCAGCCTACTCTTCCAACCTATCCAGCTCTTCCTGCAGGGTGGCTCTCCCTCCCAAAGTGTCCACTTTTCCCCTCAGCTTGGTATTTTCAGCAAACGTCATCAGAATAGACTTGATCTCATCCTTCAGATCACTCATGAAGATACCAAACAGACATGGTCCCAATGTCAATCCCTGGGGGACTTCACTTGTCACAGGCTACCAGTTTGGAAAGGAGTTATTTACCACCACCCCTGGCTGTGTCTGGGTAGCCAGTTCCCCATCCACTGCATAGACCACTTCTCTAGATCCTAATGCATCCATTACTTTAGGAGAAGCGTCTGAGAAATCATACTGAAAGCCTTGGAGACAATGTTCATTGCTCACCCCACATCAGCTGAGCAGGTCATTGTGCTGTCAGAAGGTGATCAGGTTTGTCAAGCATGACTTGTCTTTGGTGAATCCCTGCTGGCTTTTCCTAACCATGTGCTTCATTTGACTTGTGATAGCTCCCAGGAAAGTTTGTTCCCCAACTTTCCCAGGGAATGGAGTAAAACTGACAGTCCTGTAATTTCCTGGATCCTCCTTTAAGCCCTTCTTGTAGATGGGGTGACATTAGCCTTCTTCCAGTCTTCTGGGATATCTTCTGGAATATCTGGGATATCCCTGATATCCAAAACTTCTCCAAGATTTTGGGGAGCGTATTTGGAACGCTCATCCTTGGAACATCAGCCAGCTCTCTTAAAAACCCTTGGACGTAACACCAGGACCCATCAATTTGTAGGGGTCAGGCTCCTGTGATAGTTCACAGAAAAGCTCTTCTTTCACTGACAGTGTCTGTTGGTGTTTGTATAAACCTGGATGTTTGATGCCAGGACCTGTGTCCTAAAGTGAAGACAGAGGTGAATGTGTTGGGAATCTCCGCCTTTTCAGCATTATGTGTGATCAGTTCACCTGTTCTGCTTGACAGGGGCCTGTATTTTCTTCTGTTTGTTTGCTTATGTACCCCAAGAACCCTTTCTTGTGTTTTTTGACCTCTCTGGCCAATCTCAATTTGAGCTGAGCTTTTGCATTTTTAACTGCATCTGCTCACTCTGGAAATGCCCCTGTAGATCTCCATTGGTTTTCCATCTCTGGTACGCTTCTCTTTTGGTTTTGAGCAGACTTCAAAGCTCACATTTAACCAACAGGAGTCTCTTATTCCACCTACTTTCCTTACTCTTAAAGATCATGACCTGGTTTTGTGCTTCCAGGAGAGTGTTCTTGAAAAACTGACAGCACTCACAAGTTCCTTCATCTTCCATGGAAGCTCCCAGGGAATCTATCCCAATTGAGCTCAGAACAAGCTAAAATTCTCGACTGTATGTTGTTACCTTAGGGGTAAGTTCTGGATTGCTATGTATCACAAGAAAAAATGAATTGGTGCATACCATTAAAGGTATAAAATTAAAGGACTGAAATGTTGAGGAGCACTTATCACAGCTTGAGGAAGGCTTGTTTCACTGAGGAAAGCTATAGGAATATCAATTTTCTATGAACTGCAAAGTAAACAAATTTAGAAAATTAATTAAAACTACTTAAAAAACTCTCCATGATCCTCATTCTTCTCCCTAGAGGTTTAACTATAATTTATCTTTAATTCAATATAATCAGATCAAATGCAATCTCTTTTATGAATGCATTAAACCTTGCCTATGTGAACTCATGTTAACTATAATACCTGTGCTTTCTTTAAACTTACATAAATAAGGTTTTATATTTTTCCTTTTCTTTTAACTTAGACCTTTACTAAATGAAGATTAAATACACCAGTGTTAACTCTTTAACAAAACTAACTATCCACATAGGGTTTAAATCTACAGCTCATCTTATTCAAGAAGTTAAGCCTATTTAGAGCTGGTTTACATTGGTTAACATTCAGTAAAAATGAGATTGAATTTCACCAGAGTTAAAATGGCATAATACAGATTATAACAGAAATTATGTCCTTGTTTTGAGTCTCCTTGCTGCCAAGAAGTTCTTGTGACTTGGTTTGTGCATTTTCATAAGAATAATCCATGGCCTTGTTTCAGGAAGCTGGTTGAAAAAGGCATACTGTACATTGAAGAACTTTATTCTTAAACAGACTTTCCTTCTGTAAGGTTTTCTGTACGTGCTCATTTGTGCAATGAGCTCCATGCAATATCCCAATGCAACATGGTTTGCTTGCAGAAGGGTACCAGCATCTTCAGCTGATAGCCCTGTGCTGCGACACCAGGAATCAGCCACAGCTGTCCCTCTGAATCTCTCAGCTGGTGACACAGCAAAGCCTTGTGATTTTGCTTTTTCCACTCCAAATGAAAAGGATGTACTTTTGGTGTGTAATGTATGTGGTTTAAGTCCACCATTAAGAAAAATACATCTTATGAATAAAAGCAGAAGCTAATTTTCTATTTCAGAGGAAATATGCTAGGCAATAACTTGGAGGATGCCAGTTATCAAGGAAAGAATGTGACAATGCTTATGAGAGATCAGTCATTATCACCAGGACTTCAGCGGGAACTGCCTGGATCACTTGGCTCATGCAAGTGACCACAGATGCTCTATCCTTAAAAAGGTGAAAGAGGAAGTAGGCTGCCACAGGTTGAAATAAATAATCCATTAACATTCAACTTTTACCATGGGACTGAAATTTTAGTAGGAGGCAAGACCTTAACCTAGTTCTGAGAGGAACTTAAGGAGCCATGGATAAGGTACTAAGAGGAATTCCACACATGCTGTCACGGCCAAAATGACTCTTAACAAATTAACTTTCATTTCAGAAGGTCATTTAGAATTACTGCAAGTCTAGTCTTAAATGAGACCAAAGTTTTGGTGGAGCACAAAAAAAAAAATATCCTCTTTTATGTAAGTATATCTCAGTGCATTTTATATGAATTTTAATTGCTGAAGTTATACTAATAATCATGATGGGTTTTACCTGGAATGCACAAGTATCTTCTAATTCAATTTAAAAGCCATTCAGAATCTAGTTATGAGGTGGAGGAAGATTAGGTCAGTCTGAGTTAAAGCAGATTTGAGAGCCAGGGCAGAATCCTGTCATTCTGTTATTAGGAATGGGTGGTGCAAAACCACCTTTGTCAAGGTGGACCTAAATATCACTGCAGTCATGCCATACCTTGTCAGCTGAAAGCAGAAGAGAGATAACCACAACCAGAGCTGTCTCTGGTAGGTATTGTAAAGAGAGACTGACCTTGGTCCAAAAGGACTTTCTGTCCTCTCCAAAGTTTGCAGGTAAAAAGCTTGGATGAGGAAATGGAAAAACGCTTGGACTTGACTTTGCCACATACTGACTGGAGCAAGGCGAAATATGTTATCTGATTCTTGGGTTAACTGCTGAGAGCAGAGGATCCCTCCTCCTCACTTTAATGCTGTACAGTTTGTCCTGGAGCCAGGGTCTTTTATCAGGGGAATTATGTTAAATAGGAATATGCAAAGTCGATTTTTCTGTCTATTACTCGTGTCACCTCTTCAGTGCCTCAGGCTCTTATTTTCATTCTGTTTGTTTTCATGTAATCATATGTGAATATGGAGAACTGCCAGCACGTTTTTTTTCCTGAGGTTTAGGAATATGAGGGGCATTTTTAGACTGGATTTTGTACCTCATCACTTAGGAGATGTGCTTAGTGATAACTCAGCCAGCAGAGTCCTGATGTCACCCTTGTATGGAGCATGAACCTGCGAGTCACACTGGAAATGGCTTCAAAGAGGAAGAATGAGGGAGACAGGAGCAGAGCACTGGAGGATGTCATGCATGACCCTAATTTAGCTTGCTGTTTAGATGCAAGGATAGAGCTTGCTTGTTCGGTGAGTATTGCAGAACAATGCAATAATGACCTTTCTGGCATGGTACTTGGAGCCACAAGGAATAACTCCTGGAGGTATCTCTTTTCCTAACAACCCCAAAAATATATAGTACTTCTTCAGAATATGTAAATTCAGCTGCTGGGTGATACACATTTCTAAACCCAATGGAACTGAAGGCACTCTTCTTAAATGAGCCCAATGGGACAAGAGATGCAGTTTCAATGGAGCCACAAAGCCACAGCAGGTTAATTAGTCAGGCAATTTTGAATTAGAAAATTACAGCTTCAAGGCTTAAAGATTAAATAAACAAAGAAAAACCAACAATCTCTTTAGAGAAAAAAGGAAAGAAATGCACTATTTTTTTTTCATTTTGGTGCATGTGTTTTAACAATATTAGAAGGTGTTCATGACACAGCATGAAATAAAAAATTGACATTCATTTCGGCTCAGCAAGGTATTTATCAGGAACTGAGGAATTTTGGGTCTAAACTCTTTGCCCACAAGAAATAGTGGGGTAGAAGTTTCTGTGCTTTCACTGATAACAAGGCCAAATTCAATTCCTGGGTTTCCAGTTCTTGACAGAAGTACACAAGTATGCTTGTGTCCTTGAAGTAAATGTTTTAGCAGAAGCTTTAGTTCTATATATTAGGGTTGTTCATCAGCACTGAAGGTTTAACACGACATCACCTTTAACAACATGTGGCCATGTTTTTCTTAAGGAAAGAAAAATTGACATCAGTGAGCACTACTTCATGTTTTCAGCTTTTGACTACAGCAAAATGCTTCATTTGAACTCTGTTAGTGAATTTGGGAAAAAAAAATACAGCACATTCTATTGCAGGGGAATGAATTTTCTTAGGATATTAAATAATTATATTTATGTTGTGGTGCTTTCCAGAGGCCTGGCTGTGCCTGCTTTCACACACAAAACGTTGTTGCAGTTTACTATTTGAACATTCAATTTTGCAAGTGGCACCATCCACATATTTAGGCACACAAAAGAAACTTCCCATACAAAATCTATTTAACTATCTTTTAATGTTAATTAAATGTCATAGTAGGTAAGGACACCATTACAAAGCCAAGTAGATGCACAAGGATCAATCCTTTTAACCCCAAATAGGATTTGGGAGGATATGTACTCTATTGGCCAGTCAAGATTTAACAGGATAAGTATCCATCCCCCTTTATTTCTACTACTTCACAGCTCCTTGTAAGGGTGTTTTGTACATCAGCATGCATGGATGGGAAACACCATCATCCAAACCAAAATGCATTTATACAAAAATATTTTCTTCCATTTCTCACTGCCAGGTGTCTCACACCAGGTAGAAAACTATGTTCGAAATAAAGGGAAAGGTATTTCTAAATATTAGATGAACTAGTTAACCAGGGTAGATGGTGATGGCTGTGTGTTTGTACAGTCCCCAATGTACAACACATGATTTCTGCTGACCCTACATAGTATTCCCTGCTGTTCAGAACAAAATCAAGCTAGAAAAGTTGGAATCATGTTTGTAAACGGAACAAGCATTTAATACTGACAATCATGTAAAATTTTATTATTTTAAACAGGTTGAAAACATTAAATGATAAAAGTGATATTTATGTGAGGATCTTTCTGCATGTCTAAAAACTTTTTTGGAACAACCAACACTTCCATTCCTTTAACTAAGGTAATTAAACAATTGTAATTAAAACCAGGGACTTTGTGTCAGATGCTGGACTATGTTTACTTTATGACTTCTCATCTGGTGTTTGTGACAGCAATAATCACACTCCATTACAGGATGCTTTGTAAACCTCTCCAGATGAAGCCTGACAAGCTGTTTTGTGACAGCCACCCTTGGTGTGATTGAGATGTCTGTATGCCCAACATTAAGCTACTTAGCCTTATAAGCCAAAGCTTTTCCAGCCCCAAAGCCACAAATCCTTATCACTTTGTTTCACACCCTTTCTTCCTTTATTGTCTCCAACAGTGGTGAAAACTAAGTTACAGCTGAGACCTTGTGTGGATTTTTGAGGGGCCACTAATCACCTTGTTCCAGATTGGAACGCGAAGTCTTAATCACCATTTCTGAAAGCACTGAAGCAAAGCACTAAATGCATTTTGGATGAGTTGGATTTTCCTGACTTCAAGTAGAGTGTGTGAGCACACCTGTTGGCACGTCAGTCTTCAGTTCTCATTTCTCCTTTCCTGAATATTACTCAAATAGGAAATTCTCCTGTAGTACAAAATAGCCTTCCGTGAAGCCAGACTAATTATATGCTCCTGTGCTATTACAAAAGTGCAAGCAATTCTCTTTGCTATCACAAATACAACAGGTTCAGTATATTTGGAAGGGGTAATCTGACACTGCCATGAAGTAATTAGTTTATTGTTCGCACTTTGTAATTAGTTTATAGTAATTAGTTTATAGTTAGATGGCACTTTTTAGCATTCCTCCTCTTTGAAACAAAATAAAGGATAATTCCTGTGTATTAACTCCGTAAAGACGCAGTGGGAGACCTGCAGTTACCACTGTGGGATACTTACAATTCCATCTGTCACTTTCCAAGAGATTTTCTTCAGTTACAGCTGTTTACAAGGTCAGGCTGAAATACATTGATCAATTTTCCTTTCTGTAGGCAAGGAAGTTGTGCAAGTCAGACCCCTAGACCTGTTGGGGTAACATGGCAGCAGAAGTAGTGGCAAGAGATATAAAGTCTTGACAACCTCATGTGGAAGCTGGAAATAATTGGGCTGTTAAGGGATGGCAACCCCAACAAACACCTTCAATTTGTGGAACGCAATTCTTTACCTGTGACATCTTCCAGTGAAAAGGATAAAGAATTATAACTTCTTTGGGCAAACTTAAATCACAGGAGTATCTAAAAAAATTACTGTACCTCACCTGAAAGAATGAACTGTGAGGTTTAAAATCAACCACTCAATTTTCTTCCTTATGTTTTGAATTTTTAGCCTCCCTAAGGACTTAATAATTACTTTTATGAGACACAGTACATCTGAAGAAGTTCTGAAGTCTGTTACACTGATCTGCCATGATGTCTTCTGTGAGGATGAAAAAAAGACATAATGCTTCTTTTATTTGGTTATTTTTTCTTTTCAGAAGCTTTTCCCATAAAATTGGATAAGAGAGAAAAACCGGGATCTAGGTAAATCTGAAATGTTTCAGGTTGGTAGAAATCTCCTTGGGATGGATTGATAAAGAAAAAAAAAAATCAGCAGAATGAGAGGGTAAAGGCTAGAGTAGAAGAGCAGGATCCTCTGTTTTTCCAAAGAGCTTTTTCCTTTGCTCTGTGTTTTTATTTTTCCTGAAGCCTCTGGTATACTGTAAGCATTTCAGCTCAGGAAAGAATTATTAAGGAAGAATTTCTTAGACTGGATAAGAATTGGGCAAATTACTGAAGTTAAACCATTATGCCACAGTATTACAATTTAGATGTTATCTTACACACATAACAGCAACAGTGAGTTACGGGATAGATATCCTGCTCTGGAGACTGGGGAAAAAACCCAACAAAACTCCTGAAAAAAGGTAAGAATTCTCCTTCAACTGGTGCCTGTTAGGTTCAGCGTCAGGTTTCCTGTGCATAGAAAAATAAAATTAAATACTCCACATACAAAAGATTTCTACAAGTCAAGTACACGTCAACAATTAAAGATGACATTCTTCTGCTAAGATCACAAAATCCTTTCAGATTCTGTAGGGAAGACAAAGAGATTTGGTTAATTCTTCCTTTTTTCTGACTCTTATATTCCTTACTAATTTCTTAACTGGTGTTAGCTTTTTTTTTCCCCTCTTCCTATTTCTCCTGCGTGAAATAAGGGCTACCAATGTTGCCCTTTTGAAGTGAAGGGCTGTCCCTGGTGCATTTAAGCACTTGCTGCCTGTGCCCTGCTCCATCCGAGCAGCAAAACTGTCCCTTCGCACACACGCGTTGCTCTTTAGGTGCTTAATTATTACCAAGTGCCTCACCTACCTCCTCAGCCTCCCCGGATAAAAGGCAGTGCCACGCTGCTCCCTCCCTCTTGTACCTTTACTTTGCGCGCTCTATCTCACTTTATTCCCGGGCTTCAAAGGCGCGGCACACCTGTCTGAGGCGGCTCCGAGCACCTCCCTGCCCCACCTGGCTCCGAGCCGCGGGCTATCAGTGCCTCCCCCCCGCACCGTCCGGGGCTCCGAGCTGCGCTCTGTTTCCGCGGACAGGCCGTGCCCGCGGTGCCGAGGGATCCCGGGTCCCGCTCCCGGCCCAGTCCCGCCTAGGGCAGAGAGTGGGATCCGTTCGAACGGCCGCCGACAGCCCGCGCCTGCGCACTGCCCGCCCCGCCGGAGCCCAGGGCGAGGCGAGGCGGCTCGGGGAGACCAGCGAACTACGCGCCCCGTCATGCTCCGGGAGGCCAGCTCCCCACGGCCGGAGCGAGCGGGCCTCTCGCAGGGCACGCCGGGAGTTGTAGTACTCCGGCGCGGGGTATTGTCTCTCCCCTTTCTCTGTCCGGGAACCCGACCGCCACCCCGCCGGGCGAGCGCGGTGACTGACAGCGCCGGGCAGCCAGTGGCCGCAGCGCCGTGCGGCCAAGCCCGGCGCCGTCTCCCCGGTGACCGGGACAGCCACTGCCTCGGCAGAGTAGCCGGAGTCCCGGGGGACAGAGGTGAGTGGGTCCGAGCGGGGCAGCGCCCACCGCAGCCCGTTCGGCTCTCCCATCCCCCTCATCGCCGAGCGCCCGGCCCGGGACCCCGCTGGGATGCGGCGGGAGGAGCGGGGACGGCAGATGGACGGCGGGAGGGAGGACGAGGGGGGAGGGGAGCGCGGCGGCAGGGGCCGAGGGGAGGGAAGGGCAGACGGGAGCCCCTGGCCGCCCCTGTGCGCGCCCCTCGGGCTGCGGCGCTGCCCGCGACCCCCGGCGAGCAGCGCGGAGGGGGCAGCGGGTCCCCCCGCGGTGGGGGGTCGCGGGCGCTCCGTGCCCTCCCGTCTTTTACCGCTTGATTTTTCAAATCCTTCCTGCGGGCTCAGGTGCCGTTTCTCCCCTCCCCGCAGCTCCACCCCCCGGGAAGCGGCTGCCCCGGGAGCCGGGCAGTTAATGGGTGACCCCACGGGACACTGCTCTAGCTGCCCACCCGCCGCCCGCCCCTCCGCTCCGCCGCCCCCCAGGTCACCCCCGGTGCCCGCGGGATGTTCCCGCACCCGCCGGGGGCAGCGCCTGGAGCGGTGCAGCGGGGCTATGAGGGCAGGTGTGGGTGTGCAGAGCTGAGGTGAGCCCGCCGTGCCCCTCCTGCTGCCCCGGCAGAGCGCCCCGAGCCCTCCCCGCTGTCCCTGAGCCCGTCCCGCCTGGGTGTCGCTGCTGCCGCCCCAAGTGCCGCCCCTCTGCGCGGCGTCCCTACAGCTCTGGAACGCATTTGCAAGAAAAGAAGCGGGGAAAATGCCTAACTGCCAACAAAACCTTTCCACCTTCTTAAATACAGTAAATAAATTAGTCTGAATTGTAGGCGCATGACTGTCTATACAATAGCTTTAGAAAACTTTGTCCTTACTCACATGAGTCTTGTCAGACAAAACAGCAAATGTCTTATTTCTGTTCCTTACACTTAGTACACTGTCTTCAGTGGGAGAAGAGTTTTTATTAGCGACTACTTTTTAGCCTGCTGTTACTAATTACAGTCAGTATTTTTTGAATGATCACATTAGGTACACCTAAAGGGAACATAATGGTCTGTCTTGCCAATTGTGAAATGCTGATGAGATTGTTTTTTATTGAAGCATTGTCCTGCCCAAGTTCTCAGACAACTGGTAGCTGTCTTCTACAGGTTGTGCTGTTACATTTCTTGTGTAACTTGTCTATAAACATGTACCACATTTGAATAGATAGTGGAATTCAAATGTTATAGCTTCATTTGAGCTTTGTAGGGACTTGGCATCAGTTCTGCCTCAACAACTGTCATCCATGCTGAAAGAGTCTTTTGCATTACTTCAAGACCTGTATGAGGGATGAGGGAACAATCTCTCTCCTCTGTGCACTTCCACTTTGCATACTTTATTCTCTTACAGTCCCACTATTGAAAAACAAAATGAAGCCAGACGGTGTCTCTGCACATTAACATGGATCCTGTAGTGCTGAGTACCAGCTCATTTCCAGAGGCTTTTTGGCAGGTAGTGGTGGTCAGTCATGTACTCCTGATCTTCAGGGGCTCCCCCGCTGCCCTGTGTAACTGCTAAGTTACAGTTTAACATAGACTGTAGCAGGAGCGTGCCTCCTGTTTCTGTTCTTTTTGTTGCTATGAGATAACAGGAGCAGAAGCAGGAAACCAACCACCTCTCTCCCCTGAAAGTAAGCAAATACGTGTTATTTTCTTTGGAACAGAGGGTTTGAAAATGACATAAAAAGCTAGCATGGGTATGTGAAAACATTCCATATGGAAATGCAGTGTTTGTGGGATACAGTACAATTCAACTGTAACTGGTATTTTTGGTGGTTTATACCCCACAAATAATTGATTCAAATGGTAGACCAGAATGTACGCTGGCAGAAAACTTGAATGTTTTGTTTTGCAGTTCTGTGTCAAAGCTGATGTGCATGGGAAAATTATGTTATTTCACATACTTGAACAACTCTTAATGTGTTCATATTAGTGTTTTTGACTGAAATGTTCTGTGAAATATTTTGTAGTTATCAAACGACAAAGCTTTATTTCAGTGCAAGTGAATTGGTGTTTTTGTTTCACTGGATATGCTACACGTTTTATAATTTATTACAGGAAAAGGATATTCAGACATGATTACTTTGGAACTGTGGAAGTTTGTGCCACTTCTGTGCCATATCTCTTCAGCTCCAGGTTTCAAGTCTGCAAAGAAATGAGGTGAAAAGTGAGCAGTTAGATAACTTGATAATTTAGTTTTGAACTGGTCTGTTAACAGTTTGACAATCAATGAATATGTGCTTATGAGAAACACTATTTTCCTAATTTTTCTATTTGCCATTTTCTATTTTGCCATAATTTGCCATTATTGCAGTAAAACATACTTGGATGCTGAGGATTCTTGCAGAAGAGAGACATTTGTTCTTTGTCTTGAACTTTCTTAGATAAATTTAATGAGCTGTTGTTTGTCCTGGGTACAATTAGCATAAAAATTGCACAGCAATATTCAGGTACTGAGGGAGGGAAAAGGTGATCTAGTGAAGTAATACAGTTTTTCTTCGATTGGTATTTTTTTGTTTTGGGTGTTTTAGTGTTTAGACACATTAATAGCAAAAAACCCCTTTAGTGTTGAATTAGTTCCTAACTTTACACCTACAAAATTTTACAAATATATTAATAGCTGAAAGTCTTCACACTTGTGGAACATCTTTATTAGAGGAAAATAGTGACATGTTAGCAGCCTGCTGTTTTGTTTTTATAATTGTCAGGTTTTTGAATGACATTTCATTATCAGTGGTTATCATCTACAATAAATGCGTAAGGGTCATAGGTTAGGAAGGCAAGTAGGTAATTGACTTGTAAACAGAGTTAAAGGGAAAACATCTCTTAGCAAATGCAGGATTGTGAGGTAAGACAGCATTGGGGTTTGCCTCTTCCCAAGAGCAGCCCATTGTGTGTTTTTTATAGTGGCATTTAGGATATATTTTTATAGATTAGAGAGATAGCTGTAAAAAATCTGTTTTTCTTCTTAGCCGCTTTAATATTACAATATTGAATCTTAAGCCTTTAGTAACAACTGCTTTTATAATATTTTTAAAAAAAGGTTATTTATAATCTCATACTCTCTTAATTGTTTCCTTTCCTCTTGCAAGCTAGTAGCACAGTATTAGGTGCCAGATACTATTGGGCTTTATGGTGACAAGGTTAACAACACAGTTCTGGAGGGTACCCAGGGGTCGCATTAGGCTATTCTCCAGACAGCTGAGAACAGAAATATTCACTCTAAGACAAATTAGAACATGCTATGTATTAGAACATGTTATATATATATATATATATTCATGCTCCTAGATAGAAGGTTTTTATTTACTGTTGAGCATTTGTTAGTTCTATTTTTTTTTTAGAACTATCTCTTAAAATACTTAATGATTATTCTCAAAAAGTAGTAAACCTAATTAGAGATAGCTGAATGCACAGTGACCTCTTGCTTCCCAAATTTAGCCCCATCAGGAAAGGGTCAAACTACATTTAAGATATGAAGACACAAGTTGATGGGGATTTCTTATAGCAATGTAAGAGTTAAGTTTGGTTAAATGTTTGCAAAGCACTTCCTATGTTATGATTTCCGTTTAAAGGTTAAGTGTAAAGTTTTACTTCTTAAAGCCAAGGGTTTTTTTTGTCTCAAATTATAGGAAAAGTATCACGAATGAAGCTGCATAATTGCTATATTAAAACAATTTGCAAAAACCATACTACACTGAATAGTCACAGCTGCACCATAGAGACATAAAAACTTGGTGTCTCTTTGTTAAAAAATAAAACCCAACAAAACTAAACCTACAAAAGTAAAGCCAACTGGATGTCTTCTGGTATCTTGAAATCTGTCCTATTTTGGGTTTGGAAGGGTCCTGTGGTAATTACATCCTTCAGTTGAGTATTTAGCAGAATGCTGGAGAAACAGCAGTGGTTTCTTAAATTTGGTAATTATGGAACTTGTATGTAGATAAGTAGTAAAGACTATCATCCTAAATCGTATTTCAGTTTTGGTTTAGTTTTTAATTGGTAAAACTTTTGAAGTAATTGCCTTGTTTGTTCTAACCCAGGCAGAAATACTGTGAAAGTAGTGTGCTGTGGATTTAATGACATTCTGAGTGTGAGGTTTTTTTGTTATTTCTGTAGCTGAGAGCATTGTCAGTAGGATTTCTTGGTCATTTTTTATCCGTGCAAGTAGTGGGTGGAACACCACTAATTTAGCACTTTAGATAGGATAAAGAAATGGGTTGTCTCTGTCTGTATCTATATATTTATATCTTTATGTGAATGCATTTATCTAAAATGTAGTCTGCATTTTGTCCACATATACAAGATACTTGCTTTCAAGTACCTTATACACTTTAAGTATGTTACAGTATGACTGAGTTAAGAATAAATCTATGGACCAACTCAGAGTAATTATTGTCAGATTAGTTCTCCCTTGCTCAGATGGAGTTTATTGCAATTTTATGTAGCTGTAGTCCCATGGTTATTTCTGTCAGTCATCCTCCAGACCTGTGGAAGTGAGGGTTCGTATCGTGCAACAAGGGGACAGTTTCAGAAGTTGAACAAGTTGTCATTTTTTTTGTTTGTGTTAGTCATTTTCATGCATTTTAACCTTGTTAGTGGGAGAAACCTCTCTAAAGCAATGGAATTTGCCCAAGTATATTTAGAACAAGACATCCAGACTTCAGTGCTGACACCAAAATGTGGTGAAATACTCTACTTCTTGCTGTTCATACAGAGCAGTTACATGTTAATTGTAAAGTCATGACTAGATTATTATTGGCAGCATGTGTCTTTTTCACTCCTTTTTTTTTCTTTTTTTTTTGAATGTTTACGCTAAACTAAAACACATGGATGTTGGAATGATGGTCTGAAATGCATTTTTACAATGTTTCCTATCTGACAAATTCTTTTGAGTAGATTAATTTATGAGTGTAACAGTAAATCTGATCTTGGATCCCTTTGGTCTGATACATGACTGAATGCCCAGTTGTCATTGCATATGTAAGCAAAATGTATGTAAGAAAGTAGAAGTCTGAAATACTTATTTTAAGCTGCCTTTACAGTAAGTGGAGAGATACAGGCAACTCTAGGGGTAATTAATCTCTTTTACGTGATACAGTGGTACCTGTTTCTGTACACTGAGTATAAAGGGGGTGAGGTGTACCTGAGTAGATGAGGCTGAGTTCTCATTTTTATTTTGCCAGGAAAGGATGTATGAGCTTAAATAAAGATTTTCTCTATGCTGTAAAATGCAGTGGTAGTACAATGGTGCAGTAAGTCAGAAGGTAACTGAATAGTAGGCAGTGTCAGAGAGTTGGGGGAGACATAACATGCTTAGTATAAAAAACACTGACTGTACATCAAAAGACTTGGATCCTGTTCTTTGCCATTCTGTCATGTTATCATTTTAGACAGCCACTTTATTTGCATTTGCAACTTCTTTTTAATCACGAAAATTAACACTGTGGTACCTGTTCTTTCCAAACTGTTTGCAGTTAATTCTCTGGCAATAGTTTTTGGTAGAGTTCACTAGCAATTTTTTCTCAACCATAAAGGGAATACTGGGTGCTAAAAACCCCTGAAATATGATGAGAATTAAAATGTCCTCTCTTTCTTTCTTTAGATCTTCATCAGATGGAGTGACACTCTTGAAACATGACAAAAAACTGGACTAAATAGAAGTTTTCCTATTTTAGGAAAAAAAAAATCCAAAATGTACAGACCAGGAGAAACGGTCAAACGTCGACTCAACATGCATGCTCCCCCACGGATAAGAAGTGTGGAAGTTGCTCGAGGAAGAGCAGGTTATGGGTTTACCCTTTCTGGACAAGCTCCTTGTGTTCTTAGTTGTGTGATGAAAGGAAGCCCTGCCGATTATGTTGGGCTGAAAGCAGGAGATCAGATATTTGCGGTTAATGAAATCAATGTGAAAAAAGCCTCTCATGAAGATGTAGTGAAACTTATAGGGAAATGTTCTGGAGTCCTGCACATGGTGATTGCTGAAGGGATTAGTCATATGGATTCATGTTCAAGTGATGAAGAAGTTGGTTTTTATGATGGGAAAGGGTGGCTGAAACCCAAACCTGACTCTAAAGCTCTGGGTATAAATAGAGCAGAGAAAGTTGTTGAAGAAATGCAGTCTGGTGGCATTTTCAACATGATCTTTGAGAATCCTGCTCTTTGTGCTGGTAACTCAGACAATTCTGCACCAAAACAAAGATCATTTTCAGTTTCTGCTGCTATGAAATTTGAAACTGGCAATGAAAGTGTAAGCAATCCAAACCTACTGTCAAAGGAAGAAATAGCCAAAGTTCTGAATGATGATTCAGTTTTTAGAATTGGACTGGAGAGTGCAGAAGACTTTGGATTAGATGCAAGCATTTTGAATGTTGCCATGATTGTAGGGTACTTAGGCTCCATCGAGCTCCCTTCAACAACGGCGAATTTGGAAACGGAGAGTTTGCAGGCCATTCGTGGGTGCATGAGACGTCTGCGGGCAGAGCAGAAAATCCATTCCCTGGTGATGATGAAGATAATGCATGACTGTATTCAGCTCTGCAGTGACAGATCAGGTGTTGTGGCAGAATATCCTGCAGAGAAACTGGCATTCAGTGCTGTTTGTCCAGATGATAGAAGATTCTTTGGACTAGTTACAATGCAGACAAATGATGATGCAAGCTTGGCTCAGGAAGATGAAGGGGTCCTGAGGACATCTTGCCATGTTTTTATGGTGGATCCTGAATTATTTCATCATAAAATTCACCAGGGTATAGCAAGACGTTTTGGACTGGAATGTACAGCAGATCCAGATACAAATGGCTGTCTGGAGTTTCCAACATCATCTTTACCAGTCCTGCAGTTTATTTCTGTCCTGTACAGGGATATGGGGGAATTGATTGAGGGAATGCGTGCGAGGGCTTTCCTTGATGGTGATGCAGATGCTCATCAGAATAACAGCACGAGCAGTAACAGTGATAGTGGAATTGGAAATTTCAATCAAGAAGAAAAGAATAATAGAGTTCTGGTAGTTGATTTAGGGACCAATCCAAGCAAACACATTCCTAGCAGCATATGGGAAAATCCAGTAGGAAGGGGACAAAATCAGCCTGCTTCCCATTGGAATGGCTTCTGTCATGAGCAAGAGGGAAACATCCCTTTAGAAGTAATTCAGAATGATAAGTCCCAAAATGTAAGCAAACACTTGAGCCCTTCTGCTCGTATTGAAGTTCCACTGGTTTCCTCCCGAAATTCAGTACCCCCATCAAAGAAAAACGCTGCAGGCACGGGCAATCAGAGGTGGCTGCCTGTGCACGTTTTGCAGGAGTGGCAGCAGGGAAATGCCAGTGACCAGGAGTCGTACACGGACTCCACGGACGGCTGGTCCAGTGTGAACTGTGGGACCCTTCCCCCACCAATGAGTAAGATCCCAGCTGACAGATACAGAGTTGATGGAAGCTTTGGTCAGCCACAGCTGAAATCTCACAAAAGTGAATGGTCCAAGAAGATGTTCTGCATTCAGAACAAATTTGGCCCTCCGCACAGTATCAGGAAATCTAAAGAAGAGAAAAAGGTAAGAATATGCTGGTGTTGGTTTTAACAGTATCAAAAAACCCCACACCTAAACCCATCTGCCTATGATACCTTTACACAGCAATATTTGCATATTAAAATTTTAAAGTGCATTATATAATTTACAAAATTTCAGATGAAAATACGTTTCTCTCTTGTCTGCAGAGATGTTGCATATTCCTCTTTAATTGAGTGCAGCCCTGGAACTGTAGTTTTGCTAGAAATGTTGTCTTGTCAGGGCTTTCTCACTTTTCTTCTTGTCTCTTCATTGTTTCCAAATGTTTCGGTGGCATTGAAATGAAAAGGAGGCATGATGTTTTAGCAGCTTCGGTTTCTTCTGACCTTCAGCTGCAAAAGAATGGAAACAATCTGCATTTTTAGTCTGGTTCCTTTCTGTAGAAGGCTGTTATTTTAGTGGCATCTATTTTTATGGAGACATCATCCATTAGTCAAAAACCTGCATTATACACTTTTAACTGAATAAGACTGTTTTATGCCAAAACTTCACTTCAGCAAACCTCTCAATACAAGTAGCATTAAAAAATGACATAAAAAACTGGTAGTGGTAGGTCACAAATCTAACATTCTGCCAGCAAGCCTGTAATTCAAATTTTTTTCCAAATTACTATTTCTTCTTGTTTTGTCTACTATTAGACAAAACGAAGAGACTTAGAAAACAAAAAATGGTGTGGGAAGAGTATTCAGCATGATTACATACCCTTTGAGACACACACATTTTGCTGTTGAGGGAACTAATCTCAGGGGAGTCTACTGTTGATAACTGGAATTCCAGAAAGTGTAAGCCATTGTTCTGATACTGAAAGGATCAGTAGCACTTTTGTATCTGAAATGTTTGCTGACTCCAAGGAAAGATAGAATCTTATACTCCAAATTAGTCTTCAGGAAGCTTTGTCATTCCATGCTTATTTTAATGTTCACTTTAACAATACACCAGTGTATAACTATTACATGCATTACAGTTTTTTGTTTTTGTTTTTTTTTTTTCAGCACAAAAAGCATACAAAAGACTGTATGTGAAAGTTCTGTGCATTACTTATATGATTGTTTCAGATATCCATCATGCTATCCAAATCTGTTTTGAAAAAAAGTGTATTTTCTCACCTGTGTGAAAATATACAACTGCTGATCAAGTGGACGACAACAGAGGTTCATTAGTTGTTTCATATGGTTAGAAACAAAACCTTTTTGGGGATTAGGTTGCAGGACATCAGAACATTTTGGGTTTGGTATGGAAAGAGAAAATATTTTTTGTTGCTTTTCCTGCACTGTAAAGCAAACAACTTTTGTGTATGTTCTATTGTATGCTTTTTGTGCTGAAAATAAAAAGAAATAAACTAGTATGTATAACAGTTATACACTAGTGTATTGTTAAGGTGAACACTGCTACAGGCAGCAATGTTTTTCAGACCCACAATAAAATTAAATTTCAGGTGTTCTTAAATACAAGGTGATTCATGCTTTCAAAAGCCAAACAGAAATACTACATTTGTAAACACTGCCCACCCAAACCACTTGAGACTCAATTCTGTCTGCTGCCCTGAAGTCTGTGTGCTTCATCATCTCTGCTGATGGACCAAGAAAAAGGCTCTTTATGTGCAGCACCTGGTGCAGGTGCATGGTGGATGTTGGTCCCATGTGCTGCATTGGATGCTGCTGAAATTCCCCTGGGGTCTCTGTAATTAAGTTTGTGTCTGCAATGTTGTCCATGATAGTAATACGGATTAGATATTTTTCAGAAACATTTCATGGAAGTCAAGATTATACTAATTAAAATCTCATAGAAAATTTTACAGTTTGAGATGAAAGATGCTCTATATGTGGGTAAAGTGTAATAATATTTCACCTGCTCAGATCACTCAGATCAGCATAAACCAACATTAAGTATCTCAATCTTCCCTTTTAAGTCTATCTGATAATAAAATAGGCATTCTGTTCTTTGATTAATAAATTTGTTTGCAAGACACATTTAAAATATTCCTACATGTCTTTAGCATTTAATCTCTTCATTAAGGCTACAGACCCTCTTTTCCATTTTAATTTCATTTTTCAATATTATTGAAGGCTGTTGAAACTGATGAGAAAAGCTCATAAAGATTATTTGGAGTAATTCACAGAGATGAAGTTGTACAATGTTCTCATCTTAAATCTTTCATGAAAATAATCAGGGGATGTCATTACTGATGATCATACCTCTGTACTTCAGGTGCTGCAGAAATAGGGAAAATCTGTATTTGCATTTTAGAGCCCTAGTTCATTTTCATAAGAGAGAAATTTAGACTTTCTTATTACTCTGTGTGAAGGGACAATGTAAAACTGCCCATTCCAAACCATTATTCAGGTGGGTTAGTTCCTGTGTTCTAGAAAATTACATGTTCTCAGCTGCTTGTGACCTTTTTAAGTGGTAAGGACTTATTTTACACAGCTTGCTCAGACTCATTCCAGTCAAGGAATAGAGTGGCCACACAGGATTACTTTCATATTTTTACAACCTAGTGGCTGAGTCTAAGTCTTTGTTTGCCAGAACAGTTCTTAATTTGCTTTTAATTGTCTTTTACATCAATACTGAAGGTAAAACATCCTATGAGTGGGAATGTAGAAGCCACTAGAGGGAGAAAAGGTTACCAAAGCTAGAGATTCTTGTGATGGACTCTGTACTTCCATATTAAACACTGTCTTCCTTGGAATTTTCATTACACGTGAGTTCCTGGATGCAATTCTGCTCTAGCAGAGCTGCTGTGTAGATAAACAGTGATGATCACAGCATGTAATTCCAACAAATATGCTGTACAGTACAATGCTAGCGGGGGGTAAGATGGGCATAAACTACTTCCAGATTTTATAGCTGCACTCACAAAACATTTGTGAATTGTACAGCATGCAAGAGCAGATGTGAGAAAGTGTTAGTGAACATACCTAATTAAAATTGCACTTTTAGAACTGAGCCTGGGAAGTGCTTCTTGTGAGTAGGAATAGATATGGCATTTCAGACCTCAGGTTACAAGCAAGTAAACGCATTTTTTGAGCTTCGTTTTCCCTTTAGTGATGATGTTTTCAGCGCACAGACTAGAATTGTGATTAATTTTGTGATAATTGGCAAACACACTTTTTAAATAATATTTTTTTTGGTGCTGTAAGGCATTTTAGAATTTAATATAAGTGTGAATAGTAGAAAATAGTTTAAAATGCCTGATTTTTTTTTGTTAATGGATAGCATGAGGTTTCTTGTTTTCTTTAAAATGTTGTGATTATGAATTATCCTCAAATTACTGAACACATACTTTCACGATTGCTGGATATTTTATTTTTTTTCTAAAACCTTTTCAAAAGGTTTCTATGCATGGCAAGAGGAGAACTAAATCAGGGAGATTTTGGTTCTAGTCCACCTCTTTTGACTGAGACTTACTAGAAGATATCTCTGTCCCTGTGTACCTCTCACGTTGTTCACTGTACTGAGCTTCACATTTCTGGTGTTTCTTAAGTGTCACGTGAACAGATTTCTATTGAAGCACCTAATGAGAATTTTTTGGTGGTATCCATATCTTCTGTAGGTCTCAGATGAAAGCAAGCAGGGAGAGGCCTTATGATATTGCTGAAATTTACTGAAAAGTCATGGAAGGCAAGGTGCCTTTCAATCTGAGAACAATTAAGGAAGATTTCTGGTGACAGGAAGCTTTTAAATTGCTCTAAGATTGGTGCTGGGTAGGGATGTGTGCTGTTGTGAGCTCTGTGAGATCAGCATGAGGAGCTTGGTTATGGTTTCAGTGGGAATGGAAGAGTTTCTGCTTTTTTATTTGTAATTCTAGTTGCACTGTCCTGCCTTTGCTGTTGCATTGCTCTTTCCACCTTTAGCATCCCACTAAAGTTCCAGTCGCTTACCTACTCGCTCTCGTGCAGGATTTTTGGGTGACGCAAATGAAAAACACCATAAGCAATGTGAAAACATCAGGGGATGTTAGAATTGGCAAGGGACTTAAGAAATTGCTGAACAGGGAAGCATTCCTTTCCCTCTAGACTAAATTAATATAAATAGGTTTGATTTTGTTCAACCCTCACTCTCTGTTTTCAGGCTAGTGCCTGGCCAAAAATATGTCTACCCATTACTGTTTTAAATTAAGTTTTACTGGGAAAATACTTTTTCCACTGGAAAGCTTCATAACAGTCAGTTTAGTCTTTGAATTCTCTCTCCATAAGGACAGAATCCTAGACCTCTCACCATTCTCTTTTTAGAAAAAGAAAGTCTAGTTTAATAATGTGGCAGTGAATATAACATTGGAGATCAAAGGAGGTTTTACAACCTGAGTCTAATAACTAGCATTTGGGTCCTAGGTTTATTCCAAGTGAATGTGACAAATCTGTTGAAATGTAATCAAAAAGCTTTTTAAAATTTTGGGCATTGGCTTTTAGAAATCCTTTACTTTTTCACACTTGTTATACTTCTGTCCTGATGTTACTATTGTTTGTGCTGATGAAAAGTTTGAATTTGTAGTTGGATCCTATTTGTAGATATTAGAGGAAGACAAAATAGAAAACCTTACTTTATGAGACTCACTGGACAATAGTATTGCAAATAGGTATTTTTCTTTTTAAACAATAAAATACATCAACTGCTTGATAACCTTCATAATTTAAGCTCCTGAAAATACACTAAAAATGTAGAAGAGAGAAGACAGGTAAGAAGTACTATGGGCTTCACTAAAGCATCTTTCCTTGCTAATCTAGTTCATGGGCAGCTATTATTGTTCCTCTGTTTTGATCAGAAGTTTACTGTAACTAATTCAGAGTTGTCTTTGTTTCGAAAGCAAGTGTTACTGAAAAAGATATGCTGTCCAAGTTAAAAATGATTTTTTTTTTGGAGGTGAAAATCTGTAATTTGTTTCAGATCCAAGAATTGGAATTTTTTTACTATTGGTAACTGGATGGTGAACTAACTGCAAAGCAGATATTTTAGATGCAGAGACAATGTTGGCAAAGCTTTGTGGTTCCCATATTTGTTTTTTTTTTTGTTGTATAATTGCATGTGTTTTTTTCTCTTTCCTTTAGAATTCTGTTTGCTCACTAGCTTAAATTGTTCCACCACAGCTGTTTTTAAAGCAGAATTAATGGCAGCTGGATCGCTATTCTTATGCAGTACAATTTAATGTTAACTTTTGGATTTATAGGCTTTAATCTGAGATCTGCTTATATACCTTGAAGAGAACACAGGAAAAATCCCAAACACCAAGCTAGATCTGAGAATGTGCTAATGTGAATTAATCTGCAAAAGGGCATCTATAGGAAATAGGTCCTCTGATTTTTGCTTAGAGAAAATGAAAATCAATTAAATATTTAGTAATTCCGTGCAGCCTTTTCATATGAATTGTAATCTTCTAAAATTATTTTTAAAATGGTTCTAGGATCTTCAAAGTGTGTAAAAAGCCGAAATAATGCTGGCTGTGTTTCTTTGAAAAAGAAGTTAGATAAAATCTGGACAGTAAATGTCTGTAGACCAATGCTGACTTTTGTGAAATGTCCCCATTTCAAATTTGTGTACTAGAAATAAAATGGCATGAAAAAAAATTAGCACAGAAGGAACTGAAATAATAAAAAATAGCTTAATATTTATGTTTTAAACATAAAAGCTTTGAGATGGGAGATTATAAAGTTATTGTCTGTACTAAGAAAGATCTGAATTCCCTGCAGTTGAGAAGATTTAGAGGAGAAAAGGCGTTGTAAAATACCAGTTTTTCACTGGACAAGAAATAGGGCCATATGGAATAAAGATCTTTAATTAACAAAAATAAATATGGAATTGCTAAAACTCACGTGAACTTGTACTTCTGGCGTTCCTGATATCACTCGACTTGTATATTGTGCAGTTTAATAATGTGGAAAGCAAACACCACATAATTGTGCTTTCTGTTCAGTTTCATTTCATACCTCCTAATATTTGTCCTGAGAAATAGTAACAATCTTTCTCTCTACTTTCTCTTAGAGATATTACTTTTGTTTTAAACCTCAATCACCAATCCCTTACTTTCCAATCAGAAGTCAGCTGAGTCTTATCCTGTCCAAAAGTTTTTTCATAACTGTAATATAACTGGTTGCTGTAATATTATTTCTGAGATGGGTTACCAGAGTTATAAGCAGTTTTAAAAATGTGTGGTCAGACAATGTATTCATATGGCTTATTTCTTGTTGTTGTTGTTTTTTATTTATTTGTTTGTTTTAAATGATGATTCCTGGTCAGAGTTTTGATTATTAGTGATTATTTGGCTATACTAAATTAATGTTCCCAGCTAATGCCTACCTAATGTTCAAGATGATTTGGAGCTAGTTATATCCTTTTTTGTATTTTTCTTCACATTTTCCCCTAATGTAGTAAAGTCTTTCTGTTCCTCTGCAATTTCCAACTACCAGGCTTCCAACTCATAGATGATCTTACTTTTTCATGTACATAAATAACATCAACATTTGTGGGTTTGGTTGGTGGAGTGTTTGTTTGTTTGTTTTGGTTTTGTTTCTTGGCTTGACAAGGGATTAGGATAGTACTGAAGTGTAGATGGGTCAGAGTTTTATACAGAATTTCCTTAGTACAGGAGACAAGCATTAAATTTCTTTTACTTGGATGTTCATTTCAGGACATTCTCTTTTCTGTGTCTTCCTGGAGTCCACGTAGATCTTACATCAAATTTTGCAACATTCTTCATTGTATTATGGGCCAAACTGGCATTTAAAATGACATTGTAATGGTTAGAAGGGAGTGAAATGTGTCATTATCATCTGATCAGTAAAGAAGTATTCTTAAAAGGAATATAGCATTTGAATTCTTTGTCATCCTGGTATACCCCAAACAAACAAAAAATTACAGGCATTGCAGTGTAATTAAAGCCTTGCAGAAGAGCTTGACAGTAAAGTTTGAATGATGATAGACCTTTTCTAATTACCCTCTGTCATCTAATTGGATTTTGTGAGGTGCTGTCCCTCCGTGATGATGACACAAGTGCAGGGCAGCCTAAAGGGTGTCACTTCATTCTGGTTTTGTCCATAGCACCTGGAGCACTCTGTCAGCACAGATTCCTGTACCCCAGGACTTGTTTGCTTCCTGTGACAGGCCAAGGGACAGGACCACAGCCAGCTCTGTTCCAGTTCTCCCCAGATTGCCTTATCTCTTTCAGACTACCAGAAGTCCTCACCCAGCATATCCCATATTTCAATCTATCCTGTTCTCAGGCCCCACAGACGCTCCTTTTCTAAGAACTCTGAGCTTCACTGTCAGTTTTGGGTGGGGGGCACGTGATGCTGGCAGGTGGGATGGGGGGCACAGGGGGATCAGGACCTGCTCTGCTCCAGAGGGGCCGTCAGTCAGGAGAGTGGATGCTTGAGGTGAGAGAGGGTAGGAGAGGAAGACAGTGCCACACAGTCCAGATCAAGATTTGAGAGTAATATTGATGATAGAATAATATTTGCATCAACTGTGTTTTTTCTGTGATCCTTTCGCTATTTTTTGAGATTTTGTGTGCTTTATTTGCATTACTGTGGCATCCCTGTTTCCCATCGCTTTTTGGAAAGGTCTAAATCAGGAACTTTGTTTCTGAAGTCTTAAACCTGAATTTTTTTTAAAAGATGAACTCACCCTTCTCCTGAGGGGCTCAACAGTCAGGATTAAATTTGGCAAATTTTGAATATCCACAGAAGTTTCAAATGATATGGTCAGTGTATCTGGGTTCCAAACTGTAATGCACTTCACCATACAGAGTCACAGAATCAAACCTAAAAACAGTGGAAGTTTCTAAAAGCTTCAATAGCTGGAAATGGGACAAATTAAACTTTGGTGATTTTATAGTTAGGATGATTAAGTTCTGTGACACACAGAATGTACCAAATTCTGTTGATCTCCTTAATTAGTTGAGCTCCTTAAATTGAGGCTAGCAGTTCTCTGTGACCATTCTAGCATGTGCATGGTCCTTTTATATACTTAAATGGCCAGGACCTAGGATAGTGTTCTTGTTCCACCTGAGCAAGAGGAAAACGTTTTCTTTGAAACTTAGTTCATGCTGGTAATGATATTTTTGTCTTAGAGCTCTTAGAACTTTGTTCATTGCATTTAATTACTTTCTTAGGCTTTTTAAATCAAACATTTAAACTTTTAAAACTATTTCACTCAAATCTTGTGAGATTAATTTTTGTTGCAAAAAGCATACTTCTATAAATGTAGATGATCAGGCTTGTAAGTGCTTTTTAAACATTTATGATTAGCTTCCCTTCTTATATTTTACCTTTCCTTCTTGCTGCTCTTCCATAGGGCAGGCAAAATCTGTCCCATCAGATTTAGTCCCTTTAGTTTCCTCTCAAGATCGCAAACTATAACGTGTTTTCCATGAAAAGTTGTAAATTTGCTGGAAGCTGGCCTAAAGCGTCACAGTTTTTCTTTCTCCTTTTCTCCCCTTTCTGGATTCCTGCTGTCAGCTCGCTGTATTTTTTCGTTGTCAGGGATGCCTGAACTCCTAACAAAAATCTCCCCCTTCCTTAGTCTCTTCTACTCCAATAGCTGCCTGTCTCCTTCCTTGCAAAGTCCTTGCTACACCTTCAGCTTTTAAACTGGTACCAGAGGAGAGGAAATTCATTAGTAATATCCAGACAATAACTCTAGAGAGGCACAAAGACTATTTACAAAAAATGGAAATTTCAAGTTGTTGCATATGATAATTTGTTACAAAGTTACAATACTCTATAGGTGCTTTTGGAATATGAAGGAGCAAGGTACAGCTCGTGCTATAGCTGGGAATTCCTTTAAGCTAATTGAAGAGGTTTTCTGAAGGTGTTTGGTTTCTTTGTGTTCTGAATAATTGATCAGGTTTCATTGACTTTCTTCTGTGCACTCAGGCTGCAGGTCACAGTCACATATTGGCTGTCATTGTTTCACCTTGTTTCTCTTTGGTAGTTCCAGCTTAAAACTGTTCCTGTTGTGCTCAGGCTGGAGTTGGCAGTGAATATCATGAGTTGTGCTGGCATGACTGTCTGTGGATCTGCCTTAGAAACAGGATTACTTCATTTTGTAAACTCTAGTGTACTGTTAGTGGAGATGACGGCACAGCCTGCTGCAATTTGTGAGCTTGCAGGAGTGACCAGAGGTACATGCAAAACCCTTAAGCTGCCACAGCTGCCAAAAATTTTATATGGAACTGCTGCCTAACTTGTTTATCAGTTAAAAATACTTTTAAGAGCCCATCCTTTTTCGTTCTATCTTTAAATAATTAGAGTTGTGCAAATCATCTTATATTTGAACCTTTTTTGTTCTGTCTGTTTGCAGTCTGACATGAGTCACACCCTTCTTCACTCTCTCTGCCTTGCTAATACATGAAGTACAACATTTCCCACTTTCTCATGTGTGCTTTTCTTGTACACCATTCTTGTTCTCAGGCAGAAACTGTTCTCACTTGGACACGATCACAAAATGCTGCTGTATCAGTCCTCCCCTGGTGACCTGTTTTCAGTGCTCTCCTTGTCATATTTGCACTTGTCATTTCCTGTTTGCCTGAAAAAAGGATGATCTAGTAATTTATTAAAAAAAAAGATAAAGGACACAGATGCCATTAATTGTCCTTTTTTTCTTACGATTATACATTTAGCTGGTATTTCAATCCATTCTAATTTTTACGTTTTTATAAGAGTAGAAAAAGGAATGGATGTTTTAGAGCATCAGTACTTTAATTCCTTTAATCCTTTGTTGTTTTTCCTTTCCATCTGCCAAATCATAACAGGATAAAGGCTTTTAGAGATATATTCTTTTATATTTTCCCAGTAGATATTAGTAGCAGGGTGGCAAGTGTCTGCATTGCAAATAGGAGAGGATGTATTGCTGTAGTACATGCTGTTCACTGATCAACTTGTTTTCACAAATTTCTATGCTTTTCTGTAGCTTCTGTATTCCTAAAATTTCTAAGGTGAAGGCACTTAGTAAAATGTCAGGTGGACTTTAGTTTCTAATTGTTTTCTGATAGAATTTCTTAGATTTTCTTGACTGTTTAGATATTTTTAGAGTTTCATAGATTTAGCAACACTGTTTTTGGAAGAGAATCTTTAAGGTAGAATAATAAACATTATTAGGGCTTATAGGCAATCTGTATTTAAAAAAAAAAAAAAAACAAAACGAAACAACCCTACAGCCTAATGTTCGTGCAGCAAATTTCAGTGTTTTAGCTCAACAGTTAACAGAGAATGAAAACAGCATATTTTTCGTAGACTGGTTTGGGTTGGAAGGGACATTAAGATCATCTTGTTTCAAGCCCTCTGCCATGGGCAGGGACACCTTCCCCTGGAGCAGGTTACTCCAACCTGGCCATTTTTTTGGTCATACACGTATTGTTGTGAAATGTTTGTGGATAATTTAGTGGGTTTTAATATCTGTTTAATAGTGTACTAAAGGCTTTTCCAAGTATGAGGATTTGTTTTTGTCTAAAAGTCTGCACAAATGACATTAATATCAGTCATTGCACTAACAATCTCTCTGTGCTCAAATACTGTGGATTTCTTTAGCTGTGCTGATTAGCACACTCCATTTTCAATGGCTGTTTTCTGTTCAAGTCATGGATGCTTTTATTTCCAGCTCTTCAGAGTCCCATGAAAAACATTTGCCAAAATGGTGCTGTTTGCTTAAGATACGTGATTCTTTCTTTATTTGTGTGCATGTGTGTGTGCACAGCAATTTTTTTAATTGATCTGGAGAAAGAGGTCTGCCTTCATAGTCTGAATGTCTAAAATAGTCAAGAAAAGATGCAAAGGGAGACTCCCCAGGAAATTAAATACTCGTGAATGGCAGTCTTTTTCGGTTTTTTAGTAATGCCCTCCCTAATTTCCTAGATGATTAATTTGATTTTTCAGAGCAAGGAAGAGATTTTTGTCAGTTGAAAATAATTTTAATAGCAATTGTTATCCAGATGGATTAGGGAAATGGTTAGCTCAGTACATTTTTATATTTTGTAATAATTGCTTAAGCATTGTTTTATTCCCAGGATCTCTTTTTTCTTAACCTGTTCTTATCTTTACTGTTCCACCCAGGGCTCAGTAGTCAGTTTTGCATAGCAATGTTAAAAACCATAAATAAAAACTTTGATTGGATACTAATTTACTTTCTCTTTTCTAAGAGAAAATACTATACAATTTAAAAGTGGTTTTTGTCCACTCTCCCTCTTTGTTATGCTTCTGGCCACAAATAGGTAAGCAGCATTTACTTCCAAAATGGGACATCTGGTGATAATTAATCTTATCTAGAATCTACTTCTCAGTGGAATCTAATTAGATTTGCCTTTGGGCAATTGTTGCCTCTTCCTTCAATTTGTAATGTTACTGTTCCAAAATTTTTTGAGTGCGTTTTCTCTAAGTGCTTGTCTTAATCTTCCAGAATCATATATGGCAGTCTCTACAATTTAAATAAATGCTGGACAATTTATATTCTTTTTTGGGGATGAAATAGAATGAAAAATGAAAATGTATTTGTTGTTCTGAATAGATATGTCTTCTACTGATAGTTTTTTTCATTTTTTTTCCTTTCTCCCTTTTATTTTCAGTGAAAGATGAAGTTCTCTCAGACATGCATCTGCTTTTAAGAAACACATCAAAGACCATTAAGCATCCATACTGTGTAACTGTTTCATTAGTTTCAAAGTACCAGTTGTACTCGCACTAATGATGCCATTAATTTGCTGAGTCGTTGGTAGTCTGAGAGTTTTATCACTAATTCTCGGATTTAAAATGAAAAAAACCTTAAAAATCACAGAACTGGTGTGGTCATACTGGACTAGTGGTGAAATCCAGTAGATGTACACATATACTGATGTTGTTCTAACATAACATGTATATTCATGTTTCTCTAACAGAAACATTGATGCAGGAGGAGTCTTGTTAATGTTTTGATCAGCTGTGCAGCAACAGTAGTGGGTACAGCTGAATTTAGTCAGGAGTTGTGAAGCTCACTGTGAGGCACAGATTACTGCTTTAGGTGTAAGCTTTGCATTCAGACAGGAAAGGCAGTAAAGGATGAGCCAGTTGTGAACCGCCTCAGTAGTACCTGCCTGGATGAACAGATGATTTTAAAAGTTGCTCAGAAAGATAGGAACTGTTCTCATTCCACCGGATGTTGCTTGTCAACATTTACAGACAGCAATTTTCCTCTCTTCACATTTATTGGATCATTTAGCAAAAGCCATCCTAGCTTGTTTATACTGCACTTTAAAATGCTCTCTTAAAACCTTGGAAGTTAATAGCCAGTTATTAGATTTCCAGGCTGCTTTTGCAGAACCTGCCCAATTTACTACTTAGCCAATAAAAACAAAACCAAACCAAAACTTAGTAAATTGAAAATTGGAAGGAAAAGAGATTTCATGGAAAAATGGATCACTTTTAATAATGAAGTTGAACTCTCAAGCCTGTTGAGGAGATGAACCCTGCTGCATACTTTGGATCCAGATTCCTGTTTTGTCTTGACAATTCTTTGAGCTTGTAAACAGAATCTGTTGAGAGCACTGGGGATGGCTAGAGCCCAGCTGCTGTAGAACAGTGTTGTCTTCATGGGAATTAGCAAACAGGCAGACATCTCCAAGGCTGTACAATGCTCTGGCTGCTCTTCTCTGCTTTGTATGAGTGGTTGTTGGCATGAGGCTGTGAGGATGTGAAATTTGTGGTTGTTCTTTTGATTAATGTGATTTGTGTAGACTTTACAACGAGTGATCAAAGGGAGATCAAAATATATCAGAACTGAGAGCACAGAAACTTGCCCAAAGGGAAGAAATGAACACAAATAGAAAATTTAATAAATACTACAAATCTGCCAAATGAGCATTTATAAAAGTACTAATAAATATATTTTTAAGCTTACTATAATGAAGAAAGATACTGACATGAAACAGAGGGGAATTTGCTGTGATTTAAAGTCTTTTATTTTCTAAAGCAAAAAAAGCATCAGTAGACAGGGAGGAATTTTCCCCACATTGAATTTTACAGTGAAAGGAATCCAAAATTTCAGGCACATAATCACAAGCTTTTGTAATGTAGTGAGTTTATGTACATCTGCTTAGCACCAGTCACCGACTGTGTGCCTAATTTTAGGTTCAAACTTACACTTTGCCATTTGGAATAAACTTGATAAGTACATGCTGAGTAGCTTAACCAACAGCTAGTGACTTTTTAGGGAGAAAGAGTATGATTATGGGGACAAGAGAAAACCATTAGATTTAATTACTGCAGCGCCAATTCTAGTAATGGAACATCCAAGCGAGGCAGTTGCTTTCCTCAACAAAAATTCCTGCAACTTTGTACTTGTGTGATTTAAAAAGTTGGACTTTGCAGTAGCAAGGCTTTAAAAAAAGAGTAGTGAAAGTGCGATTTTTAAAAATGTGGAGAAATGTTCCAGGAGAAGCTGGGTAAGATGTTTTCTAGGATGGTAATTTAGTATAGAAAACACAAATATTTTGTAGTTAAATGGTCTCCAGTTAAGACAGGAAAGAGCCAGGATCATCTTGCTTTTATTACTAACATGTATCGTGTGCATTTTAGCAATCTAACTGATGACTCATGTAAATACAGTAAATTAATGCTGAATGTTTAACATATTTGACTTGATACTGGAAAGGACAACTTCAATGAACTTCAGTATCTGATTTTACAGGGGCACGGCAAATTACCAACTTATTTTGAAGTTATGGTCCTGTTACGTTTCCTTAAAATTCAGATCTCACTATGATCAGCAATGTACTAAAATAAAAGAAGTAAATTAATATATATTTTCTGTTTTGTTTAGGGTGCAAAATTTGGACATTCAATGGGATTAAATCAGGCTCCTCCCCCACGTTCTTCTGCTCGAAGATCATTTGGAAGATCTAAGCGATTTAGTATTACTCGCTCTCTGGATGACCTTGAGGTAATTAACTTTCACTTAAAATGTAGAAGTGAGTCTCAGAGAACTTACAGTAGATAATGCTGATAATTGCTGAAAGAAAATTAGTAATATATTGGTATAATAAAGTCACCTACTATCATATGACATTTTTGTGAGGGGAATACAGATTTCAGGTATCAACCTGTCTCTTTCAATGTTTTTTTAATAGGTTACATTGGTGCCAGCAGTGGCCATTCTTTCTCTGGGGAATTCTGACTTTTATTTTTCCTATCACAGTTGGTCCTGTGTAAATCCAAACAATACACTATTGCTGATCAAAATGTTCATAATGTCTCAGACATTAATGTATCATGATATATAGAAAAATCAAATGTTCATCATACTCTGGTTTTTGTTCAGCAGATGAATTTTGACAGCAGTTGAGAAAAGGTAATACCTAATCAACTTGGTGATTTTGGGTCTTTTTAAGTGTAATGTTACGCTATTTTACATCTGGTGTAACATCAGCTGATGTCTGGGTCCAGTGGGCAAACCATGTTGGTTTTGGTGAAAACAAGGAATGAAAAGCCATCCTCCTGTTCTGCTGTAGGAACCACCTGCAGAAATATGGCCCTCCTAGTGTGCCTCCTCAGGAAAACCTGACCCACAGTGATGTGAAGGTGAATGGAGAGATTCTTGCCTTACCACTTTACTGTGCTTATTTGGACTGGGGAGAAACAAAAATCTGTGCAGAGCTCTTGGCACAGGAGCCATGGGATGCATTCTAAACACCACCCTTCAGCACAGGAGGGAATGTGGCACACTGAGCCCTCTCAATGGGAAGGAGGTGTTTAAAAAGCATTTGAGGTGGGAGAAGGAAAGGAGACAGTCTGAGTTTTCTGCTGTAGGAAAATGTAGGAAGACCAGCATTTCACTGACTCTGGACTAAAGGAGAAGGGAGCTCAGTGCAGAGGGTTTTTAGGGAGCAGAATATATGGAGGAGCTTCTGGCATGCTTAGGGAATGCAGGTAGGAATTATAATTACTTATTTATCAGATGTTTTTCTCTTTTTGTGTTTTTCATAGTGGTCTATTTCTGTGTTCTCTGAAGCTTTTAAATGTCTTGCTTTTTTTTCTAATTATGGAAAATTATTAATTTCTTTGCACTCATAACTTTAACTTAGACACAGCAAGAACTTCTGGATGAAGGGGTTTGAGAACTGTCTAGCTACATCTTTCTTAATCAGAAAATGGTGATTCTTCTAAATTGAAAAAGTTTGCTGTTATTTATATCCAGTTTTGACAGAATTTCTGGTTGTAGTAAGAGCAAATTATGTCAGAATACCAAAGAGTCTAGTGCTAGTAATTCACATGCAACAGGAAAAACATGGTTCTTTCCACAGTCTTACAGATTGAAATTTCACGCAGGTTTTTTGCACATCTCGTGTTTTGAGTGTTTTAAACACCAAAAATAAAATTTAATTTCTGTTGTTGGAGCTGTTGCATATTGCGTAAATACTCATTATAACAGGCACTTGGGACTTTCCATTAATCTCAGAAAGATACGATAGTTACTGGCCTAAAATTTCCTTTTCCCCCCTCATTATGTTCTAGTTGGTGTTCGTTAGTGTATGTAAACAGGAGCACCAACAGGATTAAGAGTGGATCTGTGTCCCAGCGTTCTCATTGTTACTGAGTTACTTTGGAAGGGGAAACTCTCATTCTGGGTCACACTATGAACTGGACAAAGGAATGGTCTGTATTCAAATCTGTATTAGGATGAATGCCCTTACTGCCTGTAGCTATGTGGGTGCAGACTGTGTTCTGTCCAACTACTTCTTTTCCCTTTGAAATCTTTTTTTGCTCTGCATGCTGTAAGAGAATGATATCCTAGATATCTCAGCCACCAGGAGAAACTGCAATCCAGAGGAGAATTCCAAAAGCTTTGTATGTCAAAATAAAATAGTGTTGAGGTGTTTTAATTTTGGTTCAGACTTCAACACTGCTGCTTCAGCACTTGTCCCAAGTACTCTTACACTGTGTGTAGTAGAACACAGTGTTGTTAGTACATGTTTAGTTTATTTCAGGCTGTCTATTTAGGGTTGGTGGAAGAGGAAATAACAATAGCAGGAAATTCTTAGAGACTCCACCTTTGGAATAATGACCATGAATGTATTGTATAGGCTACTTGCTTGCTTTTGTGTTCTTTTCAGTTATCTTAGCAGAATGGATAAGGTAATAATCCAAACATGAAATTTGGGAGTTAATAAGCTTCCCTGAGCTTGTGGGTTTGATTCATGCTGGCATCCAAATTAATCTTCGAAATTGAGCAGTATAAGTAGATTCCATGGATTTTCTTTTATGGCATTTGCTGAACACTGTTCATTGCTAACAGGTCTATAAAGGCTATATTTGGGTTTTTTGTTGAATCCCCAGTGTGAAACCCCAGCTGTCGGTGTTGCTGACTGTTGCCATAAGGTGGCGTGATTTCTTTGGAATTTGTTATTTATTTATTTTTAAAAAATCTGTCCAAGAATACAGCATATCCATACATATTTTAATAAATAAAACCATGATTTCACGAGAAAGTGTCGCTTTTTCTTTTAACTTGTTAGATTACGTCTGGCCATATGTGCAGCAACAATTCTAGTAAGATTACAAATAATGATGTAGTTGCCCCTCCTTAAGTATTTTCCTCTTACCTGCAGAAGCTGTATTATACATAGAAAAACCAGAAAAGTTTGTAAACTTAATGTCTAGATGCTGTTTTTTACTACTAGAAACTGTATACAAGATTATTTTAAAAATGCAGGGATCAAAATGGGATGAGAGAGCAAAATTAATGGTGCAGTTGTGCTGTAATTGTGGTAGGGAAAATGTCTCACATGCATGATTTTATTTCTGAACTGTGGGAATTGTGCTTGTTCACAGCAGGGCCGATTATGATTAATTATTCTTTAAATTGGAACTGAATCCAGAAAATGAGCATGTCTAGTATGTGCCCTAGTTATGTTGTTTTCACAAGAAATGCATTTAGAAAATTTTCTTTATTAAATTACAAGAAATCTGGTTTTATTAAGAACAGATATATCTTTTATCTAGCAATAAATTTTCCTATTTGGATAAGTCATTGTTATGAAATAGTGTCCATTAACAACCATGTTAACATTCTGTGATTTGCACCAATTTTACTTTTTAGCATATTCTCTGCTTCATATTCTCAAAGTGTAACTTAAGCTAAAAGGACCTTATGACTATTTAATACTTGTCCTAATGACAGGCTATGATCCTGTCTTTCTTCCTACTTTTCTTTCCTGTAGGTAAATTCCACTACTCTCATCCTCTTGCACATCCTCTTTTCTGTTCTGGAAAAGATGTTTATAAACACATTATGTGTTTTATTTATAAACACATTAAAGGTATCTCTGTGAGACTGCAGACAGTAGAATACTACCTATGTAAAAATTTACCTTAAACACAGTAATGGTAATTCTTCTATTCATCACCAGTTTTGGTAACATTTTCAACTGTAGCCCATTTTACTCATCTTTTAATTTTTCTTGAAGTCTGTAAAAATGGGGGAACCTTGCAGTATTTTCTTGAAGTCAAAAAAATTAGGTTCCTCCTCACCAACAAGAACATTCAAAGCTGTTTTTTCCTGAAAATCATTTTGGTACTTGTACTTTTTGCACTTCTCTGTGGTTAAAAATAGGGCAGAGTAGTATAATGAGAGACATAATCTCTTAGGGAAACAAGTGTCAAATTCTTTAAGTATTGTTAAATAATCATTTAATCCAGAGATATTTTTAAAATTAAAGATGATTTAATTCTTTTAACTAAATATCAGGACAAAAAAAAGGATGGCTGTTGCAGCTTTTCTTCTTGTTCTCATCCTGTTTTGGAAATCTTAAAGCTATATGTATATTATAAACAACATTTGTTGTATCTAATTTCTAGAATTTAGTAATGTTTTCAAAGCTGGAATGTATCATGTATTCTTTTAAAAAATCACTGTGAGGACTTTTGTTAGAATGTTCCATCTTAATTACAACCATTAATAGTGTAGTATTATTAGGTGTTATTATAGAGAACACTTGATTTTTTTTTTTTTTTCTGTTTTGTTAATTCTACTGAATCAAGTTCTTTTTTCATTTCATCTGCTATTTGAAAGTGTACAGCACATCTCTTTGGTATGTGGTTTTTATACTAATGGATGACATGTCTCTGCTGGATATTAGCTTTGGCATCTGTGGGTGGCAACCCCCCCCAAAATGCTTATTTGACTTAATAAAGAGTTTTTAAGTGGGTACCTGTTTTTGTTTGACTGATTTAAATAATCAGACAAAGCTTACACAGGGAGATAATAGCTTATATTAGACTAACTAGTATACTGAGAAAATCAGACAAGAAGGTGTAAACGTGCCCCAAACTTTTCCCACCCCTCATATGATCTAATAAAAAGTATTAACTCTCCCTGCAGAGGTTGCTTTATTGATGTTCTTAGATCATCACCATGGCCACAATGCCACCACTATGGTGAATATAAGTACATGATTTAGATCAAGAGGCCTCTTCATTCTCAGCTTATAACACTGAATTCCAAATTTGAAAAGAATATGTCGTTTTGTCTTGTAATTCACCAGTTCATTAAAAATATGTTCTACTGTGTATTCCCTTTAAGAACTGCATCTTTGGCAATATTTTGTCCAAATTTTTATCTAAGATACAACCAACCAATTAGCAGTTTTGCTGTCAGCTTTCATGAAAGGGGGAGGAAAGGCCAATTCTGCAATAACAGTTTATGCATGAGAAAATCTCCATTTTTATATGTAAAAGGCAGTACATATATTTTTAGCATGCTGATAATGAGTTCCTAAAGGCTTAATCCAGTCTCATATACTCATATATATAAGCTCTGATATAAAATTAAGAATTCTGAAGTCTGAGTGCTAACACTGAGCAGCCCCTGATGCTGCTGTGTTGGAAGCTTCATGGGTCCGTGCTGCCAGATGTGGTTCTTGTTTCTCTTCTCCCCTTGCACCAGGGGTCAGCTCCTGGAGCAGTGAGAGGTGTGCTTAGTGATTTCAGGCTCCCTGACTGTACTGGCTCAAACCCTCTTGCTGGACCATGATGTCTAGCTGTAAATAGTTTCAGTCAGTCATGACATTACACATTGATGTTTTTACCTTGAATTACTGATGTGGTGATGGAGCTGATCAGTGAGACTTTGCAAACATCCAATGGTTTGTGCCAGGCATTCTTCTGCTTTGTTCAGATCCTGGGCTGCTGCAGTCCTGGCTGGAGTTGTTCAGCTGCTGGGCTGCACAGTGGCCACACACCCGTGGTGGTAAGTGAAACCCTGCCAGGGTATGGGGCAGGCAGGGGATTGCACTGTCTGCACTGTCATGCTGTCCAGCATCATTTGGTTTCACATTTGTTTCTCTAGACTGCTCTGTTAAGAATTTCAAATTCTCCAGCCCTCTCTAGAGGATCATTCTCAGGCTTTGTCTTTGGCATGTGGGATCTTATCAGGTAGTTTATTTATATCTCTTTGAAGAAGGAAACATCATGCTAGTAGTATACTTTTCTCCACAGATTGTGCTCTAGCATTACTGTTAGGTTTTTGCTGATATTTTATACTATACGATAATTTAAAAAAAGATTTTCACTATCTGCTCTTAAGTTTACATTTATAGACTTTTTCATGGAAAGTTCTTGTGCTCCTCACACTGTTTTGTAAAGTGTCTGACAAAGGTGGGTTGGTCAACAGATCAATACAGTTGTGTGCAACCTTTTTATTGTGAATTTGAGGTAATTATTTCTACATACAATCCAGAATGGTAAACTGTGCTTTTTTTCCCCCCAACACTGAGAATAATGGGATTTATTTTCTGTTACTGCAGTTGGTAAAATGACCATCCTTCAGTAATATATATTACTGTTTAGCGTTTTCTCCTGCTTTTGGGTTATTTTCTTTACTTCAGATTCTGGAGAAATTTGCTATGTGAATTTGCATGTAAAAAGCAGAGTAGTCAGAGAATGTGCTGAGAGCTGGATCTCATCTCTGCTTTTTTGTGAGGTGCATATGGGCAGTGCTCATCATGGCAGTGCTCACCCCATGCTGTGGTGCTTGAGAAGAAACCAGCAGGGTTGCCTAGGATGGATTCCTTAGGGAATTAGGTCCCCATATGTGCAAAGGAAGTTAGAGAAATTTCTGTATAGAGAAATTTCTTCTTGAGGAGGCAATCAGTAGATTGTCTGACCCTTCCACTCAACTGCTGTCCAAGCTCTTATTGCCTCCAGGCTTGGCTCTCCAATGCAAGCCCATTTCTGCCACACAGAACACAGTATGTGACAGACACAGTATGTGCTTTCAGGGGCTAGAGATAAACTTGTATTCTGTGTAAGTTAATTTTCTTGTAGTACTGCCATTCTTAAGATGTGTGATTAAAGGGACACAGGTGAATTCACAGGCTGTAAATACCTCTGCAGTTTGTGGAACTACAAGGGTGAGCAAGTTCAAGTAACCACCTGAAGCTACAGAGGGGTTGCATTCCTTACTTCAGCAGTGTAAGATACCTTTGGCATTGGCTGTTATTTTGGTTCTGGTTTCCTTGAGTAGTGACAGAACTGTCAGTGCTCACATAAATGGAGCTCTTGTTAGGTTGGCAAGCTCTCAGGGGTGTCTTTCTCCCTAACCTAGCATTCTTCAAAAATTGGGCTTACTGTCTTTGAGCTGAAGCTGTTCCCTCTTCTGGGTCTGAGGGATGTGACATTAAGACAGAATACTGCTGCTATTTACTGCACTGATTCTGAAATGCAGGACTGTTTGCTGCTTAAGGCTGATCCTTGCTGCAGTTTTTATATTACATTTGTTGGTTCAAGGGCATCTTTTAAGGCTCCTCCCAAGAAGGTGAGCAGTGAGGTGAAGTTACTCCAGGTAATAAGGACAAGAGCAGTCTCTGAAGATGAGACCAGGCTGCTGTTAAAATACTGAATGACTGGGCAACAAAATGGCACATGAAAATGTATGCAGATAAATGTAAAGTAATACAAATGAGGCAAAATAGCTCTAGCTTCATATTACAAATATGTTTCTCAGCAGACTGTTTCTTCTCAGAAGTGAGGGTTTTGAGTTATAAGGGAGAGTTGAATGTAAACAACAGCTCGGTACAGTAGCAATGAAACAAAATCCTGTATTACAGATTATTATGGAAGGAATAGATGATTCCATTGCATACAACTGTGGTTTGTTTTTCCATACCTTGTCCCTTTATTTTAAAATGTTGTAATACATTAAAAGAAGAAAAGTTTAAGAAAGGTGTAAGAAAGAGTGGAAAATCATGGGTGGCATAGGAAAAGTACTGAGGTTTGATTGCTCACTCTCTCCTTTGGGACAAGAAGTCGAGACCATTAATTAAAGATAGCTGGAGCCAGGAGCAAAACAAACAGGAGAACACGATTGTTCATGTGGGAGGTGAGTCGGTCTGTGGGATGCCTCACCACGGACTGCTGTGGATGCAAGAAATTTGCATGTCCTGGAGGGAAAGTGGACAAGTATTTGGAAAAGAGAGCCACTGGGGATTATTAAGGAGACAAGCCACACCAGGACCAGGATATCTTTTGAACTAAAAATACCTGGAGTCTGGGAGAATGTAATCAGGGAAGTGTCTGATGTGCTGCTCGTTGGTAGACATCCATGTGTGACCACTACTGGAAACATAATACTGGCTTTGATAAACCCATGTTCTGAGCTGATCATGTGCAGAGATGTGAGGGTGGACAGTGCTTTTCCCTGGCTGTGGGACTGTGGGTGTCCTCTTGGCACAGGAAGCTGTGCTACCTTTCCCTTGGTGTGAGGCTGTTGTGGAGGTCTGGCTGGCTGGCTGTAGCATCTGCTGGTGCTGGGTGCCTGCCCTGGCACTGGGAGCATTCCCTGTTGGTGCTGCAGTGCTGTGGGAGATGGCTCTGGCCACTGCTCTGCTGAGAGCTGCTGCTGCTGAGATTGTCCAGGCAGCTCCTGGAATGAGTGGGAATGAGGAACTGTCTGACTGGTTTGGCGCCTCTCCATCCCTGCCCTCCCTCGCTGCTCCTCCTGTCCCCTGGTATGTCTTTTTGTCACGTCACGTGACAAAATAATAATAACTAAGGAGGGATTTTTGCTCTATGAGAAGATCTGGTTGGTGTTAGGGAATGAATAAGGCTTTATTGGATGGATTGGTATTTCTAGAGCATAATCACAGAATATATACAACACAAATTGATAGCATCTGCAAATTGTTTCTGAATCTCTCTCATGCTTAAAGTGCCAGGATTTTGGGTAGGAGTTTGTACCTGATTTTCACTGTCCTCATGCATTTATCTGTCCAGTGAAACTTTAGAAAGAAAAAGAAGTCAGCTCGAACTTTTACTAGATGCTTTCTATTTACCTACTACCGTTTTTTATTCACTATTAAATCTTTAAAACATTTCACTAGTACTTCTAAAACTTAAAAAAAATACAGTAAAAAGCCCATCCACAACTTCCCTCTGGACAAAGGAACTGCTGAAGGATGATACTTAAGGATTATTTTGGGGCAGAAAATGTGTACGTGTGTTTTTTCTGAAAATGCACAGATATTGTGGGTCTGTCTGGAGAGTAGGTGTGGTATTGAAAATTAGGAGAGTAATGTTTCACTTGGAACATGATCCTCGTAAATGCCAATGCTCTGCTTACTCACAAGAACACGGAGAGTTTTGGTAGGATAAGATGGGTTGCACAATATGCATACATGTGATTGTAATCACACCGAGACACGTACACACATGCCAGAAACGGCAAGAAATTTGCTGTAAGTCTTACGTGTTTCAACAGTATTTTTTTAAATAAGTATTTTTAGGTGATATTTTAATTATTTTTAGTAGAGATTGGTGACTAGGTTCATTCAGGTAATAAGCTCATCAAAGGGGAATGTATTAAAAAAGGGATTACTTTGGATGAGAAAATGACGTTGACTCAATGCTTAAACAAGTTTGGACAAACCTTTACGACAGAGTCCTGTAGGCCCTCGGTGAATGAATTTCACATTAGCAGATTCCTCAGCAGGGCTGTTGTCTTTAGAGAAGCTTTATTGTTACGCAGGACCTGCCTCAACACCATTTTGAAAGCTGCCTGTTCCTTTTGATGAGAAGATACAGAACCAGTACTGAGGGCGGGGAATGTGCTGGGGAGGGAGGAGAACGGGAGAGGTGTTGATAGGGCAGCACGCAGAGAAGCCTCATTTTTTTACTGGACTCTGGAAGAAGTAAATATGTGTTCAGAAAGAGCGTAATGATAAAGTTGAAGGACTGTTTCTTAACAATGAGATATTAAACCATTTATACATGGAGAAAACTTTTACTGATAGTCAAGTGTCTGTAAGTATAAAGTTTTGTTTGTCTAAAGCGAGCAGAAAACAGGAATATGATTTAATGAGTAGTCTGCTGAGCTAAGAAATCTTGCAGTGAAATATGATAAATTATGCTTCTAAGGATTCAATGAGGTTTTAAAGAGACAAAGTTCGTAAGTATAAGTATTTAAGTTGACTTTCTATATAAGCTCTGCTATAAAATTAAGAATACACCCTTTTTATAGCTATGTTTAAAATTATTTTGCAGCATTGTATTGTTTTTTAAAATGAGTGTGGTAGATACACAGATATTTCTCTAATTTTTTTAATAAACTTTGCACTTAATTTTTATTATACTTGCACATGTTTCCGTAAAGCAAAAATATTGTTACAGATATGTTACTTTTTAATTGTTAAAATGCTTTTTTAAAAGTTGTGCAGCTAAAGGAATTTTTCTTCTTCCAGCTGGATTTTTATCCAATAAAACAGAATCCAGATGATGTGAGTTATTAAAATAACTGAAAATAAATGAAAGGTATTTATAGAATACAAAATTTCTGAGGTGTAGAGACTTAGATCCATTTTGGCTTCTTGTTGCTCACAAAACATTTACTTTGCAAATAAGCATCCTAGCTGTAGTATCAAATTTTGACATTATAGTCTCATTTTTTCTGTCTATGTATCAGAATGAAATTGTCTTACATGCTAAAAGTATGGCAGCAAAATTTTCATATTTTAAAATCAGGAGGAAAATAAATAATTGCAAAGCATGGGAAGATATTATTTATATTATTTACTTAAAATATAATAGTTTTCATGATCACTTTTACATTGATTTCCTCAAAATCTATTAATTTTTAGGGGCTACATTAGTAGTAGGCATTTCAGAAGTGACTTAATGTGTTTCAGTGATCTGTCACTTAATCATATCCTCTTTAATATGCAGTTTAATTACAGTTGGACTGCAAGTTACCTTCCTTCTGGATGTGCTGTTTCTGCATGTTTTTATTAGTGAAGTGGAGAGAATTCAGTTGTCTTATAATGTTGATCAACAGAAGAGGAAAATAAATCCAAGAATTGTTCACAAATACTTTTGCAATAGTATATGTTTTAAATTTTCATTTTGCAGTCATGTTTAATTATTTTCCAAACTTTACAATATGACACGTAGAACGAGATATTTTTTTTTTAGAGTGGATTTCTGGATGGCAAAGCTTGAAGTGAGCACTTGAAACCGTGCAGAGGAGTCTGGGCAGTGCTGCAGACAGCAGAGGGCACTCGGAACAGTCGTTTGCATCATTATTCCCTTTGCTTCGCGGGATTTACTGTAGGGGAAGTCTCAGTGTCTGACAATGCAGCTTGTACTTCAGTTATTTATACACCAGCAAGTTCCAGCTAGTTTGGCTTCAAAATAGTTTTGTTAATATTGCGTTGGAATAGGGAGGACTCTTACTTCAAAATTCGTAGATGGAATCCACAGTGTTGTAAATGAGAAAATCTTTCCTCTTCTTATCAGTAGCACATATGGGTTCTGTTTATTGTTGAGTAGCTGACAAATCATTGACAAAAATATATTTAGACAAATTACAGAAAATCTGGAGAATCAGGGGAAAAAACATTTTATTTTATGACAAGAGTTTTCTTATTTATGTGTAGGCTTTTTTGATGCTCCTGCTTTTTATTTTGGTAACTGGTGTCAGTGAGCTAAATCATATGCTTAATATGTGGCTGTCATGCAAGTGGTTGTTACTTTAATATGACATAAAAAATCAATACTTGATGAGATATAAGATTCTTGGTGGTGCAATCTGCCAATGTCCCATTTAGTTTAGGACTCTGTGTGGGCCGAGGAGCTGGTCCAGGGAATTGCCTCTTTCTGGTTGCCTGGTGGTTTTTGTGCATATTTTCTTCTTTAGGAGTCAGTGATATAAATCCTATTAATCTTTTGACAAGTTAAAACTTATGCAGGCTCCCTGTCATTCTATCTTTCTCTTCAGCTTTTTCTGCTCTGAAAACAAATGTACAAAAGCAAATATGAGCAGGAAATAGAGGGAGGGTAGGAGAGAAAAACAGATCAACCTTATCTGGGGTCACTACCCCTTCCCACAGTTTAGTTCCTAAGCAGATGGATGTGGGTTTACAAATGTCATCTTTGGTGTATCTGAATAAGGCTTTTAAAGCTGTTGTACCATATTTTAACACTTTCCATTAATAGCTTTGCAAATTAACATTCCTTCTGCTTTTGACCTTTGACCTCTGAGTTGCCTGCCCGATTTCCAAATATGCTACACAAAATCACAAGATTTTATATCTGTAGCTGCTGAAATAAGCTGTGAAAATGTAGAGGGATATGAATTTTTTAAAGGGCTTTCAGTGCCACATGACACTCCATAGCCATGATCATTAACTGCTGCTGCCTAATTGCTAGGGCTTATTTTTCAGTGTTCCTAGAGTCGCTGTATGGAAAAAACATGGACATGTAATGCTGAGTTCAGTGAAAATCAGCAATTCTTAATGTCTGTTTAAATGAAGGGATTATTAGATTTACAATGCCAAGTGTGAGTGGCTAGAATGTGTAAAACATTGCCCACCCACAGTGTTCCCAACAACATTCACTGCAGTTGCTCCAGTGAGCTGCTGGTCTTGCAGCTACATCCCACTGTTGAATGTGGGGCCGTTTTTCTCTTTTTCCTTCTTATGGGTGACATCCTCACCTGTTAAAATTATACTTTTGGTCTTTCTAGGGTGATTCCTAGATGATTTAGGTTGGATGTTAAGTGTAAGTGGTATTGATAAAAGTCCTGTTTTGTGTTACCCTAAAGGGGCATTGACAGGAAAGTTCTTCAAGCATTTCTGATCCATTTGTGATTTCAACTCATCCATTGTAAGAATTATGATGCATCTGATTATTTGTAGTAGTGTTGCTATTTGGTTAAAGTATTGACAATGAAAATACATTCTGCATCCCACTTGGGTTAGTGTCAAACAAAATGCAGTATTCAAACAGTTCTGGCATTTTTTTCTTTATAAAGTTGCACATTTTGAATACTTATCCACACAGAGTAAAACTATTCTTCTGTGCAAGTACCAAAAGGCACTTGCTTCTGAAATCCTGGAATATATAGTGGAGGGTGTAATTTGTAATTTTTAAAACACATTTCTTCTTGTCTACCCACCCATTTGTTTCCATTGCATTTTGTCATGGTATTAAATGCTTGTAGGAGCATTCAAAACTGCAGTGGTGTGCCTATTCAAACAAGTAATCAATCAAAAAATTAACTGTCCATCACAGCATTTGGCTTATGCCTCTAAAATTCTAGTTAGGATAGACTTCATCTGCAAGTGAATTAAATTTCTTCCTTGATCACTAAATTAAATTGAGAAGATGGAGTTTTTCTGTTAACCAAGGCTCTTCATCCTAAATGCAAAATGGGAAGATGTGCAGGCTTTTTTACATATTGGCTGTAGCAAGTCAGTCTCACCATGAAATGTTGAGTAAAGGCTCTTCTCTTTCCTCATTTTCTCTCTTTACAAGTTTCAAATAACATCTGCCTTCTTCACAGGGTTGTTTGTACATTAGGGGCTCAACCTAGGAACTGTATGGATGTGGGGGATTCCACAGGCTGCACTGAACAAGGGAGAAAGTTCCTCTTTCCTAAATGTCTACTTAGCACGTCCACCTAGGGCTTAAAGACATCCCACTAGCCTAAAAATGCCCAATAATCACTCCCGGATTGCAATTCTTGTGTTTATTTTTAGCAGAAAATTGTGTTTGGATTTCTTTAAAAATAGCAGCAGTGAATGTTGTAGGTAGTGTCACTGTTGTGGACAGCAGTAAACTTCCTGAAATGCTGTACTTTCCATATAGAGTCTCTTGAAGACACCGCTGTCACAGGCAAGTGAATTGCACTTCCCTCTTTCATTACAAGGAGCCGATTTTGCTCTCTGTTCCTGAGGCTCTGTGCACAGAACTCTCTTGACATCAGCTCAGCACAGGTTCAGGTCGTGAGGGAGGAAGGGCAGAACAGCAGTTGGTTTCAGAAGAAAGAAGAATCTTGTCTTTAATGACAAGAGGCTACTCCTAGGTTTAATGAAATGTGCCAAGTCTCCTTGTATTGCAGATTTTTATGTGCAGTTTATAGTGTTAACCACTGAAAAGTTAAGCAGAATGGACTATTTGAGGTCCTGTTTTGTTCTGGCTTGCATTATGTAAACCTCTGAAAATAGTGATTTACTATGTAAATGTTTCTCTAACTAATGTTAGGGTGATTAACTAGTGTTTTTCTGGAAATTGTCTTGGAAATCTGTTTTATTGGATACAGGACTACCATACGGTTCAGCGTCGCTTTATTTTCCTGATTTGTTATAGGAAACAGTCTCAAATCAGCACGATTTATATAAAATGATCGAGCTTTTCTGGTGAGAGATAATTGAGATCTAATCTGAATCCCTGACGAACCACAGCTTCCTGCATTGGCCTGTTGCTATTGGTAACATAAAGGGAGTAAAATAGAACTTCATACGAAATGCCTTTAAACTTTACTGGCATGTACAGGCATGGAACAGCGTTGAATTTTTTAGTTTAATCTTTGAGAAGCCGACGTGTTAAGGAAATGCTTTTTCCATATTAAGTGAAGATGAATTTAGGAAGAGTACTGCTAGGAAAAATAACTGCTGTTTCTTACGAGGAGCGGGTAAGTGATATGAATTATATTTAGCTAAAGCAAGGCATTGTTACAGTAAGAAATTAGAATAGGCTATTGTTATTGGCAAGAAATTAGAGAAGAATGGTATCAGCTCCAGAATGCTTTTTGCTTAGCCTTTAAGCTTTTTTACTTTGAAGTATTTGAGTTAAAATTCTTTTGTAAATGCAAACATTGAGTTTTATTCTCAGAGAGAAGTAATATTGTTAGACCAACTAACACTGAGATTTTGAGAGGTATTTATGAACTATGCCCAGTATGTATAAAGCTAAAAAAGCAGTATGTTTATAATGTGTGCCTATTATTTATGTATATTGTATGTGCTTTCTGTACCATTGTATCAATATTATATCTTTAGGTAAGACTGTATATTTTTTGTATAAATCTTTATAAAAATAATTTTAGGGATAGATTTGGCACTTAAGGCACTGTGTTTGTATGTGATAGGATTGATTTTATTTGGGGTAAAAAGTTGAACATTTATTTCTTGAAGGAATTCCAAATGTCACATCATTTATTCTTCATATGTTGTTTTATAGATACAAATATTTGACAAAATTATATTGAATGTATTCAGTAAAGTTATTGTACAGTAGTTGTACTGTATGTTTTTCTTCAGAACTCTTACATATAGAATGCTTTTCTGTTAACTGTTATGAATTCAATTTGATGATAGAGAATTGAAAAGTGAAATTGTGTAATAGTCCTCCTTTAAGTGGCATTGTGAAGGGGCACTCTTCTCAAGGAATTCTAAATCATTAAATTAATTGCAATAATATTTTGAAATGGGGATAAAAAGCCTGTAGTGTTATGCTACTTTTTAGATGATAAGTACATTTGAGATTATTTATTAGGAGGAAAAACTAGCAATGATTGATGAGTAATATGGCTTTATTTTTTATTTAAAATGTTGGAAATATATATACCATGTTGTGAGGCATGATCTCCCTCCCCTCCCAGAGACCACTGGAGTTCATGACATGAACTATGTTGATGCTGTAATATATGTAAAAATACATCTATATCATGTAAATCCTGGAGTAATGTGACTGAAGACCTTAGGATCTGCTCATAATTCATACCCTGGCAAAAGGAGAAGTTGCTTCAGGTGATTTAAGAAGTAGTTTGAACAAAGCTAGATGCAAGCAGACGGTCAGCAGAGGGACAGGCTTTTCCAGAGATAAGCGACAGAATGTCTGGAAGTTGGCTCTCTGTTCAGCCTGTAAATCTTCAGAACCCAACAGATTTCTTAACGTTATCCTCTATACTGAAATCATATGAGAAAAATTAGTTTAGAAGGTTGGTGTAGCTAGGTGTGCTATTCTAACTGGGAAGGCTTATTTACAGGGACTTCATGAAATAGTATGTAAAGTGATGTTGTACTGGGTAAGTAACAGATTCTGGCAGCACTCAGAGAATTCTTTGGATGCAGCAAGAAGTCGGTGCCTGAATTGCAATAAAATGTGCTTTGGAAAGGCGACAGAGAGGTCATTTTTAATCCCTTTTACTCTGAATCTTTCTGGATGCCCAGGAAAAGAATAGATGTTTCTGTTTAGTCTTTGAATCTGTCATTGTCAGAATAGGAGAGAGAAATACATCTTCACTCTCCTTACAGATTTTACCCTCTGTATCTCAGGAGGAGTGGGAAACAGAGATGTCTTTTTTTGACTCAGGAAGGCACTCACCCCCATTGTAATGGCACAGATGATTTCATGTTGCTCCATTTTATTTCTAAGGCCTGGCATTTCCCAGTATGTGTCACCTCTGCCAGTATCCCCCTCTTTCCCTTTGTTCTGCTCCAGTATTGAAGCATGACTTTGACTTGAGTGACAAATCTTGAGCTAGAGAAAAAGGACATTTTTGTATTGTGTTACCTGGGTAGTTGTACACATGGATTTATTTGCTCAATGTAATGTCTGGGCTATAGGTAAGGTATATTTTGGTTTTCAGCATGATGTTGTTATGGCAGAATAGGACAGTACCTAGTCACTTCTCTGGGACCTGATCCGTGTAAAATGGAACATGCGAGATGGAACTAAGTGGATAAGAGTTTCTGTACCTGAAAGATGTCATCATACAAGCTTCATGCAGAGGTGCACACATCTAGCAGGTTATAGGCCATGAAAGCTAAAAGATACAGCCTGTTCCAACCTTATGAACTTTCAGCCTTGTGAATTATTCTCCTCTATGCCCTCTCTCCCTTTGTACCTTGTGGTTGGTGCAAGGTACTATGTTATCTACTTCTATTCTGGAAAAAAAATTAGGTACTCACAAAGTAGTTTTCTCCCTGATAAATATTCTAAGCTTAAACTATTTTAGATTTGTTGCTAGCAGATCCTGAACACAACATCAAAAGCTCACGGGCCCTTCTGGTTTTTCCACCTAGTAGAGAGAGATGATTCAAAGGGAACTTTAACATATTTTCTCTTATTCAGAACTTCATCTTATCAAATATGTGCTGAAGCATTTTCCAGTTTACAGAGACCTGGAGCATCTTTTATGCTGTATGGTAACTGAGAATCCATTCCTCAGCTTGCTGGCCCTGGCACTGAGCTTTTCTCTCAAATCCCAGAGATCAGGATCCTGCCCTGAAGTCCCCGGAGCAGAGCTGCATCCCCCAACTTTGCGGGTTGTGTGTGAGTGTCTGTGTAACTCAGCTGCCAATCCAGTTAGATGAGCAAGCAGAGTTCCCATGAAGAGATATACTGGAAGGCATTTTAGCTTTCCTAAATCAAAATTTAAAAAAAAAATTTGGTAATTTGTTACTATCAGACTCCTGGCATATACTATGGGCTTTTTCCTAAACCAATTTGGTAACTGGGGTAATTTGAAGAACCAATTTCAGTTCTTATGTGGTTGTGAAAGATCAGATGGTTTCATACAATTAGATTTTATCTCTGGACGGTAGCTCATATGTACATTCACAACATATATGTTCTGTTATTTGAAATTAAACATTTAAATACTTTTAAAAAACCCTTCACATTCTGTGCCTAACTGGCACAGAGTCATGCCCTGTCCATCCTCCTCTTTCAGAAATGGTTACCTACAGGAGCTGTTCAATTTTGTAGCTTTCTGATACGTATGTTTTTCAATAGGTGGTTCTTAATATGTGTGGTTTCAAATTTCATCAAATAATCAAACTTTTTATGTGCAGTAGATCAAATTTTGTCCTGAAGAGCCTCCAGTGGTGGGAAACATGAGTGCTGAAGAATGAAAAACAGCCCCCAACATAAAATATATTTTTAAAATGAGATCATCACTGTATTTAAAAAAATCTGGTCTTGCAACTTATACCTTTCAAAGACAAATCTAGACAAGTTTCAGCTGTACAGTTTAGAAGAGAAACTTCTTTGTCTGAATGTGGACTGCATGCAATTTCTGACAGGTTTATACTGAGATTTCTAAGTACTCACAAACAAAATTTGAACGTATTACTGTGAATACTTACACAGTAATTACAAGCTTTAGTTTCTAGGTTTTATTGAGTTAGGTGGATTTAGTTACACAGATGAATTGAAAGAAATGTTCTTAAAAATAGATTTTATTCTCTGATCTATAGAAATAAATGGACAATGCTTGAACATTATAGGTGTATTTAGTGACTCTGTAATGTAAAATATATTCCTCCTATAGGTGCTTTTCTAAAATGTTCTATAAAAATTACGAAGGCCTTGCTTGGAGGGATTTTAAGATGCTGATACATGTAATGTAGCATGCAGTAGATAAAGCATTTAAAAAAAAACACAAAGCCAACCCATGGTGTGTAGAAAGTTCACTGCATTAACTTATGCTACATGGATTGACATAAAACTCTTAGTGTCCATTTATGATTGAGCTTTTCTATGAAATTGCAGCATTTTCCCTTTAAAATTATATTTTATAGTTGTTAACTCCCCAGTTTTTAGGGAAGTGGTATGAATATTCCTTCTGCTATCATGAAATTCCTAATAATTTTGCTTCATACCTTTCAAAACCATGAAGAATTCTGCTTGATGTTTGAATCTGGGTTAATGAAAGCTGACAAAGTAAATGACCATTCGTAAAATACAGGTATTTTGAAAGTACTTTTTTTTTTCTGTCTTATGTGTAAACTGATACTATTACTTTACTTTGAGTCATCCTTTTCTTTGTTCTTTGAGAAATTATATTGAAGTTGTTTATTCATTAACTGTACTGTACAGTGATGTGACTAAGAAATTAGAAGCAATCACATTTATAAACCAGATTTCAAATTAAATTTTCTAAATTACAAAAATGAGTTAAGTTGTGGCTTCTGAATGCAATGATCACTAGACTTATGTGCAAAATAGAAGGAGAAAAGGTATCCTAAGCCCCACTGAAGGATTGTAATCAGAACTATATTTTTGATACCTGAAACAAAGCTATTAAAGGGAGATGCTTGGATATACTTTTTGTTATATTATTACGCTTCACAGATCCAGAAGCATTTCTATAGTTAAGCAAGAAGTGTCACAATTTTTTCATTTTTTCAAAATCTTTTTCATGAGAGGTGTGTTTGTGTTTATGGGAACCAGCACCGGGGGAATGATGTCAGTAGAGGTTAGTTTGGACTTTGGAAGTCCCACAACACTTGTGTCGAAGACTAGCTCAGATCCTCTCCTGGTGATGGGAATGGTGAGGCCACAACAGTTTGTAACAAGTTCTTCAGAGTGTGTTTACAGCAGTGAAGAAGAGAAAGGAAGGAGAAGATACTACTAAAGGTTTTTGTGGATTTTGAAGAGAGGAAGTGTTTGTTGCCAAGGCTGAAAAATGCAAACTATGAAGAGGTAGCTGTTAGCTTGAAATGTATATATTTGTGCTTTTATTCTTCTTTGTGTTTCTGACCTTGAAGAAGTTGTGGATCCTGTAAGGCATTCATTCCTACCTTTTTAACGAGCACTACAAATCAAGAGAGTATTTTAAAATTATTTAGAAAGTTTCCTAAAGGTTCAAGGACACTTCTGATGATCAAGAAAAGAACTTCCGATGATCAAGAAAAGATTGGCCAAACTAAAATAAAAATACTTTGTATTAGTCATTAAAAAAAAATCAATGCAAACTTAAATCTAAAAATCACTTGTCCTCCACACTTCACTCAGCTGGATGTCAAGGTTCAAGCATTGGAGTACATATTTGGGAAATGGTCAATACTTGCATTTAATGAGGTGTTAGATGCCTTGAGGTCATTTATGATCAAAGTTGAGGGTGGATGAAGTTTACAATTTATTTATTTAACATTTATGATCAAGTTTAGTGTAGATAAGCACATAAGCTTCAACATTTCACTAGAATACTAATTGTCCTTGAAAATCTGATATACAACACAGGTACAATATAGGTAGAGGTGGTGAGGAGTTCTTACATATTAGATGTTCTGGCTTATTGCAAGCACTCTGAACATCCTTTTGTTCTGTGACAGTCAGAAGTGACTGACAAGGAAAGTTTTTAGAGTCATCTGACTGAAAACATTGAATTTTCATTTTAATGCCACATATCTCTAAATACTACAGCAAATGAAAGTTAATGAGGTATTGTTTTAATTCATATTGTTTCTTTGCAGGTCAGTTTTAGGTATTTACTTTGTCACAAGCACCAACTGGTTGTCTCTGCCCATCTAAGAAGGACTTTTGGGGGCAGTGTAGTTACTACAGCAGGAAATGCTTCTTCCAGTAAATATTAGTGGGATCAAATCCCTGGACAGTAGTGGTTGAAAGACCCGGGCTGTATTTCATGCTGGGGAGAGAACAACTGTGAGAAATAACGGCTGGCTTCTTTAGATTTTCCTCTCTAATATTATCTGTTATTAATAAGATGATAAAAGTAGCTAACACTGCAAATACTAAGTGAAGCTCAAAGATTTCTGATACTTGCCGTGAAACTTCAGTAACCCTTCTTCTTTTCTTTTTTCTTTTTCATTGCAGTCAGCAACTGTTTCTGATGGAGGTAAGCTGAAGCTTGTTTTTACTTTTATAATGAAAAATAATCAATTTTCCACATTAAGCCATAATATGTGGTAAATTATGTGATATATTACAAGATGAATAGTCCAAGGTGGTGCAGAACTCTGTGGCTGCTTTGGGAACTGTGCCAGTGAAAATATTGCAGGATTGTGTTCACATACTTTCACTGGTTTATTTGCATAATATTTTTATGGTACATTTATATATGCACGTTTTTTATTATAACTAGGCTTCTTCATTCATAATAATAGAGGCAGAGCTGGTAGACTTGTGTGTAATTGGATGGTAGATAAACTCTCATTCTCTGTTTTATTGTCCTTTATATACCTCATTTGCTTTTAAGGTAATGCTCTAGCTTTTAAGTTGTAAGCTGTATTGGTACATCTGTTGAGGTTGAACTTTCTTAAGTGTGATCCTTTTTGAGAAGGGGGTAAGTAATTTGATATTTCTAAAATCCCAGCATGGAGCTTTTGCACTTCTGGAGTACTTCTAAGTAAACTCCTCCTTATTGCACATAAGCTGGTTTGTTTTGATTTTAACATGCCCTTAATGTTTTAAAGGATGTCCACTCTTTGTTGAACGTTAGAAGACAATTTCTCTGAATGTTTTGAAGTTAATTGAAACAGTTTAAAAAGGCTTCCTTAATGGAATAAAGAGTTTGTATAGTGTAGGGTATACAGGAGATGGCTTTTCTCCTTGTCTTTTCTGGCGGGAGTTGGTTCCCTTGATCCTGAGGAGAAACTCATGTATTTTTGCATTTGTTGTTTTTTTGACAACATTACAAGACTAATTTATTAAATAGAAAGGGCAAAAGGGAACAAGCTGTGTTGCTGTAATCAGTGAGTGAAATTTGAAAAAATATTTGGAATGGTAGGGATAATTCTTTCATATTAGATGCAAATAAAAATGAAAATTAGAAGTACTACATACAAAATTTCTTCATATCCTAATTTCTGATTCCTTGCAAGACTAAAACTTCACTTGAGAAAAACATTACTGTTTTGGTCTTTTGCTGGAGCCATTTTCTAGTGGCTGACTTTGTCAGGTATTTTCTTTCTCTGCTGCTGTACTTCTTTACTGTTCTTCTCTGTGGATGAGAAGGTCGACTCTGTGTTGTATCTGTCTTGTCTGCAAAGTGACAAAACAACAAAACAGAAAATAATAGTGTTTATTCTGCTTTCTATTACTAGAATGTACCCTATATTTTTCTGGGAAAATATGTGGGGTTTTTTCCCTCCAGGTGTTGCTTGCTTGATATAAAAATCAAAGCAGACCACAGACTTTCTGATTGTGTATGTAGTTGTTGAGAACCAAAAATCTGATTGATTTTTTTTGGGTAAAACACAATGTACTTGTGTCTTGTCTCCATGAGGGTTCTTGTTCTGTGTTAATGAAAGTTATTTTGTTTCCTGTCCAGACTTGGAAATCCCTGTGATAGTACTCATACAATAATAATTTGAAGATTTTTATCCTTCCAGCTGAAAATTTATTGAAAAAATTCCACTTATTTTCAGTTCTTCCAGTATGGCTTTTGTCTTATTCCAAATCTGTAGGTAACTGTTTTCACAATTAATTCTCTACAGTTTTTTGAACTCATGAAATCTAAGGGCCATGTGAGGTCACAGAGGTGAAAGAACAGCCAAGAAGTTCTGTGCAATTTTCTGCTGAGTTGTATTCCCTATTTTTTAGCTAGTTCAGAATTTAACATGAACTCTCTCTTCATTGTTAAATGCTACTTAAGAAGGGGTGTCATTTGTGTAAAAAGTGGTAGTTCAACTATATTGAATAATACTGAATCAATGCTTAAATACCCAGATAGAGAGTTGGAAAAATAGGAGCCAGAGAGGCTGTAACCAGAAAAAGTGAAATTAAATAAATTCTTAATTCATTTCGAGCTGCATTGAGTAAAAAGTTCTGATTCATGTGTGAATAACATTTTCTAGCATTTACTTTCATTGAGTATGGCACAGCGCTGAAATTTTTTCAGTTTTCCATAATCTCACTAATATGCAAATAGATCCACAGACTTAGACATTTCAGGGTATGTCTAGTTTAGAGAAATTTTCACCAGTGTAACCATTAGTACAGCACTGCATACTTCCCTTCCAAGACTAAATCTTTATAATCACAGAATGATTTGGGTTGGAAGGGACTGTAAAGCTGGACTTGTTCCAACCCCCTGCCATCCAACCTGGCTTTGACACTTCCAGGGATGGGACATCTACAATTTCTCTGGGCAACCTGTTTCAGTGTTATCATCGCAGTCAGAGTGAAAAATTTCTATATCTAATCTCAGTCTACCATCCTTCAGTTTAAAACCATTATCCTTTGCCTGCTCTTTTCAGAAGTTCCTCTCCCGCTCTCTTGTAGCCCCCTTTAGGTACTGGAAGATGCTCTAAGGTCTCTCCAGGACCTTCTCTTCTGCTTGATATTATTAATTAATATTAGTATTTGTACATATAACTAGATACTATAAATACTGTTGTTACTGTTTAGTTTGGGAAGAAAATTCGTGTGTAAAAAGCAATTACGTGTTTATATACATCTCTTCAGTATGGTGGGAGGCACAACAGTTCTTTGTACATTTTTTTTCCAAAGTCAATGAAGATTTATGTCATATGGCTTGTATTATGTTAGAGCCAGGCCCTGGAAACCATCTACCCCTTGTTGTGTTTATTTTATATTTTACATCTCAGCTTGTGCAAGGCTGGGATGTTCTTATCAGCCAAAATTCTCCACTTGGGCATTGCAAGAGTGCTAACTTGTAAATTCATGTTGTTTCCAGACGCGCTGACCAGTGGCAGCTCTTAACTGTAATTGATTTGTGTAATGAATTGCAGACAAGCAAAATGCAAACTGTAATAATGCTTAGATGAAAGATTACTGCTGTAAATCAACTAATCTGCAGCACCTCTGCTCTAGGAGCAGCAGGAACCATTTTCTGTTACTACAGCGACCTGTAATTAGCAGGTTTCTCTTACTTCCCACTTCAGAAACTGTCCTTTGCTGCTGACTGTGAGAGCAGTGGGAGTGTGTACACAGCACACAGGCTGTGCCTGATGTTTTGAGCACTGAGCCATCTGAATTGTCAGAGGGATGATCAATAGTCCCCAGCTAATGTCTGACTTGGCTATTTATACCTGGAAGGCACTTTAGAAAGGGAAAAACTTTAGGTCAGGGGATCTATAACAGAAGTACCATCATCATTCATCTCCCAGACAGAGCTGGTATCTGAGCTAGTGAGAATGTCTGAGTCAGTTCTCACCTGCTATTCCCTGCAGAGATCAGTTCCACAAAGCTGAAGTCTGTAATTTCCAAAGACTTCAGCCTAACAGATACTATATGCACATTTTTTTTCCTAAGATACTATTTTGCTGTAGTTTCTGCTGATTTTTGCTTGTAGTGTTCATCACTTGGAAAGAATTTTCATAAGGAAAAGTGTTCCTAAAGACCTTTCTGAAAGGAATCTGATGTTTGCAGTAATAAATAATGTAAAAGTGTGTTTTAAAAAGTAACTGAAGAAGGTAAGGCAAAGAATTCTCAATGAAGTCCAAAATGAAGCAAAACACTGTTTATGCTTTTTACACTATGAATACAGATGGATTATTTCCTTTAACAGTTATATGACTTACTTGCCAGTTCTGCTGGTGGTGCGTGCTCACTGTAGCTGTGTTCCAATGTAGCATAAATAATTCACGTTCCTTTAGCAGCAGTGGCAAAAGGTCTTTTCTTTAAATTATTTATGTAGCATTTTATAATGCTTTGTGTTAAGTATAGTATTGCTTCCCTCTGCTTGAAGCCACGAGGGTAAGGAATCAATTTGTTTAGAATGGTGCTAGAGGCTCCCAGGAATTGCTGTGGGGAAATGTGTTAGCTTCCCTCATCCCAAAATTGCAGAGGAGCAATGTGCTGTACAGTCAGATTAATCTACCCCCAATGGGTTCCGGGACGTTTCAGCTGAACTTGGTATGGATTCAGAAGGATGGCTTTCAGTGAAGGGCTTGAAGTATTTGATTAAGTGGCACCACAGTGGTTCTTATCAGCTTTATCCAGGTAATGTATTTAGTGATTAACTAGAATATCTTAATTATATGATTGTATGTGTTCCGATGATTGCGAGGAATATGCTTAGCAATAAGAAGTATTTGTAGTCTGAGAAATGTATGCAAAATACATATAGATGCATACAAAAGAGCCTTCATTTATTGTATTCAGGCTTATGGCTTTATGTTATCTAAACCAAAACTTCAGAACCTATCTTACCCTGAATACTTTCAAGACTTAGTTGATTAAATGCCTGTATTTTCTTACACAATACTGGTTTTTTACATTAAATAAAACCAAGACCCTCTATGGAATATGTAAACACAAAAAATGCAAAAGACTGGGTATTGGGATTTTTTAGATCCCATTCTGTATCAGTTCTGTATTTCCAGAGGATAATAAAGGAAACTGAATGAGCTGGCACTCAAAGTAATTTTTCCTCAATAGGTATGCTTGCTATCAAGCGGAACAAAAGTAAAGTTAGGTCCCTGGAGTTTGAAATGTTTTAACAAGGAGCCTCCTTTCACAGGTAGTACAAGATAAGCTGGTGCTTCCATCAGTGATGACAAAGGTAGGCAGGCATTTGGGAACTTCTCAGCACTGCTGGAGTCCATGTCGTCCATGCAGGGCTGGGATTTTTCACATTAAACTCCTCTGGCATCGTGAGATTCCCAATTGCTCCTTTTCTTTTTTAAAATACTTTACAAGGAGGAGGAGTCCACTTTGCACAACAGCCCTGTGGTGAGAACATTTGAGGGTGAGACTCAGGGCTCTGTGTTTCCTCTGATGATCATCACAGAGGGCTCATTAGATGAAATATGTGACCTGGGTGGAAAGTTTCTCCATTCCTGCTTTCCAAGGTGGGCTGCATGTACCTAGGAATGCATGAGCAGTGAGAGTAAGGAAACCTGATGCTGGAGACTTACACTGGAAACATTCCTCTGCAGGAGGAGTGGAGCAGGAGTTATGCCTTGCACAGTCTTCATTTAAGTGTGATTTGGATGAATTGAGTATTAATGTTAGAGTCGGGGAGGTGTTTATACTTCCATCCAACTTTCTTTTTCTCCAGTTCTCAATGGTATATCTGCACTAGGCTGTAACTGTTTTAATTGCAACTGATGATCTGAGTGGTAAAAGAAACCATAAGAACCAAGCCTTTTCTGGCAAACAATGTTTTCTGTATTGTTTTCAGGTTGACAGGTACCACAGCAGAAAGCTCTACAGATTTTAAAACCAAACCAACTGCATCTTTTCATTAAGGGAAACCAAAGCTGTGCCAGGGTTAAGTATAAATTAAAATAGTTCTTTTTGAAAAAAGTCTGAATTACCTACATTAAATCTACCAGAACAGAGACAGTTTACTGGGAATGAGTAATTACTTAATGCTGTGTTAATACTTTGGAGGACCTGTGCCAGTAGCTCTTTGGTTGTTGGAAATAGAGTCTTATTTTGGTTCATTTGTTTTCATGGGATCTCCAGAGTGGGGAATGTATCAGAGGAGGGAGAACCCAGTGCAGTTTAGGGGAGTGTAGCTCTGAGGAGCTGGAGAGAGCAGGCAGCTGGTAGCAATTAAAGGTAGTTACTGCTGTAAACACTGGAGGCTGTAATTGCAGTTTGGTTTCCCTTCTGCCATGAGGAAATTGAACGCCTGCCACTGGGAGGGAGGTGATGCTGACTGGCTGGTGATTGCTGTGCCTGCCACTTCCCAATCCATTCTGAGTCCTAAGGCACTGTGACTCCAGAGTTGAGCACTTGGTGTGGCTGCTCCCTAATTTCCCTCTGTCAGCCAAGGAGGTTTCAGGGGTTTGGTATGTGGGATGAATTTGCCTTTCTGACTTTGCCTGAAAGGAACAAGGAAATATTCATCATTCGTCACTGGAGAATGTTGGGGATTGAACCCTCCAGGGGTGAGGCAGTATCTGAAACTGTTCCAGATCTATCAAGAAATGGGTGTCTATTTATATCCTGGACTGTAAAATGGAACATATCCACCTGCAGAGTTAAAGCAAAATAATTCAGATAATAAATTTAGGTATCATCCCTTTCAGATTCACATTAACTTCTTTCAGAATAGTTTCACTGTGGTGACAGGTATTCCCTAATGAAGTTAACAGTTGACTTGGTTATGCGCTTTCATATGTTCTAAAGGAAAAAGTGAATAAATATTTGTGTAAGAAAATCTGGCAGTATTTGCTGAGTGTTTGTAATTAGCTTAGATTAATATGGTGATTAGATGAAGAAAATTATTTATATACCTGATTTGTTACTAGTGTCCTTAAATGTTATCATTGTTGAAAATACAAAGTTACATTTTGTTTTTCTCTCATCTAATTCTGTATCTTTGTCTTACTTGTTTTATTTTTGTCTTAAAAAGTAGCTTTGCTTACAGAAACTCATAGTAGTTAACTGTTACATCTTAGTGAATAATTCTGATCTAGGAATATGTTTAAAAATGAAGTTTCAGGACTCTTAATTTTCTTTCCTTATCTTTAAAACTATCTTTGTAACTTTTCCAGTGCTTGTACCTGTTTTTGAATGGTGCATTTTTCCAAAGCTCTTACTTCCAGGGAGGATCAGTAATGTTTTGTAATATGAAGTTTGGAAATGCAAAGTGCTTTCAAATACTTCTAATGTGAAAGGAGACCTTGGGAGATTGTATAAAGTAGGGGGTTTTTTGGTGAAATTACTTATTGCTTTATTTAGTCTAAGTGAATAACTGAGGAAAATAATAAAAATGTCCCTGTGAAGCACAGTCCTTTTCTGACTGGTTGTGAATTTAGTTTTCTCAAACAGATTGCATCTCTAGCGAGCTGCATACTTGCTTTTCCATTTGGCGTAAAATTGCTGAATATGCCATCTATTTAATTTAAGGGTATTATTTTCTCACATGTCATACTGCAAATTTTTCAAATAATTGAATATCTGTGATTTTTTTATCCCTTCGTCAAAGAATCTCATTCAGTTTGGCATGTTTCTATGTGCAACCAGGTTTTAGTTGTGTCTCCACAATGAATAAAACCTTACAATCACCTCTGGGAAGTGTGTAGCTGTGGGTTCAGCATTACCAGTTTTACATTTGTGTGCACTGGGAGGTGGAGGGACCATCCTGTAAAAGGATGTGCAAGAAGTAAGTGACAAATCTGTGAATAGAGCCCTGTTGTAAGCAGTTTCCTCTCTTAAAGCAGCCATATCTTTCCCCTTTCTACTTCTGTGAAGAAATGGTCACTGACATTTTTTGTGTGCCTATTTTGTTTACTGACATGACAAAGATGACCTGGAATTAATATTTGAAATTGTTAAGCTGCCACACAAGAGGGTTTTTTTTTTTTGTGTTTCCCTGAATTCTCCATGGATTCTTGTTAATTTGTTTCTCAGAATAAAAAATCAATTCTCTTTTTTTCAAGATCTAAAGAATCAGATAACTTCTCATTTTGGAATCTCTAGGTTATTCCAGTGTGTTTGTTGGAGTCTGGAAGGGATCCCATAATAAACCATAATAAATTGAGGATGTATGGTTTGATGTGTCTTACTTCCTATAGATGAGGAAGGCTTTTCTTACTAGCTCATTTCCTAATGTTCTTTTCCACAATTGACTCCTCTACTAAATTTTCAGTATTAATGGGAATCTTGTATTTCCATGTAAAATTTCACAGGTTGCCTGTCTACCAGTTGAAGAGTGTATGAAATTTTGCTGTCTCCTATCACCTAATAGGTTTTTTCCCACATTCTGGTGAACAGTGGGTTCTTGAAGGTCAACTTTCCTTGGATAATCTTGCGAAGGAATGCAATCCGTAGCGTGAGAAATATAAAGAGGAAAATGTATTTTATTTTGTGGAACAAGAAAAAAGATTTTGTTTTGGACTTGCCCCTTTTGCTTCTGTCAGGGGACTGCTGTTAAGACACTGATTTAATTTTCTTTGCAGTGGAACAGAAGAAACTTGAGAAGTATTTGGGGTGGTTTTTTTCTGTGCTCTTAATAAAAGTATGGGGAGGGATATTTAGAAGTCTGCACCACTGTGAGCTTGAGCAGTATGTGTGGTAGATAAACAATACTGAAGAGTAAAAGTGAATAGTCCTTTATTGACAGATTAATTTCCTTTACAAACAGAGCTGAACAGCACAGAATTGAAGGACTGCATCAGTGAGAACAGCCTGAGTAGCAATGCCAGCCTGCCCAGCGTGCAGAGCTGCCGGCGACTGCGAGAGAGGAGAGTTGCAAGCTGGGCTGTTTCCTTTGAGCGGCTTCTTCAGGATTCTGTTGGTGTTAAATATTTTTCGGTGAGTTTTGAGGGACAATAAGAGGGTTTCCAAAATACCTGATACTGCTGCAGTAATTTTCCTACATTCTTTTTTTTTTTTTTTCTTGACACTCTCCTTGCACAGGACAAGAGACAGGAGTTCATTCATGCTCTGTTGTTCTCTGAGCATCTTTCTGAGTTTACACAGGTTCATAATTGAGTAAGAGCTCACAGTTATATTCAGATTGCCATGCATTTCTGCATAGCAGAAGTTTCAGGTGAAAATGGAAGCTATATTTGGCTTTGTCTGGGAACTTTTAGAATGCTTCCCTGTTTTTTTTTGTAAAATGTTTTTTCTATCTGTAGGCTTTGTACAAGAAGAAGGAAGTACTTTTGGTAGTTTCTTAAGAGTGGGTTGTTATTCACATCTATCTCCTGAAATGTTGGAAGCCACATAGAAGAATTTTTCAATGATAGAGTGGCTTGTTTTCCTGCAAAAGGTTTTTAGAAATACTTTTTGGAAGTAGTTATGATAGCTAAGAGCACTGGTTTAAACTGCAACTTGAAGGTGTAATGCTGAGTATTTGCAAAGCATAAATACTTTGCAATACATAAATAATGTTCTGCAGAGCACATTTATGAAGTTGTAAATAGCATCATCCCTATTTTGCATGCAAGGAAACTGAGGGCATAGACTTTTGCTTTGTTGCACTGAGAGTATGTTGCTGATTCTGATTGTGTTACACAGGGGCATTTTGTGCTGCCCAAGTAATTTTCACAATGAGAATATAAGGAAACCTATGAGAGGAGATCTATAAGGAGAGGTAGAGTACTGGAATCTGCAGTAACTCAGAAAGACTCTTTTCCTTGATATGAAAGTATTAAGAGATCACAATGGTTAAGAAACAGACTTCCATGTTAACTGGTGGAGGAACCCAAAACCCACATTAACAGTGAACATCTATTTGTGGAAACAGAGAAGAGGAAAGCAAAATAATACAACCTGGATATTATGTTTCTTGGTTTAGCAGAGCAGTCTGAGAGTTAATAGCATTTCTGCTTTCACACTGAGGCTTCTTGTCAGGCTGGAAAAAAAATTACAATTCTGATCTGATGTTAGAGTCCATCTGAAAAAGGATGTAGTTCATGGGGCTGCTACTGAAAGTTCAGTTGGCTTAGTCGTAATTACTTGTAAAGCTCCAGTGAACTTGTGTACACTTAGGAAATTGCTGCATTAAATTTTTAGCTGCTGTGATACTTCAAAACGTACATTATAAATGTAAAAAGTAGCTCATATAATTTTAATAAATTTTCAGATTAAAAGGTTAAAGGTACACTTCATTTCAGCAAAAGCCAACCTCAGATATTCTGGAAGTTTTACTTTTTCTCCCCATTTTATTCCAATTGGAACTTCTTTTTATAAACACTGCAAAAGTGCATTTCTTAAAGAAATACCCACTTTAAAAAACAATCAAGGAATGTTAAAGTTGATTGTGTGCACGACCAGTTTCTTGGGGCCCAGGAGATGTCCAGAACCATTGCTTAGATTTATTAACCTGGTTGCCATAACACTGCAGTTACAGATTGCTGCCTGTATCCAGGAACACTGAGGCATCAGCATTTGATTCATGCTTCCATAGCAAGTGTCTTGGTGCATTTGGAATCCAGCATCTGCCTTCCCTGAGGACAGCTTTGTCACAGAGCAGGAATTACTCTCTATGAAGGAAAGATTTTGCATGTTTTGCAAATATCCACACTTTGCATAATAGCTGCTGCTTAGAGCAGTCAGCCAGGAGGTGAGGGAGCTGTTTGCAGGCTCCCCCCTCAAGGAGTTCAGACCTTTGCAGCTTCCCAGGCACAGGTGACAACTGCCTGGCTGCCTGATGTTCCAGCAGGGCACCACTCAGCCCTCCTGGTGAAGCTGAGCTGTTGGACAGCCAGCTGTGCCCAAATCCTGGGGCCACAAGTGGGAGATGGAGGCTAGGTTCACAGGGAATGTGCCAAGGGGGAAGTAGGCAGTTGTGTTCCAGTTCTTGCTCACTCATTTGATTCTCTTTCAGTATGTAATTACATGTAAAGTGCAGAAATGCTCCCCTGACTACTCTCTGGATTGTCTTTAAAGCATTTGGTGTCTCAGCTTATGTATCTGCAGAACTTAAATTCAGAGCTTGCTTGGACATTTAGATTCCCTGTATTGTAGTTTATCTCATTTACTTTGTTACAGCTGGACTCCCTAAACTCTATGTAAATCTCAAAAGCATAAATAAGCTTAAGTTTACTTCTGTGGTGATTCTTCTTACAAGGTTTCTGAGGGTGCTTTGTCTGATAAGGAAGCTTTACTCATACAATGTGATGATTAAGTGAAGGTTGTGGTGGATCAAGTTTTTTTGTTGTTGTTGTTGTTGGGGGTTTTTTTTGTTTTTTTTTTTTTAATATATTTTTTCCCCTGATGGTTAAAATGCTTTTAAGATGCTGAGAGAATGGAAATTATACAGATTTGAATACGGGACAGTTTGTGCTTGTAGAGTTTTCCAACTGAATCAGTACCAGTGTTCATTTGAATATAAATGTCCTGATTATTGTGTGTTGTACTGAGATTTTTTTTTTATCTCTCAGTGAGTATTTTCCAAAAAGAAGCCTTGTAACCACATTGAACACAGTGAACAGTGATAAAAGAACATTTTTCTTTTATAGTTGCCATGTCATACAAAAAGACACTGTAATGAATTTAGAATTGATTATGGGCACTTCTTGGTAAACGTCTACTCTGTTATATCAGTAGAACTGCAATTAAAGACAGTTTACAGGCTCTCCTTTAAATCTAGTTTGTAAACTATCAAAATTTTTATTAAAAGTTTATTCACCAATATATGCTCTACTTATCATGACATTTCAAACTTTGTACTTGCAAATGATTTGACTGTAACTTGATGTATTCTTCTCAGTTATATACATTTAAAAAGACACGAGAGAGAGGGGGAGCATCAGGCATGTATTGCACGTACATTGATTTTTACTTTAGAAGAAAACTGGACTGTTGAAATTTACCTTTGTGCAAACTTTCCATGCATTATAAACATGTTGTTTAAGCTGGCAAAGTAACTTTTCTTTGAGCTATTTATTCATTTTCTTATTTTTTCCCATAGGAATTTCTACGGAAAGAATTTAGTGAAGAAAACATTTTATTTTGGCAGGCCTGTGAATATTTTAATCATGTACCTGCGCATGATAAAAAAGAGGTAAGTCAATGTTGCATTTCAGTACCTTGTGTTGCTTCTTCAAAAATTATTACTCCTTCAAGATGATTGAAATTAATAGAGCTGTGCTTGGTCTGTGTACTGTGACATCACTAAAATAGGGTGGATTACCTAAATTTAAGATGTTGGATATGTTTAAAGTGCAGATCTAGCTCTGTAAGAATGGGGTAAGGTATCCTGGATGTTGGAAATGCCCACCAGTGCATGGAAGTGCAGAGCAAGTTAATTGAACATGTCAAGGAGAGGCCTCTTACACTCTTTTAGCTAGGCTGCCTCCACCAACCAAGTCTGTGTTTCTAAATTACTTAGATTATCTGCTGCTCAAAGGGTAGGGCTCTCATGATTGTTCGCAAATTATGAGAATCTCCATCCCATCCTCTTGAGGGAATCCTACATTGGTCAGGCAGTTTGGGTGAATTTTGAACTTTATACAGGTTGGCAACACTTCTGTCTACACCACAGCCAAATCTGGTCAGGTTTATGTGGTGGAAACAGTTTAATCTTCCAACTCTTTTGTCTACTAATGAGGTTTTTTCTTCTACTTTCTTCTGTCTTCAAACAATGTATTTTCTAAACACCACCCTTAAGGGCTGTGGGCTCAGCTTGGTGGGTTTCTCATTATTTTTGTGATGTGGGTTTTTCAAGGTAAACAAGTTAAAAATGAGTGGTTTTGACTGTAAATATTCATATATATACTTACCTTTTTCTCACTTCTAGAAATTGAATCTTAGAGGATGTATTTAAATAGTAACTGTTATATAAAAGGTCTAAAATCTAAAAAAATCTACTCTCCTTTTTAAAAAATACTTGCTGTGCTTCACTGCTCGATTATTTTAATTTTTATTTGGAGGACAACTTTTACTGTTTAAGAAATGTTTGTAATCTTAAAGGAAAAATGCTATTTATGTGCCTAAAGCTGGAAAAAGCTGATATATGAAAAATATATAAAAGATTCAGGAGTGGCCATCTATTTTTGGGTGGAATAGATCAGTGTAAGAAATGCCTAGCTAAAAGTATGGTTTTAAAACCAACATACATTTAGCATTTCTTTTCTGTAGCTTTCTTACAGGGCTCGGGAGATCTTCAGTAAGTTCTTGTGTAGCAAAGCTACAACCCCAGTTAATATTGACAGCCAGGCACAGCTGGCAGATGATATTCTCAATTCTCCCCATCCCGATATGTTCAAGGAACAGCAACTTCAGGTAACCATAGTAACCATAAATGCTCTTTGTTTATGTCTGTTATCTTTTCTTTTATAATATGTAAAAATAGTTTTACATGCTGTATATTTTAGACTCTGTTAGAAGAACAGAAAAAAGTCTGCTTAACTGTTTTTCTGTTATGTGTGGAGAAAATTGTCATTTAACTAAAAAATAATTTGAAAAGTACTATTATTGAAATGAGGGTTTAGTGCAAGTAAATAATTCCATATGTGGCAGCACCATTGCATAGAGTGTTTGCATATGGCTGCTTTTCTTTTCTTAGTGGAGAATTGAGTACACAAATAGTGTCTAATTTTGCTTTATAAAATGTCAGTTGTATTCAAGGAGTTCTCTTATGCTTTAATACTACTATCAGGGAAAGAGATTTTAGAACTGTTGGAGTCTGAAGACTTCTAAAATGGATGTATTTTAAATAATTTTTGATAATCAGAACAGTTATGCAACAACAGGATGCACTTTTCATTTCCTGTAGAATTTAAGTTTCTAGTATTTTTTTTCCTTTGTCATCTCTTTGGTAACTGTCCCACTCTACCAGTTTATTAGTAGAAGTAATTTTGATATCATCATTTTGAAATCAGGGCCATAGCTTTAATGAACCAGGTCACAACCTTAGGATGCAATCCCAGACCACATGCTTTTGGGCAATCTGAGCAGTTGGGTATAGTGTCATCTTTCTGCAAAGTGGAGATAGAAAGGTAGGTCTGACTGCTGGTCTGGTAGCTTCCAGACATTATAACTACTCCTTATTTACCTCTCAAGCCTGAGCCTTCTGTGGGAATTACCAGTAACCACTTTCCCAGACATTTTTTCATGCATTTGTCATCCTGGTGTTGTGGAGACTATGCCTGAATTCCTCCTTATCCTCTCCCATTTGTTAGATGGAGTACAAGGTGTCCTGATGAGTCAGATGTCAGGGCTGATGCAGGTTTTGTCCCTTTGAGCTGCTGCTCCTTGGTCGGAGGGCTCATAATGCAGGAGAAAATGCTCGTGAGAAGTCCTGCTGTGGGTCCAGTCGCAGCACAAGACCTGATTGCTTATCTCAAATTGTCAGTGCCTTGGTCAGATCCCTCAGTCAGACCCATTGCTTTCACTGAGAAATGAAGTGAAGCAGGATGAGAGTTAGCTCTGCTGAAGGACGTGGCCTTGGAGCTTGCATGAGGTGCTGGTGGTGTGTTGCCTGGCTGAGCTCAGTGCTGGGGAATCAGCTGCTTGGTGGCCCTTAATTTCTTGTCTTCAGTGAGTGGTTCTGGAGGTCAGTTTGTGGTCTTGGTGGGTGGCACCATCTTGAGAACACACAGCTGTGGGTTGTGTAGTTACTGCAACACACCCACAGACTCTCTAAGGTCAGCTCATGGTGGTTGACACAGCCTTCATAAAGAGAAAGCTTTGCATTTGTGGTCTTTCACAAGATCTTTTAGATTTGAACATTGACCACAGAGTGCAAGGGTGCTGCTCTCTGTGGTTGTTGGATGAGTGTGGTGCTGGGGAACAGGGAGTGTTGCTGTAAGGCTGCAGAGCAGTTGCAGAAGTGTGTGGGAAAGTGCCTTGGAAACACTTCAGGCTGTTCTCTCTCAAGCACTGCCTGTTGGGCATACCCCTGGAAGTTGCTTTCTGTCTGTGTCCTGACAAATTAGTCCATGATCTTGTTGTCAGAGGTTGTAATGGCAGTGTGGATGCAGCCAAAGTACCTAGTTAGGATGTTGTTTCTTTTTGTAAATTGAGTAAGAACAAGCATTTTCAGTGTTTCTGGATGGAGGACAGTCTAGGTCACTTGAACATAGTAAAATAAGAATAACATAGCATGTACTTTATCTAGAGTTAGGGCAGATGATAATCAGCTCAAGGTGAATTAGTCACGCTCTCATGACTCTGTCCTACAAAGTTAAAAGGTTGTAATTTTTTTGCTGTCTTAAGTATGTTTAATTTGCAGACTGTCAAAGCTAGCATATACAGAAGTATTTTTCCATGGCTTACCATGTGGAAAACAGTGCATTAGAAAGCCCAACAAAGATGACAGGCAGCACCTAATCAGGAATGAGAATATACTGAGGGGAAAGTCAAAAACATGGAAGTTGGCATTCAGTTTGAGTTAGGATCAAGGTCTGCAGAATATTGTTCTCTCTGCTCTGTCTTGCTGTTTACAAGGTGAGTTTTGGGCTAAAGCCTGCTGAGAAGGCTGTGTCTGCACGATCTGAAGCGTGGTTCCCATCTGCAAATGGGGCACTCTGTCTCAGTGATGGATTTCCCTTTATACTCTGGGGAATGCCATAACCTGCTGGGTGGTGCCTACCTTCCTTTACTTGTGGGCAATTTGTCATGTCCAAAGAAGTAGCCATTCATGCTGTTTTTTCAGATCAACTGAATCACAGGAGAAGATACAGACCTAAAAGTATGGATTTACTTAAAACAGCAGGTTTGCAAAAAATGGAACAAAAATTTTAAACATTGTGTAACATTTAAGAAAAAGCTCTTTTTCACTTTCATAAATTTAGCTTTGGTTAAATCAGCCTCAGATATTTGCTTCAGGCCTGGTATTGAGCGGCTTTCTTCCTCTGTAGTTAAAGATAAATGTTAATAATTTAATGTGAACTGTTCTCTTTCAAGATCTACAGCACCTTGATTGTTGAATTGTCCAGAGAGACTGATGGGTTTTTCCTTATCATTGGACACATGTCCGTGGTTTGCTGTTAACACTTTTCAGTTCTGTGTTAATGGCTGGATGTGATGATCATAGAGGTCTTTTGCCTAAATGATTCTCTGATTCTGTGAAGATTATGTATGCTGTCAAGGACTCTCAGCTTCTCCTCACATCAGCAGTTAACTTTGTCTATCTTGTATCATTCTGTATTATTGCATATTGTGATTATATCACATTTGTGTGTTTTAGAACATAAACTTTTCTTCTTCACAGCTACCTTAAAACACACTTATATAACTTAATTCTGTCACATACAGTGCTAGTGTAACAACCTTTATAATGTTTTAAATGGCCAGCTTGCTACATGCCCCACATAGAATGGCATCAATGCAGTAAAAGAGGATGGTGTTGTTGAGACTCTACAGCACCTCAGCTTGCACTTTGCACTAATCATAACTTTTTTTCTGACCCTGTAATAAGGGAATAGATCAAAATATATTTCACTTTAAAATGGGTGCAGTGTATTTAGCCAGGTCTAAACAATGTCATACCTGTGCTGTTTATAGCCTGATGTCCTAAATTTTGCGGGAGTTTCCTGTTGCAAAGTAGCTTCATTTTCTTGCTGTGTTAGTGGAATGTATGTAACCATTATGTATTATGATTTAATTTCAGATTTTTAACTTGATGAAGTTCGATAGCTATACTCGCTTCCTCAAGTCCCCCCTCTACCAAGAATGCATCTTAGCTGAAGTGGAAGGACGTCCCCTTCCTGACCCTCAGCGTGTTCCCAGCAGCCCCACCTCGAAACACAGTGTCAGTTCAGAGAAGTCCAACATATCAACACCAAAAAAGGTGACCTTTGCATTGTGGTTATCTCAAAACCATGTTTTTAAATAATGTTTTTCAAGTTCTTGAGAAAATCAAAGATAATGTGTGGTTACAGATGCTGGCAAATACAATTGCAAAATTTTTATGTACTCAGAAATATACTTTTTTTTTATCCTTGCCTTTGAATCAGTTTTCTAGATATTGAATTTCTGAATCTAATTTTAAATTTTCATTATTATTTAACTGTATGTGTACAAATAAAAAGTAAGGGCTATTTTGTTAATGCACCAGTTCAGAAGCTTATTTTGGTTGAATATGGGAATTAAGATGTGATAATTTAACCTTTGCTGAGAGGGGACATTTTATCAGAAGTTTTGGAAGAGGCTTAACTTAAACTAACTCATTTTTGCAAAGGGTAGTTTTTAATTTCTTAGCTCCTACTAAATGAAGATAATTCTGTATTAAATAAATAGAGTTGCTTGAAAATTAGACCAATAGTCTTACTGACTGATCCCCTGACATTATTTAGGATTTATTTTTTCTTCTTGTTGGTGATACCACCATTGCATTACATAACTGTATGGGTAAATTATAACTTTTCATTTTTCATGTCAATCACCACAGATTACCCCATCTGCCATTATGTATTCTCATGACTAGGAACCTTTAAAAAGTAGCATTTCAAGGAATATTCTAATAATCTAACAAGAATACTAGCTTGTTAAAAGCAAGTTTAGTTTAATATCAAATATTCCTGACATTTGTATTCTTCAACTCTAATAAATACTTGATTTTACTTGTAAATGTTAAACAGTACTTTGTCATTGTCTTTGAAAGCTGTTCCTGTTCAAGCCTAGCCTAGGAAAAATACCAAAGTGAAATTCAGTGTTTCAAAAGCAAGGCAAATGGCCTTTCCACGTTAACTTAGGCATTACTGGTGAGCTGGGGACAGTTCTTTCATATTTGCTGGAGCTCTCCGTGGCTCATTTCCAGCTACTGTTTTGTACTCCCTACCAAGTAGCACATTTCTATCTCTCTATCTCATTTTGTTGCCGCTGGTGAGGGTTTTTTGGGTTTTTTTGGTTGCTGCTGAGAGGGATGCTGGCACAGACGCTTGTGCGTGGGGTAAAGAAGGCAGCTAACCTGGCCATCACACTCTTGTTTTAGGAAGAAGTGTGGGAAGGTTTATTTTAGACAATATACTCACAACCGTGATCCAACCAGTGATTTAATTGTGTTTTGGTGACAGCTAAGTGGTAAGTCAAAGTCAGGAAGATCTTTAAATGAAGAGTCAGGAGAGGAGGACACTGAGAAGAAAAAAAGGGGAACATTCTTCTCGTGGTCAAGAAGTAAGAGTTTGGGAAAATCACAGAAGAGAAGAGAAAATGGTGATTATCCAAACGGTGAGTCTCACATTCCACTTTGTTTCAAGGTTCTTTCAGCAATAGATGTGACTAATCTCACCATGATTAGTTGCTATCTAAGTGCATTCTTGGGAGTGACAGAGGAAAAGAACTGTCAAGCCAGAAGTCCATAGCATGGTTGGTATTGCTGCAGTTTTGTGGAAGATGTACAAGTAACTAGATGAAAATAGGATAATATTTAAATTTATTTTTACTGACTTCCACAAGAATTTTTTTCCTACTTTTTGGCACGTTCTGCCTTTCTGCGTGCTGGTAATTGCTTTTTCAAGCAGAGAGCTACTATTTTTATAGAAATATAATTTCAAATCTTTACAGAAAAGTCCAGGAGCAGTAAAGCAAATAGTGCTATAGTTACAGCTATTTAAAAATTCCTCCATCTGCGTTATCCTACTTTTCTTTCTTTTATCAGTAACACACAGGTATGTTCACTTTTGAACAGTCACCATCTGTTTTCACCTTCCCTGACTAAAATGAAAAAAGGAGAGTCAGAGGTGTGAAAGCCCTTGTAACCTGTTGTTTTGTTAGTTAATCGTGTTTGAGAGTTTAAGGAAGAGTTCGCTTATGAAAGCACCTGTATGCACCATGGCCTCTGGAGGAGACAAAAGTTTTGCAGTAGATTATTCTGTTGAGTTAAAAATAATGAAGAAATTCAAGTAATGCACCAAATTTGGTCCATATTTGATACTGTAGTTTTTGCTTCTGGTAAATGCCCAGGCCCACAGGATACCTTTGATCATATGGATAATTTGAGTGTTCTTGGTATGTTCGTCTGTGAAAAGACATCAGAGGCATTTGCTGAAATCATAGACATAACCTTCTGAAAGTGACTAGTAATTGTCTTAGATTTTGGTGTTCTAACACCATGCTTGCACTTTAAAAAATATTTATGTCCCCTGAGAATGTCTGAAGAGGTGGAATAATTTTAAGATGAAATATTGAGATATTGTTAAAAATAATTAACTAAGCTAACATGGTTTTTAAAGAGAGATTATTTTCTTTTTTTTTTTTTTAATATAAAAACAAGTGGGTTTATTCAGGGATTACATAACCATGAAACACTTGACCAAAAGTTGCTTTGGTTTCATGCTTCTGTGCACTGTATGAAGATTTGGTGGTTTCTTTCCTTTTAATGAAAAAGAAAAACTTGTGACCCAACAAGCCAATATTTGAAATAGTTTTCTGTATTAAAATAAATGGTAAAATAAGCCTCTTTACTGATTGCTGATTCTTTGCACAAACAGATTCTTTTCAGTCCAATGGATTGTCATACAGACGGGAATCACAAGGCTCCATGTCATCCACTGCTAGTCTCGACTTGGTAATGGCTGCCTCTTACTAATGAACCACTGGGGAGCAGATAAAACAGGGAATTACTGATTTTCTGACTAGTGGGATTCAGCTTCTTTGATGTAATGCCTTGGGAAAGGGTTTTTCAGTGGTACAGCTGGAGCATAAGATGTAATGTTAGGAAATTTAAAAGTGTTAGAAATGCAGTAGAGGTTGTTTTCATATTCTTATTCTGTCCTTGGATATGCTTTGCATTTTGTCTTAACATTGGGCACCAGTGAACTACCAGAATAAAGTTTCCCTTTTTGTAGCTCTTTCAAAACAGTTTGTTTTAGAATCTGTTTTGAACAACCACAAGTTAAAGCTTTCCCTCTTCTTGGCCTATGCAATAAGGGGGATGCAAGTTGCATTAGGTTGTTTTTTGTTGTGCCAGGGTCTGTTGTGCTTCTCTGTTTCTTTTAAAGTTGTGTGTTGTTGTCATTATGACTTAACTTGGTCCTAAAAACCTGAGAAGTTTGTTGCAAACACTTTGTCATGCTAAAGTGAAGACACTGTGATTTCTAACCATCGAGTTCTACCTTCACAGTGTAAAACTAGTGAGGTGCAAAATTAAAACAATATTAATAAAACATAGATATAATACTTTATTTTATCTGTGTTGACATGAAGAAAGAATCTTAAAAAAGGGAATTTTCAAGACTATTTTGTGCTTTTGTTATCCCTCTAATAGACTAGATTCTGTGTAATTAACCATTTAACTAATAACTGCGTAATTTTATCTGTGCTAAAAGTATTGATCAGGGAAACAAGCATGGTGAAGTCATGTTTATTTCTGTTGCAGAGAAGTCTCATCTTAAAAAATAGAAAATGCAAAGCCTCTCTAAAACAACAACCCCTCATTTCTCTCCCACTCCCACCTGATTTAAGTCAGAAAGTTACTGTGATTTGAATGAGAAGCACCAAGTTAAAGGAAAGAGAAAAAGTATGATGAGTACCGTAAAAGACTGTCAAAACCAATATTTTTTAGTGCCCTTTTACATTATAAGTGAGCTTTTTGTTAAATTTTCAAAGATACTTCTGATATTTAGTAGTAGTGTTACTATTCTACTGTTACTCCAGAATAAAGATGAGTGCCTAGCCCATAATACTGTAGTTCTAATTCCCTTTAATAAAAACAATTACTGGTCGTGAAAAAATAATTTTAAAATTTTAATTTCTCTGTGGTGTATTTGTGCATAGAACTCATATTATGTTGAAAGAAGAGGAAATTTTGAGAGGAAGGATTGAGGAACCTGATGTTTAAAGGCATTCCTCTTCACTTAGATGTTGATTCATAGGGTGCCAATGGTAATTTTTACATCAGCAAGACATTTTTGAGCACAGACATTTAACTGTTTGGATGCTTAATAAGATTTTATTTACTTTTATACTTAGGAGTTCTTTAGTAAATCTTGCATCTGTTTTACACACTTGATGTGTAAAACTTCATCTGTTCTTGAAATAAATTTAGATTTCTGCAGTATTGTGGTCTTTATCCACAGGACATTGTGATCTTTTTCCCCAGGAGTTAAATTTATCTGATATTTGTGGTATTTGGAAGGATTTCTAGAGCATGGTAGAAATTATGGTTCTTGGCTTGGTTTGATCTGTGCAGACTCTGAAAGTTTATATCCAGTCCTAATTTTCCCATTGAGCACTGACCTTTCTGTTTCCTTTCAAGTCTGAAACCTCAAGATTGCCTGCATTTGTACCAGATAAAGACAAATCCCCCAAATACTGCTGTGTAAACCTCCCAGATGGTTCATCGAGCAAAATGGCTGTGAAATCTGGGTTCTCCATCAAAGAGGTGCTCTCTGGGGTCTGTGAGAAACATGGCATCAACATAGCTGCAGTGGACCTATTTCTGGTTGGAGGTGATAAGGTACTGCATATTCCTGGGCTTTTCTGGGGGCATTTTGGTCTCCATTTTACAATAAGGAGTTCTGTTCTCTCCATACTGACACCTATCTCCTGGTTCTGCCCATAGCTTTGCATTGGCAGTGCTGGCTAATTGAAGGAGAATTGAATTATCCACAAAGAAAACAAATGTCTGGTAGTAGATGCTACTGCATTAAAGCCCAAAAACATGGTGACATTCAGTTCAAAGATGAATGGGGTGCATTAATGCTAGAAATGAGATACAGGTTTTAATACTGAGGAAAATTTCCAAGACAGCAGTCTGTGTGGATGGTGCAGGGTGTGTGTTTGATGGCTCTTAGTCCAACAAATAGCTCCAATTCAAAGAGAAGCTGTGGACCTGAAGTGTTTATTCTCTTAAATTCCTGCTTTTGATCCGTCTAGATGATTACAATGACAAAAATCAATGAATGTTCATAGTTATGGGCTTTTTCTTTTAAAGCTTATAAAAACTGTTAGCTGGCCATATTTTCTAATGCATCATTCTATGTAATTTATGTAAGTTGAAGATTGTAGGTTTGTTTTACAAAACCAAGTTCCTGAATACCTGCTGACTCCAGTGGAAATTGAGTTTTGGTGGTTGTTTCACACCTAGCCAAAACAAAACACGCTTTAGTCGTGTTCCATATTGTAAAGGAAGAGTCACTAGAATGCGTGCAACTTCTATTAATAATATTCTGAGTTACCATAAAAAAAATAACAACAAAGCTGCTCTTTTTTATGTAGTTTAAAATTAATTTGCTCTCCTTTCTTTTGTCCCTGACGTGCTCTGTAGCCCCTGGTATTGCACCAGGACAGCAGTATCCTGGAGTCTCGGGACCTGCGCTTAGAAAAACGCACTTTATTTCGGTAAGAGTCAAAAATGTTTGCCTCTGGCCTTTTCCACCCCGTTTTCCATTTTACTTTTTGTAAGTGCAGTAGAGGATTTGTTGCCAGTTACCTGTGCAGTGAAACAGGAGGCTATGCAGCTGCAGGAGGGGGGTTTCTGGATTGCTCTTAGGATACAAATGGAATTTTGATGCCAGCGTCCCGGTTTAGGGACATTTAAATATTGTTATGATGTCAAGATGCTCAAGCTGAGGCAGCTGTGCAAGCATCGGACACATCTGTGGGTCCAGAGGGACCTTCCACATCAGAAAGAAACATTTTTAGTAGGTTGGAGTAGCACAGGAAGGATATGGAAATTGAACTGTGAGTCTCCTAGTCTTAAAATTAAATGGATATATTTATTGATGACATGTTCCCATTCACTTATATCTGTAATTATATACCCACCTGGAAGATTACAGTAAGACTAATTGTATAAATAAAATTCATCTGATGAACCCTGAGTCTTAAACAAGCCAATGTTAAATTATTAGTATGGATATAATATATTGCTGTACATGACATATTTAGTTTTATGTAATGTATTTGATAGTATGTGTTTTTTTCCAAATAACATTTGTATTTTTTTTTCCAAAATGAATTCAAACTAATGCCATGAAAACTCCTGAAATAATTATTTCAGGAAAAATATTGAGGTAAAATGTCTTACATTACTGACCTGGACTTTTGAAGTGAATAAACTTTATTTTGTCACACATTCCTTATTTTGGCTCTATATTACTTTTCCTTAGGAAGCTGGGCTAGTTTCTATTTAAAGGTACTTCAGGTTAATAAATACTGCATAACATATTCAATTTTGAAATTGAGATTGAGCAGTCTTTTATTAGGTGTGAGCTTGTTGAGTCTCCAAGTTAAAAAGGAACTTTAAGTAGGCAGTACCATATGGTATTTGTGTGTTAATTAAAATGTAGAAATGTTCTACATTATTCCCTTTTCTGGGTAGATGCTATGTAAGCAAATACAGTCAAATATTTGGAACATTTTCAGACAAAGGAGAAATACTGTGTGGCTATACTTAGTTACCTCAGTGCTTGCCACTTCTGTATCAATTACAGCTAATGATTAAAATGGATCATTTCAATTTAGTAACTGTTGAATTCAGAGAGAGTATGAAAGACAATGTTTCAGTTATTCTGGCTTCCTGTGGAAGAGAAAAGTCAACATGACTCAACATCTTGTATTTAAGTGATTTTTGTGAGATAAAACATGAGTTTTATTGTGACTGAAAAAAGTTACTGATAATAGTAATATCTGATGATGATGTACATTTCTTCTGATTGTTTTGTTGGTAATCAGCTTGTCCTTGATTTCATACTATAGTACCATTACAATCCAATGAGGCTTATGGAGGATTCAGGGCACAGATGAAGAGCATTAAAAAAAACAAAACCAAACCAAAGCTAGGCACAGCTCTGTGCAGGGAAATAGATGCTAATGAATTAGTTGTTTGGGTTTTTTTTATTTTTGTATTTCATTATTCATTTGCTGTTTTAATAATCAAAATTGTAAAATAGGCTCTGAAGAGAGCTGTCTTTAGCCTGTAAATTCTAAGTTAATTACTTTTTCAGCTTTGATTTATAAGTTTCTCTTATACAAATATCTATCATACAGTGGCACCAACCCTAAAGAAGTAGCATCATCTGGAATTCCACTGTGTTTGTTACTCTGCTTAAAAATTAAAACACTTGTCCAAATCCATCTTGTCTAATTGCATAAGAAGTTGTGAGTCTGTCTTCTGGAAATGGGAAGAAATATTTTTCTTGCATCCAGGTCTATAGTCCAGGCACAGAGTCACTTTGGAAGGACTCCTGGACCAAACTGGTCAGAGTAATATTCCCTGTCAGTGTGTAAATGCTGTGGAATGCTTTTCCTTGGTCTGAAATAAACTGGCTCAGGCTGTCACTCAGCTCTGGCTAGTGAAAGAGTAGAATTTTTATTTGTGTTAAATGTAAGTAACAATAAATTAAAAATAATAATAAAGAAATAAAAATAAAATAGTAAATTCTTTGTCCCTTCAGTTTAGCATAGATACATGCTACTGCAGTTCCAGCTAGGTACTAGCTATAAATTGGTATAACTTTGCTGTAGATTGGATTTTCCATGTTTCTGTTCACTTTTTTTACTGGAATATTTCACATTTAATGTTACAATTGGTGTGTTTCAGGCTGGATCTTGTTCCTATCAATCGGTCAGTTGGTCTGAAGGCGAAACCCACCAAGCCAGTGACAGAGGTCTTAAGGCCTGTTGTTGCAAAATATGGTTTAAATCTTAATGAACTTGTGGCAAGACTAGTAAGTATTCTTTGATGTAATTCAAGCAGCAATATTTTCTGTCTGGAGAAGATCACATGATAGTGGAATGATTCCTCTCCTGAGAATTAGGCACTTAAATATCTATAGCTACATTTTGAGATAAAATACATCATACTTATAACCATTATGCTTAATAGTAGTTACCTCAAATATTTAGTCTACATCTGTTTTATATTCTCTTCAGAATAAATCCAACATCCTAAATAAGCAAGCCTGAACTTTGCTTCTTCCAGAGCTCAACTCCCATTATGAGCCAGGGAAAGTTATTTGGATTAAAGCTTTTGTTCCATTATCCTGGGAATCATGAAAGTTGCCACAAATCCCCTTGCAGAAATTCTTTCTGAAAGCAGACTGATTCAACTACTGAACTCTTGGCTAGCATGTTCTCTTTTCTATTATGGTGGAATGTAGGAATGTAAAGTTAATCTTGTGGTATTTCTGTATGCTGTCTTAGCTGAACCAGCCCAAGTTTTTAAGATAATTGAAAAGCATGTTGGTATAAAGATAATTTCATTTAACGAAATAACAAAATTAATGAAATACAATCAATTTAGAATAAAAAATGATCTTAAATCTCCTCTGAAAAACATGATTTGCTGAATATACCCACTAATGGTGCCAGAGTATTTGAGCACACTTAGAAATCGGATCTTTTTTTTTTTTCTCCGTGTATCTTTTTTCCCCACATACCATTCTTCTCACAGAACAGGGTTACTGTCATTGAAATCAAGGTAGTTTTACACCACTGGAATAAACATTTTTAGAATGGTAGAAGGATGTTTTGAAGCTGCTCTGAAGCATAAAAATGCTTTGCTTGTTTTTTTTCAAAAATGTCAGATTGCATAAATTTGTTCTGAAAACAGCTTTTTCTCTATTACATCCAAACTGTGATCCGACTTTAGAGTGGTGAGCAGGAGCCACTTGATCTTGGTGTCCCTATATCTAATCTGGATGGCCAACGGGTTGTTCTAGATGAAAAAGAACCATCAAAGGGTAGAGGTAAGTTTGTATAAAATCTTTTGTTTATGGTTGCAAGTCAGTTTTATAAACCCTGACTATGGTTAATTTTTCCTGTTGATGTGAAGGAGAGGTAAATGTGATTAAATTTAGATATATCACATGTGGCATATATTCTTTTTAACTAAAAAGCAGTTCAGTTTCTGAAAATTGAAGATTAATCTGTGATAGCAATTGCTTTTACTGTTGCTGCAAGAAATTTCGCAGTAGTAATATTTGAATTTTTTGTTTGCACTGAGCCACAGATCCACACAGACTTAGGAACACAGTGCCCAGTAATAATAAAGTGCCAAATATCTTCTGTGCATTTGGCAATTACTCAGTAAGGAACATTCTGTATAAGGAAAACAGATGCAGTTTGTACAGCAGCTATATGTGCTGCTAGCATATTATCCTTCTTAAGCATGAGAAAGTAGCAGAGCCTACTTCTCCAGTTTTAAGTGATGATTTCTGAAAATAACACCAAAAAGGATAAAACTTATGATTACCCTAGACAACATAATTGGAAAAATAAAAAATTATCAGCTAAACAATTGACAATCTCTTGGCACAATTAACAACAATGTAGATTAAGGTAAACAGCTTTGAGAGTGAAGGTTTGGTTTCATTAGGAGACCTTTTTAGAGATCAAACACTTATTTTCAAAAACTAAATTAGATATGGTTAAGTTAAATAGACCTAGAGCAGAGATCCTCTTTGAGGAAAAGCTGGGATTATAAAGATGGAGATATTTATTGAGGAGAATCAGATTTGTCATTTTTCTACCCAACAGAACCAATTGTTATTTTGAAAAGTTTTCAATCTAAATACTCTCACAGATAATTAGTTTAAGGACTACAAGTAAAGCCTAAATCCAGTGTGCTGCCAGCAGCTGTAAAAGCCTAAATCATAGAGGATCATTTTGGCAGTGGGTTGGTTCTGTGGCAATGTACCAGTGAAAGAGGGCTATGATTCTGTGTTACTATATTTGCTGTAGGCAGATTTAATCTGATGGAGCCTTTTGGTTACTTAGAAAATGGCAAGGAGGATACAGCAGTGTCTATAAAATAATTGATGTGTGAAACAGGATGGAAAAGATCCAATATGGCCTTTCAATCGTCTTTTCTGGTGATTTTCATTTTCTCTTTTAAATCATAATTTTGAGAACTGCAGACTGAATTACCAGATTTTATGATTATTTGATCTAAAGCAATTGAAAATTTAGTACGTAAGTGAAATTTTAGCATCTTTTAACTTCAAAAGTAATGTCAGTGTCAGGAAAATCTGAAGATGGGAGGGAGATTCCAGTAGGTTTTTATTGAAAAGTCTCAGGGTTATCAACTGTGCACACTCCTTATTTTCTGAGTACATACTAGAGCAATTTTATAGCAGAAATCTGTTGTGTCCATCATTATCCCTTCAATCTTGCTTCTTTGGGGAAGTATAAATTGGTAGTTACAGAAGCTATATTATCTTCAATGTTTACAGAGAAACAAAGAGGAGTATTAGTAAAACAGACTGCAACTGTATCTTCAAGAAGTCAAGGACCTACTGTAAGTCTTCTGCAACGATTTTTCTCCATTAGATCATCTTCTGTTTCCTTCTAGAATTCTATATCAAAGGCTACATTCACACATGATTTTGAATCGGCCAAATTATGTAACTAGATTGAATATAGCTGTAATCTGTCTGATAATTTTCCACTGTCAACAGCATTTATTTGTGAAGAACTTGTCTTCATGATGAATCAGTTAACTCTTTCACTGTGTTGTGTTTGTTGTTTTGTGTCTCATTGGCTTATCTATGTTTGAAAATGATTGAGCTACTCTGTAGTTCAAAGGCCCTTTCAGTTACGTGAATTCTTCAGAGTAAAAAATATATTTATTTCTACATTTTTGGGAACTGCTATGGCAAATGTTCTTTGCCATAATCAAGACTAAACTAAAGCATTTGTTGTGGTGTTAGAAAAATGTGTTTCCAAAATAACTGTCCTCATTCCTTTAGGCCATATTATGTATACAATGATAGAGCCTGAATGTAAGTAGTACCTTAACTTTCCTTCTAATGCAGGGAGAGGGAAGAACTCTAGGAAAGTCTAATTCTATCAAAATGAAAGGCGAAAATGGAAAAAATGCTAGGGAAGTCCGGCTGTCAAAGAGAGAAGACTCTATTGCAAAGATTGGGAAAAAAAAATGTCAGAAAATAAATTTGGATGAAGCAGAGGGTATGTGAACTTTATAGCTTACATATTAACATAAGTAGTCTTAGAAACATTTTGTGTCTGTGTAGGTGCCATGTGTTTAATACTGTGCTGTGCAAATCATAGTCATGACCATTATATCTTCGTTTAGTGTGTTTGAATTGTCAAGTTTTTTTGAGTTGAATGTGAAATTTTAAGAATACCTAAACACTGATGTAGGTGCCCAGTGGGATTTTCAAAAGTGAGAGGTACCTAATTCCTGTAAAATAAAAAGGAATTAGTTACTCAACTGCTGTTGAACATCCCATTTTATACTCCTTGTAAGCTGTGTAGAAGTTTGGCTTTCTGTTCACCTCTATATAAGTGTTCAACAGGCACTGCACAGTAGTGTAGACCCAAATGTACTCAGGTAAGAATTTTTGTAAGTTTTCTGCTGAACTCTGTAACAGCCAGGGCAGTGCAGTCTGACTGTGGAGGAGACGTGATGGGCAACAGGAAAACTTGCATTCAGCAAATGCACTGGAAAGGTGTTTAGAAGCAGAAATAAGCAAAGAGGTTATTGGTAATCTTGCATTTCCTGAGTCCTATTTTTACCTTCATTACATCTTAATAGTTCTGGTGATATCATCGGAAAGAATCTCGTAAGAGAATTTGCTTTCTCATAGAAAGATGTCCATGGGCAAAAGAGAAATAAAAATGATGTAGCACTAGAAACTTTTGGCATAACCCCCCATACCCTAGGACATGAACTGAGGTGATTATCTGTCAGCCCTACACGCTCCTCCCTATTTTCCCATGCAGGGAAAAAACCCTCAAAGGACATATCTGACCCACAGATTAAAATTTACTGCTGAAGTTACCCCATATGCATATCCAAACCCTGGTTATGCACATTTATACAGCAAATGAATGTTTACCTCTGAATGTTCATCTGTAAATAAATGTCCACTGACAAGAACTGAAAAAAAATTGCTATGGCTAAAACTTCTACTGCAAAATAGATGTTTTTTAGTATAAGTGTTATGACAAAATATTAGTGCATTTTAAATTATTTTCTGTTGCTTACTCTTTTGTTAATTTGTTTTCCACATTTTAATACTTTCATTTTTTTTCCTAGGACTGAGTAAAACATTAACATAATTTGAAAACTTCAGAATTCGAGGCTTTCACATTTTATTTTGAGTTTTGTGAAATTTGTCAAAGTTTGGAAAATGAGTACCAAATGTTGTAGACTGTTTTTTAATGCAAAAACAAACAACTGTTCTATGAACTTTGAAATTTCAGAAACATTTTTGTATGACACATCTTAGAAATGTTGCATGTTTTACTATGCCTATCGCCATTTTGCAAAACTTTGGCAATAAGAAGCATTTTGAAGCTTCCATCTTGGCTACGTTCAGATTTTATGGCATTTGGAAAAGCATGTTAAAAAAGTCATTTTTATGAATACATTGCAAAGCCTGCCAAGTACAAGTAGAGGATTTAGGAATAAGGTCATACAAGTGCAAGTGTATGACTTCATATTATGCTAAGTTAAAGCTGATAATAATGTTCTGTTGCTTTATTTCTTAATGGCTTTTGCTTCAACAGTATTTATAAGCTGGGTTGGAACTGTTGATTTTAATTAATCTGATGGAGATGGCCTTTTAAAGCATCTTTTAATATTCTGTAGTTAAAGTGCTTTCTTCTTGAAAAATTAGGACATGCAGAGACCCTATATTAAGAATTACATATTTTTATATGTCTATGTTTTGTACCAAAGAGTTTGTTTATTGTTGCAATGCTTCTTTTTTGAGGAGTGGTATAATTCTTGGCTTACAAATGCTAAGTTTCTTGTTGCCAAGTTTTGGAACTTTTTAGAACAGTGTTGATCTACTATGAGTATTATTTATATATAGAAACATATTAAACCATTGGATATCATTAGGGACATGATCAGAAAATCATTTCTAATTGTGTTTAAAGCCTCTTTAAAAAGCTGCCCCATCGCTTTTGGTAATGGCTCCTTGGATGTTTACTGACTACCTGTAAGCTACTGATTCATTGCAGCTCCAAGCAAAATGGGGTTACTTAAATCATCATCTGATCATACCCTGTGATGATAACATCCTGGTTTAAAAGTACACCATGAATTGAATTTAAACTGTGATAAAATATAATTACGCTGAGAGAAACTCAATATAACAAGGAAGTTTGCAACATTCTGAATCTTTGAATGTTCAAATGGCATGCTATTTCTGAGTTTAGATGGCTGAAACCCATCCAGAATATAAAAATGTGCACCCATTGTCTGTAAGACTAGAGCCTTGTTTTGTATAAAGAATTAAAAAATCCTGCGTATGTGTACAGATTTATTAACTGCGTAAAATAGAAGACGTGTTCAAGGCTCAGTGAATTGCAGCTGTTCTAAACTGCAAAACTCTTACAATAGCAATGCTGATGGTCTTAATTATAGTGATGCTAGTGAACATTGCTGCAATTGAAAAAGTTCCTAATTAACATGGGATCTTATTTCAAGGCAGCATTGAAAGAATTGAAGATCATCATGGAAAATAAATGTGCTGAAAATGTACGTTTTAATGGCATTGCACTTTCTGACAAAAACTTGTCAATTTTGGGTTTTTCCCCAATAGAATTTTTTGAACTCATATCCAAAGCACAAAGTAACAGAGCAGATGACCAACGTGGACTGCTAAGGAAAGAAGACCTTATTCTTCCTGACTTTCTTCGTTTACCACCCACTGGACCAGAACCATCCTCATCTACTCCCGCAGGTCCTAAAGGCCTCAGCAAGCGAGTTTCAAAAAGTGATGGCAATGATGGATGTACATCACCCAGTGGAAAACAGGAGCCTGTGCAAAACTTTAATGAAAATTCAGTAAAGAAAATGGGTTACTCAGAAAACAAACATAAATCTGCTTTGGCAGCCCTCCACAGCCAGAAGACTTTCAGTGTTCCCTTTAGCCCTCCATTGTCTCCGATCCCGCACGCGCAGGAGAACAATGCCGCGGTGTGGAAAAGGCAGTCGAGAGAGCTGCAGGCCGAAGGCATTCAGATGGTAGATGATGAAAACGTGGCAGACTTGACTCTTGTGGCTGAAGGAGATATTAGTAGCCCTAACAGCACTTTGCTGCCACCGCCACCACCAACGTCACTGTCAGACATCAGTAAACTCACGGAAGCCAACTATCCACCCCCAACTCCTTTTGCAGGTAATCAGGAAAAATCTGGATATCAAAGATCCGATTCAGGTATTTCTAGATTTTAATAGTCTTTCCTTTTGTGTGAAACTACTTTTCTTTGGCACTGTTAATCAGGATTTGGCACCCATTAAAACAAAGAAAATTCTCTCTGCACCTTAATTTTTTTTTTTAAACCAAAAAAAGAAGGAAAAAAGATTTTAATTGCCTTAGTCTGTTCTAACTGTAATACTTCTGGTTGCCTTTAACAATGTACTTTTGTTTGGATTTGGCATGTAACCAAAAATGGCCACATGCAGACAAACCTTTGAAATACATCCACGTGCTATAATTATCTCGTTCACCCTCAGAGTACAAAACAGGGTATCAGCATTTTGAGCTCCATAGCACTGTTGTGTTCCAGATTTTCTGATCCATTTCTCATAATGAGATACATGATTAGGGTTTGGAAGGTCAAGTACTTTAACAAAAACCCTAATTATGTGTTGAAAATTGCAGTATTGTTTATGATTAAAATTTTAAACGGATAAGCCTCAACATAAAGTATATTTCACTAATAAATTTGATACTTGTGACTAAAAATAAAAATATTATTTTTTTTAACCCATACTTTGCTACACAGAGAAATAGATTGCCTCTATCACACTTTCTCCCAGAATAATCACATATCAAGTAGGTTTCTATTAGATAATTTTAAAGAAAATATGTAACTTTTTTAGGATGTAAGTTTCATGGTCTAGCAATATCACAGAGCAATATTAGCCCAAGGCTGAAGTATGGAACTTCTTTATAAACATGGACTCTAATAATAATTGCTATTACCAGAAACAGGAATTTGAAGACAATGGGTGTCGTGACATTGACATTTTACAGTCATTGTACTGTGCATTTTAATGTAAAATAGAAGAAGAGGTATCTATGTGCTACATTTATTTTTGATGTTTCGCAGACATATGGTGCCATATTTGTATGATCACATTTCTTTGTGATGTGGGAATATACATTTTAATTATTTATCTTTTTACACAGAGTATTTGATACTGTTCTTTATCTGTATGGTTGATGATTTGTAAATACTTCTTTGGTTGTTGGATGCTTATAAATGGCAATGCAAATGATTTCATCCTCTTGGTATTTTAAAAGCCAATTCCTTTATTAGTAGTATCTGAGAAATGTTCTACAAGCGCTATCACTTCATTTCTGAAACTGAGTATTGGACAGACTTGTAACCAGTGCCTATGAATAACAGAACCACAAAATGTACTTCAGACATATTGATGTATATATGCATAGATTTGTGTTGGTGTCTTTCTGATAATATGTCAGATGTACAACATAGGTATCAATTTGCATATTTTTCAGTGAGAAATGTTGAAAAAACCATTTGCACTTAAAAAAAACTTCATGAATTTACAATATTTTAATGCATGCCATAAGTTTCTGTGTAACCACTGAGCTGTAGCTTTCCCTTTTCCCACTTTCTACTTTTTACTTTGTAGAAATCTTTGTGTAGTTTTCACATGTATTTTGTATTCTTGTTCTCTCAGGAGTAATAAATTCTAGCTCTAGTTACGCAAACTGGTTTTAAGCTTTCATTTTCTTCATTATTTTAAAAATTCTTTCAGTCCTGGATTAAGAATTCTGATTGAAATTACCTTCTTATAACAAACAGATAAATGGATATGAACTGGCAATTACCATGAGACAAAGCTGACAAACATTAGATTTGTAAATAATTTAGACATCAAAGGGCAAATGCTGTCTTGAGATGCTCATGGGTCACATGTGAAATCCATAGCATTGGCATGTGCTCCAGAAGGCAGATAAGACAGGAGATTTCTTTGGAATTAATAATAACAGGAACTCCTGAAAGGAGAATTTCTTCTGTCTTTGGGTTCTTGGGCTAAGCTTTATATTCATTACTTTCCTTCTTATTTTAAACTAAAGCAACTCTTCCCTGGTCTTTAGGAGGTGAGCTGGTGATCTCAGCTCATTTGGTGTGGAGTAACCAAAGTAACCACCTCTTTATTTGGTAGTCTTGGGTAAGAAATGAGGGGTTGGTTCAGTGCTGGAGACCACACTACTCTTCACTCTTTGAGATGGGTCCTACATAACAGCGTTGTGAAGCCTAATTAAAAAAATAAATTCTTCAGAGAGGCTTGTCTTGCTGTTAACTAGGTCTCACTGTGTTCTGGGGGATGAAAATCCAGTTTTTCCAAAAGTCACTGCGTTCCCATATATTTTTGGGCCTCCAGGAAAGAAAATAAAGCAGTTGAAAGTCCTGTAGCAGTTCCCATTCCAAAATTATTTAGACTTTTTCATAATAAATAGCTAATACTCTCCATATTGAATTGAATTTTATGAAAATGGATTTTAATTAGCATGTATTCCAACTAGTGTTCTCTGTGGTGATTGTGTCTTATTATTCCATCATAGTCACCCGTGACAGTAAGTAATCAAACTAATTTTGCAAAACTAAAAATCTAAATACCTTTTACCTTTCTGACAAACCTTTTCTTTTTTTTTTTTAGGAATAACAAAAATTTTTTAAAAAGATAAAAAACATCTTCCTTTTTTTTTGCTACAGTCTTATTGCATATATTGGCTGCATTCTACGCTCCTCTCACAACACACTACTGTTTAATGGGAACTGTATTCCATAAAAGAACGGTGATTTATGGAAAAAGTGTGGGCTGAAACAAAAAATTTCTATTTTCATGATTGGAGTTTGCATGGAAAGGCTATTTGATGATGTACATAATTATAATAAAGACTTTTGGAAATTCTCTCCAGTCAAGAATCGAAATCTCAAAGGACTAAATTATTAATAGTGGTTGCTTTTTTAAGTGCTTTAATGGTTCTTCATTCATAACCCCTATCAATGGAAATTGCATTTCTGATTGGTTTAGTCAGTTAAAATGTTGGGATATAAAGAAAAATAATGAATGCATAATTTGAAGAGGTCTCTAGTCTTGTTTCCAAATTGGCCTAAAGACAAATGACGTGTGTACTTACCCTGCACATGTTGGGCTTGTAAATGCTGGGAAAAGGACTGGGAGGAATGAAGGGTCCCTCAGGTTCTGCAGGGGGCAATTTGCAGTTTGCTGATGTAGTAAAGCCAGGCCAGTATCCATCCCTCTAATGGGTAACACTTGAGGGATTTTTCACTTGATGATCCAAAAAAAGCAAAATATGAACAATGGAAGGTGGCAAGATAAGGTTTGCATCACTGAGCTTTTGAGAACACATTTTCAAACTCAGTTCATAAATTTCTGAAATAAGTGAAATGTTTTTATGGTGTATTAACACTTAGCTATGAAGTAAATAGCAAATCAGTTAGCAACACAAGAATCATTACTGATTCTAGTTGTGTTACTCATCAAGAGAAAATGTCTGTATTTTGAATAAGGCTGATAGTTCTGGCAAATTTCCCACTTCAAAAATGAGAGCATTCTGGAATCTGGAGACATTCTTTCATGTCTCTGCATATAATGGTGGTCCCATCTGTGGAAGAAATAATTCCTGCGTGGTGTGATTTGCTTGAAGTGATGCATTCATTTTTCAAAGTGGTAAAATGCTGGTTTAATCTCCTTGGCTTTTTTTTGTTTGTTTTAATTTTCTTTTTAATTGCCTGCTATAGTCTGGGTGCTTTGAATGTTGTCCAGTTTTTCCCAAGGGGTTGGGCACATGCATCTCCCAAGTGCAGAATAGCTGCCATGGGGAAAGGCAGCCTCCCAAACCTTTAGTCTCCTCAAGAGCTGTGAGTATTAAGCCTCAGACCTTGCACTGGGTTGTTTATTCAGCAGTATTCCACTGGTCTAAGTTGTTCATGATGGTTTTTGCCTCTACTACAAAGTAGGTGGGCATTTAGTCATGATAGCAACTGGGGTTTTTCATGGGATACCTTTTCATCCTGAAGTAGGACAATTTGCGGCAATCCATATTGAATTGCACAGACTGTAGATTTGAGTCCATCAAATTGTTCTTCCTTCTCTTAAAAAAAAATCCCTGCTATTTTTGGAGCTTTTTTTTTCAGTTAGAATGAGAATTATTCTGAAAATGATGCTACAGTTACAGTCAGTGGAATTGTCTACCATGTACGAAGGCCTTTTTTTTAAGGAGATGTGTAGACTGGATCCAGCAATGTAATTGAGAAGTTTATTCAAAACTACCTTTCAACAAGCATATAACATCATTGGTTAAGATAGAGAGGCAGGTAGGGAAAATAAAAGCATAGTGAACTCTCTGTAATTATATTTTAGTAAAATATCTATGGAAGTTAAAGACTTAATTTAGACAATCTAAAGTTATATAGCTTTTTATAAAAAGAAATCGCTTTGTTTCTGAAATAGATATATAATTGTACTTTCAAAATAAAGCTGCTTCTTTTCTTATTGGAAAGAGATTTTTTGGAAATTGAATAGTTAGTACCAGCACTAGGATGTTTTTGTTGTGAAAGATAGATTATGCAGAAATAAAATGCAGGGTATTCTCTCAGAGTCTGGGACTGGCTATTGTTCCCAAAGCAAAAAAAACCCCAAAAACCCAAAAAACCCAAGTGCTCTTTTTTCTATTATTCACAGAGCGAATGCGGTACCCCACAGCTGAAGAACAGAGATCAGGTAATTAGAATAGAGATCAGTGGTATTTCTGTGACTTTCACTTTTTTGGATACTAAATTTTTCAATTTTAATGGTAATGAATTCCAAGTGCAAAAAAGTTTGTGATAGTTAAGGAGATTAAGGGAAGATTAAGAGCAATCAATCACATGTCTATTTTCAAAATTGGAAAATAAACCTCTGTTTTTGTAATAAATTATATAATATTTTACATAACTGATATTTTATATAAACTCTTAATTCATGTGGCATATTTTAGAGACAGTCCAGTGGTATTCCCTGTGTAAATCAAGACAACCACATGAATGAAAACGTAAATAGAAATTTAAGAAAAGGAGGTGATTATGACTTAAAAGATGTAAGAACAGTGTAAATCGTTATTTTTGACAAAGGGTGTTTTCTTTCAGTAGCTTCCATCCTTTACTGGCTGTGTAAATTTATAGAACATAATGGGATTCTAGATCAATATAAATAAGTACTCATGAGAATCCAGAAATACTAAGGCTGGGATGTGTTAATCCTCTTTTAATCAGAACATGATTAAATGGAGGAATTACATGTAGTACATGACTGTGATCAACAACAAACAGAGGAGAAGGAGAATTTAGAGTAGACAAATGGGAAGCAAGGAAGACCTTGGGGGATGATTATTTGAAAGGTACACTTATTTTGATCAAGAAACAAGATAGACATTTTAGGAAGAATTAGAAATCTTATCACTGATTGGATGAAATGTTAGAAAAATGACAGCTGCCCTTTGAACCAAATGCACATGAGCTAAACCCAGATCTACTCCAACCTGTGGCAGCATTTGGATGATGAAATGGGCTTCGTTAAATTATTGGTTGAAATGTAACCACTAGCCCAGTGAAACCACATTTTAGACTTTATTGAAAAATAACCTAATGAATGGCAGCTTAAATTAAAATGAATTCAAGTAATTCAATCCACTATTTCCCAACACAGGACTCTCTGCAATAATTAAACCTGCAGTTACTGACCAGTGGTGGAAAACCAAAATGAAGGTTAGCAATAAATGCTGGAACATCACACTGAGGGCTGAATATGTGTAGGCTGCTGCAGAGCTGTTTTATCATGTCTGCTGCTTGGAAAGTAGTCGAAAATTGTTTCAGTTTTAGCAGTGGAGAAACAGAAAGTTTGAGCAAGTTGGACAGTGTTATTGAGGGCATACGTCTGCCTGGATCAAAATTGAGAACTTTTCATTTAATTTATTCTTGGACTGCTCCTGGCTTTTAAATGATGTTGTGTGCAGTTCCCTTCAGCCGTGGCCATGAAGGCTCCCTGCCCTCAGCAAACACAGGTTGCAGTGTTCTCTCTTGTTCATCTGTATGCCACTGGTGAGCTCCCTCTTCCATGTGCCATTCCAAATTTGTCTTTCTGAATAATGCTTGGTGCCTTGTTCGTCTTGTGAATGCTTTGGAGATGAGTGCAATGAAAGGATTTCCATCTGCCTGTTTCTAAACTTAATGGTGCAAATGTATTCCCAAAATTCCCAGGAAAAAGGTAAATAAACTGGTAATGTGGAATATTGCTACTTTGTAGAATAACCCATTTCCTGGCTCCATGCCTTCATTTTACTGAGTCAGATTTCGGTGCACTGAGCATATGCTGCAGTTGCTGTTTCATCATGCAAGTGAAATTCAGCATATAAAGTCAAATTTCCTTTGAAAAGATTTAGCATAAACTGTAGGTAGGAATCTTTTATTAAATCCACTTTCTCCTCGGTGGTGTATCAATAAAGAGATAAAAAGAAGGAAACTGCCAAAGAAAATTTAACCTGTGGCATTCTAAAACTTAAATGTAAAGTATCCTTTTCCCTTCAGAAGCCTAATTCACTTTACAAACTTTAAAAAAAAAAAAAAAAAAGAAAAAGATTCTTGCAGTAGTAACAGTATGTCAGTCAGTGTGGAAGTCATTTATCCACCACCTAAAAGAATGCATGTGTGGGAGGGCTAAAATGTAGAAGTAGCATTTCCTAACAGTTTAGGACAGGAAGGGATAAGTGTCTTTCCCAGAGTTAAACTGCCAAATTCTGTCCCTGTTAAGGAGAAGTTACTTATACTGCAATATTTCCAGGACCCTGAAATGAATACCCACTATAGAAGTGACCATCACAGGGCTCCCTTTTCAGTCTCATGTAGGAAAATGCTCTCTCTCTCAGACATTGTGGTACCCCTTGGGACAGGCTGCATGGAGTCAGAGACTGGAACAGTGTCTGCCCAGGCTCCCGTGTTACAGCACACCCCAGAGCTGCTCTGGAGACTGAGAATGACTGATTACATTTGGGGGTGGTATATGTCTGTAAATCACCAGTTCCAGGAATTGCCCCTGAAAACTTCAGCCTTCTTTTCACAAGAGTTACATTCTAGGTTCTATTCTGTCTATATTTTATGACATGCTTCAAACAGATTTTTTATCTGCAGTAAGTCAGTAAAAAATCTTCTGTATCTGGAGCTCATTCCCTTTAACTGAGATCCTCTCTGACATTAGAAGTCAAATGCCTGGGATCAGTGGTATGAAAATCAGCAGGAAATTCTTGTTATCTTTCAGTAGAACTGAGAGCCATCTAAATAGTTAATGATTTTGGCAAGAACAGTAGGATTTTAGCAAAGGTAGAATGATGAGTGAAACACTCAATTTATGTGAAAGAGATTTTATTAAAAATCCTAACTAAAATTTAGCACATTGAAAATAAATGAATTTATTGATTATAAATATATTCTCATATATTCATGTTAATATATTTCTGTGATTATAGAAACAATATAATTGCAAGGTGTTGTGAGTGGACCTTTAAATCTCCAAGCATCTGCATTAGACTTAGGATTATATGATCCTGTCATCTACATTCAGCAGTTAATGCTGCTCCTGAGATTTCCAGGTTTTTTGTGACCTTATCTTTCTGTGGAATTTGGCCAAATGCTCCATTATTCCTAAACTACCTGGAAGACAATGTCTTGTGATGTTTTGCTTAGATCTTGAGGAATATTTTATAGGGAAGAAGATTTCCCTTTGTCTTTCTCTATAAAGATAGTTCTCCGTAATGATAATGTTAAATTTAGAGTGCTTGAGAATAATACACAAAATCCAAATATCACAAAAATAGAAATATTGGTTACAGAAATAGGAGATCAGCCAAAACAGTGCCTGATTGTAGTGACCTGTGGAAGAATGCAGATGGGTGCAGTTAAGCCTTCTAAACAGTCATTTGGCTGTGAGTCTGTAACAAAGCAGATCTCTGGTTTAAGGATAAAAGATGACCTGCATCTTCCCATCCTTAAACCAGCTGGGACATATTGACGGGATCAGATGGACAAGAAAATTCCCGAGAGCTGTGTGGAATGCTTAGCAAGGGAGGAGATTACCAATAAGTGTGAATGTGGTATTCCAGCCCAGAAATTCACCTCTGTGACTGCTGCCATACGCAGTGTCTTCCTTTCTCTACTCAAGTTAGGTAGAACATCAGAGAGATTAGATTTGGGAAAATGTAATAACATTCCTGACATGCTTCATACATGGCAAAGCATCTGCTGAGCTCTCCATGGATGTATTCATCACTTCAGCCAAGAATATATGAAGAAAAATTTAACCTGTGAAGGCCCTCTGTGCCTTAGGTGGTGCCCTGCACAGCTAAATGTCTTCAGGTATTTGTTACTAAAAAAGAAAAAGTGAGAAGGAGACAGACCAGTGCTAAAGTGTTACAAACTTCATTGAAACATCATTATAAAGCTCCACTGAGTACATGCAAATCTTGAGTCTACTTAAAAACTTGTGTATAAAAAACATTTGTACACAAGCTGGTTGGGCAAATCTCACCTACTATTGCTGTTAAATAGCCTCATTCCATAGAAGCTTCTTCTTAAAGAAAATGAGGAAAAAAATTACGTTGAAATATTTTTTTCTGTGTAGTGCTAATCTTGAAATCATCTTCCTGTTTGGAGAAGATGAGCTAAGATCTTTTCTACCCTGACAGGAAAAGTGAAATCATCTTCACAGTAACATTCCTTAGTAATTCCATGTTCTTTGGAACTGGTATTTTAGACAAGATGTTCTCTATTACTCCCCTGCCTCTAGTAGTAATTTATTTGATGCTACAGAGAGATTGCTCCTGAAAAGGGCATTAATAGAAAAATGTCTATAATGTGGATGTGTTCTTGTTCAGATGAGCTTATGTCTTGTGAAGCCTGAGAGCAAACATTGGCCTTAATTTTGCTGTGTTCCTATTAGACAGCTTCCACGCCCAATTGCTTTGTGTGGTGACTCAGTGACACCATAATTCCAAGAATTAATGGCATTTCTTATATTTAGCTGTAGGGAGGCTTAGCACCTAAATAGATGCAGTAATACTTGCACCTTCCATAGTGTTCCTTGGCAGGAGTTTCCAGCTCTTTCACCTCCTGCACCCGTTAATGCAGGCTGTGTCTTTTGACTGTGGAAAGTGTTTCAACCCAGTCCAAGTCAACAGATACGAGACCTTCCACCCCAATCAAAGATGTTCCTTTACATGACATTTTATAGGAGGATGTATTCTCAGTGCTGGGACAGCTGGATGACTCATGCTCTGTCAATGCCTTGTATTTGTGGTAATTTGTCATTAGTAGGCATTTCAGCAATTTGTAGTTCTTTTGAAGCAATTTGAAAGGAGAGTCACAGGTCTTCCTCAAAGGGCGTAGAATAGTAGATTAAAGAGATCAAGAGAACAATTCAGTACACTCAGGTTAAGGTAAATGTTCCAGAACAGAGGAATAGCATTTTGCAGCACAGCCATGCAAACAGCAGTTAAAATTTAGCCAATGTTCAGTTTCAGTAGAGAGATTTAAACATGAAGTGTAAAATAGTCCCATTAAATACTAGCTGCAATTTAGTAGGCTGGAGTCATGCTGGGCTAACAGGGCTGGGAGCTTTTTGCCTCTCTCTGCTCAGCTGATTTGTTTGGAGTTTGATCTAATTCCTCTAAAAAACCAGCAAGCATTACTGATGTGAAATACCCACATTATTCATGTGGGGCTTCACTGTAGCTAAAACACTAAGCATTGCTCTACTTTGGATTTTAACATATTTTTCTTAAATTGAAAGCTTTAACCCTGGAGTGATTTGATTGGAATTGTATGAAAGTGCTTTTTTTTGTCTTTTTCATTTGCATTTCCTCTATTCTCCATATCAAAATGTTCTTGATTACGGTGATTATAAATGGAAATTTCCTTGCATAAAACCGTACCAATCATTTTGTGGAATAAACACAAATAAAAGATTTGAAAGACAGCTATGGGGTTTAACCACACCAGTTTAATGGGATTTGTGTGGCTAAACGTGCTGGTCAGGCACTTGCATGTACTGTGGCACAAGATTACAGAATGCTTTGGGTAAAGCATGTCATATAAGATGGTATATTTTAAAAGATGGATAAGAAGATGTATGGAAAAAGGGAATTAAATATGAAATGGATGCACCTACTCAGGTCTGCTTTTGTGCCTTGAAAGTTTCTCTTTTTTCCTTGGCTCTCAGTTTGATCTAATGAAAGCAGTTCTCTGTTTCTGAAAATGTTTCCCCTCTTTATATCATTATGGGGGGAACCTCAACTACAGATACCATGTTGTTAACTGTGGTGCAAATCCTGAAATCAGCTCCTTCATCCTTCCCTTCCTGCTGCTGTTGATGCAGGCAAATCAGCTTCTGTGCATTTGCTTTAAGAAGCTCCTTGTAATTTGCAGGGTCACACCTAACACAAAACTGGCTTTTGGGAGCTCAAGTGTTTAAACTGCAGCTGTCTTGGGATAGTGACAACTTTGTGTTTGTAGTCTTAGAGAACAGGCCTGAATCCTGGCAGCTTTGATTTTAGATGTAATTCAGGTGTTTCCTGAGTGTTTAAAGCCCTCAGACCTCACTCAGAGGGTTGTGC
>VZSR01003371.1:7298108-7632711 GCA_013398615.1 Brachypodius melanocephalos
GAAGTACCAATAGTGGAACAAAATGACTGATGGGAGCAGGATGAAACCTGTCTTCCAAGTCCATGCCAACACTGTGTTGCTGTCTGTGACAATCTCATCTGTTTCCCTTGATAAATGTGAATCCCATCCCTGCAGGTGCACAGAGCACTTCCATATGTGCCTGTAGCAAGTGTCAGCATGGGTGCTGGAAGGGCATTCACCCACCTCCCTGGAGAAGGTCCTGGAGTCCAATTTTGGGAAGTGTATTCTTAAATACCTTGTGTCTGCCTTGCCAGGGAGCACCAACCTGTTCCTCATTTGCATTCTTTGCCTGCAAAGATCTGCTCAGTATCTCAAAATAGTCTAGAACTCAGTTATTGTGCAGGTTCACACCTCAGTTCCAGAGCACAGTGATACACAGAGGAAAGGCCAGCTACAAGTTCATCTGGATAAAGCTAATCCCTCTTGGTTCTTATGCCAGGGCACAAAAATGAAATTAATGCCTCTCCCTGTTCTTGATAGATGTAGCTGGGGTCTTTCTTAATGGCTTGAGTCTTTTCTGGAAAGATGAAACCATATGATGATATTACTTTAATTACTATTTTCCCTCATTTATAGACTTGCACATGCATCCTTTTCAATGGCTATTTGCCATTATTTACCAGTATACCAACAGCATGAACTCCCTCACCACTGACAGCTATGTAACCTCAACTTCCACGATTTAAAAATTTCCAGAGTCAGTGCTATGGGCAGGATGAAGCAATGCCTGGCTGAGATCAGCCCTCTGCATGCAGAGCAGTTAGCTGAAACCTGTTTGCAAGCAGGAGATAACCCATGGTGGTGGGAGCATATCTCTGATCTTGCCCTTGCTCAGTTGAGTGTTGATTAGAGTTTGTGTGTTAGAAAATCCAGAGTAACACATGCTGCAATTTCATTCCCTGGTGAGACTGTGAAGGGAGGCAGATGTTCATCTCCTGTGGGAAGGTGCTGGATTGGTGAGGCTCTGCTGGTCTTGCACCGCCTCCATCTCCTGGAAAAAGCTCCCTTTGCATCTTGCCTGTTTGTTCTATGCTCTTGTGAGAAAGGACTGATGCAGATGTATGAGATTCTGCTGCCATTCATTGCAATGACATCAGCCTGCACCATTAAAACACCCACTCTGTGATATCATAAGAGGTAATTTTTCATGCTAGACACTCTGTAGTCAACAGGATCTGGCCTCCTGTTTGCAAAAGAAAGTCCACTTTGGTTCAAAGTACACTTAGCAGAGCTGATATGAGACATGATTTCTCTTTTAGGAGAACCCAGCTGGGATCTTGCCTAACTTTAAGTGTCTACTCCATGGCTGTCTTTGTATCATAAACACAGGTGTTACTTTATGTATTTGTCAGGGATGTCATTAGTACTCCCTGTGGATATAAAGAATTGTTTGTTTAATGCCTTCCATGTATAAAAAGAATGATTTGTTTCGTCCTTGAGCTGAAACATACTTTTGTACAGGTGACTCATACCTTAAATTTCACACTTCTATATTTTTGAGGTCTCTACAGCCTAATCTGTGAGCCCTGATACCCACCTGAGATGTAAATACATCTGCACTGTATGTAGCTAGGTGGGGTGATTCTCATCTGCCAGTTCCTCCTGATCTGTGAACAATGTAAGTCACTGACAGCTCGGATTGTTTCAGCAGCAATTACACAGAGCAGCAATTACATTTCTGCAGCAATTACAAGGAGTGGCACTGGAAGTACAGGAAAATGAGGGGGAAAAAAGAGAGAGAAGGAAATACAGCAGGGATATTAACCATGTTGTGAAATCTTTAGCCTAAGCCTGTTCTCGAGGATGTGAGTTGTGCACAGTCACTTCTGAAGTCAGGGTTTGTGCAGTGGGGAGAGGGCTGCTCACCAGAAGGGAACCCAGGTTCTTCCTGAGGGGGATCTCTGCCTGCCTTACCTTTAGGAGTGCAGGAAAAATGGCCCTGGAGTTTTGCCAGGGACAGAATCCCTATTGATTTGGTGGGAAAAGTGTGCATGAGTCCCCAGCAGGATGAGACCATGGACTGGCAAGAGCAGAGGGAGATAAGAGAGGCATCAGCAGTAGGGGTTTTGTATGCAGTGAGAGGGCAGCCCTGCTAAGGGACACTGTGTCCCTGCTTCCAGGAGGCAACCTCATCTCTCTGCCTACCTGATCCATCACCAGCTCTCCCAAATATACCCCAGGGCATGGGACTGAGATCCAAGGGTCCTTTTCCTGCATAGGAACGAGACCTCGGCATCAGGGAGACTGAAGGGAGTAGCTTGAAGAGTCCCTTACAGATTTGCCACTGCATCTGGGATGCAAAAACCCAGGCAAAAAGCTGAGGCAAACACTGTGCTAGATCAACAAATGGACAAATCCAGGATGAGTATCCTTATGATGATAGTGAAAAAGGCAGTGTCCAAGCAGCCCTGCTGGCCCTGGGCAGCTGTCTCAGTGACCCTGAGGGATGGGAGCACAGGGCACAGGTTTAGCAGAGGGCATCTCTTTGTCTGGCTTCCCCTGGTCACCATGGCCAAAAGGCTGATCAGCTGGTGTCAGCTGGCTCTTCAGCCCTTGGCATAGGAGTTACTTGCAGAGCAGAAAAAACATCGGGTTTATATGCACACACACAGACACACATATATATGTATATATACACACACATACACATATCAAAGACATACAGAAAATATATGTGTATATACATATATATATATATATATATATATATATATATATATATACATACAAACACACACAGAGGTTTCCATACAGGATACTCTTAGGCCTGCAATCAGAATAATTGGAGCATTACTTGTGAACTCTGCTCTCCATCCTACCATAGGAAATCACCCCAAAGTCAAGGCAGGCTGTGGGGCTGGCATCCTTCCCATGAGGTTGTCCCTTCCTTGTTAGTGCTCTTTCCCCTTCAAAAGGAAAGACTTCAGCTGCCTTCAGCTGCAGAAGTGGAGCCACTTCCCTCACACATGCCTGACTTATAGACCATTTTAAAGTATGCCATGGGGGCGTCTAATATGCTAATGAAGAAAGTGGGTGGAATTGCAGGAATCTGAGCATAGCTAAAAATGTACGTGCCTAACAATTGCAAATCAGCCTGTGCTCAAGTTACCTAAATGTGTTGGCATCGGTGGAAGGTGGGTGCCTCCACACCTCTTCTTGTCAGTTTTCAGTGAGTACACAGCTAAAAAAAACCCCACACGCCTCTGTATACGGGCCCACTGTTTCAGCCAGGGTTATCAGCAAAGGTTTATCCCAAAGTCCTTGAGAAATGCAGTTACCTGCTTTCCACTCTTATTCATACAGTAGGAGGAAGAGTCTCTTCAAACACACCCCAGACTGGTTGCAGGCATAGTATTCTGGATATATCATAACATCTGGGTGTTACAGAACTGAGTGTTGTCCTGAAATGGACTTCTAAAAGCTTGTTTAGATCTGGGTCTGGAATGCATAAATTAGGATTCTGCATATTGTGGATCGTAGCAGAGCTTTAAATCACTCACAGATTTGTGGGATTAGGAGTGTAAAAGCACAGCTTGGTTTTGTTTCTGCAGCTGATGAAGCCCAGCTCTTCCATTGCTATATTGATATGGTTTGTTTTTTCATAGCAGAACTCAAGGGTTTTTTTGGATGCATCAAAAAAAACATCCATAAGCACAGCTGCAGGTAAAGGCATTAAAAAGATATACCTGCAATATTTAGATGCAACTGCAGTGGGTGTATCTGGCCAAAACTGAGGTTTCACAGAGCAGTACACATGAAGCCATTCCAGAGATGGCCCAGGGTGCTGGGCTGTGGAGGGGGCTGTGCCTGCTCCTGTGGGATGCAGGCAATGAGGACAGGCTGTGCAGCCCTGGACTGGGGAGGGAGGTGAATGCAGCACCCTCGGACTGGAGAGGGACTCGAGATTTGATACTTTCAGCTGAGGGGTGGTAGAGCCCTGAGGGCAGCAGTGTGGGGAGAGAAGGTGCAGAACAAGATCAAAGAGGTCACGTCTGAGGGGCAGCAGCGAGATAAGATAAACACCAGGGTGCGGGGTTTGCTGAAGTGTGATATTCAACAGAAACATGCCGAGGCCAACTGGGGGAACCACATGGAGAAAATCCAGGAGCAGATCAATGTCCATGTGGAGATGTGATGGAAAGGTGAGGGCCTGCAGAGCTGCCAGAGAACATCCCAAGCCCTGCAGAAGGCAGGAGGAACACCCAATAACACCCTGAGACCATCTCGTGCACAGAAGGATGACATTCCCTCTGCTGCTCTCCGAGGCGTTGGAGGCTGCTGGCAAAGCAGGATGGGACATCCACAGCCAACATGTCAGAGGGCATGAGAGAGGAGTGAGTGAGAGGCAAGAAACAGCATGATAGATCTGAGAACTGCTTCAGTCCCTGGAGAGAAGAGAAAGGAAATCAGTGCAGAAAACCCCAGAGCTGTGAGCTTGTGGGTGAGGGAAGCCAGGAGAGCTGCTAGAGATTCAGGGGAGTGTGGGAGGTGAGAGGAGGGAGGAGGAGTAAACATTTGGCTGAAGGCTTATCTTTCTGTCCCAGGATTATCTGAGTGCTGCAGCACCCAATCCATGTTTGCTGCATCCCAGCTGCTCCGCAGGCAGACTCTGGCAGATGTGCTGCTCACAGCCTCGCTGCCTCCAGGACTGGGGAGGGGCATTTGTTAAAGGGTTTGGCAGAGATTATCCCCAGTTTGGGGACAGCAAAGTCTGCTGCAGGGGAGGACAGACTGGGACTCCAGATCTTTCTGAGAGCCAAAGCCATGTCATTACCCCACCTCGAGATTTCTGAAGCTCCCAGGGAAACAAGAGGGATGACACACAGTGATGTTTGTGATTGCAATGTCGCTGGATTTTACACTGTTTAAGGCTCATATAAATAACTGTCCAGTTTGATTTGAACCAAAACTTTTTTTTTTTCTTGCTGAAATAAGCAAACAAGCAAAAGGATTTCAGCTTTCTGTCTTTGCTTTAGCAAAAGAAACACAATGGCTTTTCTCAAGGACCACTCCAGAAGACAGAAGAGAAGGTGGAGGTTCACTTGTCACCCAGTGGTGGAGATGCTGGTTCTGGGTGTGAGTGACAAGACTGAGGTTGCACCATTTGCTGAGACAGGTGTGATCTGTGCCCTGCTGTGGGACAACTGAGGAGCTTGAAGGAGAGAAGAGGAAGGGTTCCTCATGCACCCACAATGCTGCTGTGTGGCCTGATTTATATAAAAAAAGTCACTATGCTTTTAACCTGTGAGTGTTGACCTCAGTTCTGGTGATTAGAATATTCACTAATTATCAGAGACTCAAACTCAATTATTATGAGTTTTGGTAATGGCTCCCAGGATGATGGGAATGATATCAAGCAGCAGAGATGAAGGAAATCCCATCTAACAGGGACAAAAAGGTCTTTAGTGTGGTTTCAGGTCCCCCAGAGGAAAAAAGAAGAGAGTTGGTTGGGTTTTACCTCAGTCTCATGTTAGCCCTGAGTCCCTTGCTAGTACACAGGAGCAGAATTGCCACATGTGATTGCTTGCATCCTACACATTCCTGAAAGATAAATCAAAACTTGTGTTTTTAATGCCAGAAATAGTTCTAATTACTCCCTGTTCACATGTACTCATCAGGTTGTACAAAGGTCTTGGACAGAGCACGCTTGCAAAGGCTTTAGATCCTGCACCAGTTCCTCGTGCCAGCAATGCTCCTGTAATTGTGTCTTTATCTGGGAAGTTGGATCTGGGCTTTGTAGCAATGATGGCAACTAAAGCCATGAAATCAGATCATCTCAGGGGGCAACACTACCCCATTAGCTGGGGCTGCTTTATCACTACGGAAAAGCTTAGAAACTTGCAAAAATACAGGGGGGATCAGTCATTAGAAAAGTTTGTGGATTTTCTTCAGTTTTGTAGTAGCTGAGTCGAAGTTTCCTCAGAAACATTTACAATGGTCAGAAAATAATGAAAAAAAAAAGGAGAACACATGAATGTGCAGTCACCAGACAGCCCTCTCACTACCTTGGTAGCTGGTACAGAGGAATGAATTCAAATGGATGTGTGTGTGTGTGTCTAGACTTGTCTTTTCCACTTCTGTCTAGTCAACTAATTGATGAAAAAAAACCTCTGCAATTTTATTATTTCATATTGATGGCTGACTCAGTTAATTTAAGTTTTGTTGATATTTAATGATTTAGGGTAATTGTTAATATTGCTTCATTATTACTAAGTAGTTCAAAGGCTGGGCTCAGTCTGAGCTTTTATTAATTATTTTAAAATATAAAGTAATAAAAAACGTTGCAGTATGGGAAATGAGGAAAAAGCAAATATATGAGGCAGCATCATCAGTATCTGTTATACAGCCACAGCAAGACTTCTATCTCTTTCTCCTCGTTTATTTTGTGTTTATTTGCCTTTTCTTTTTCCCATGATGTCAGTATAAAGAGGAAAATGACTGCTGAAACAAATAGATTTTAGCCTTTGATACAGAAGGATTACAGTCTGCAAACATGGAAAAGAATTCCTCATCTTGTTTTGAAGCTTCATTGTCTTTAGTAGTAGCAGAATATGGCTTCAAATATATTTGGGTTCTGTGTTCTGCAGGAAATGTTCAATATTATGTGAAGCAAAATTAAGAATCACAATGTGTCTTTCTTTAAAAGGAGAATGGAATTTTCTTTGAAAACAAGAGCTAGACTTTAGCTGGAGTTTCACTGATGGGATGAGTTACAGTGCTCCAGGCATTAGAGCTATCAAATATTCTATCACTCCAAAGCCAAATTTTCCTCTAGCTCCTTTTTCCAGATATTCTCTCTCTTATTTATATTTATGTATATGTATACACACACATATTTATATCCATCTAGTATTTTACAGAGTCTCATTTGAAATGGGGACTAGGTGAAGTCTAAAACCTCATGTTAGAGAATTTATCTTGAATTCCATATGGATTTTTTCCATATCTATGTTATTTTTCTCGTTGTTGTTAAGTTATTATCTCCATAGACACCTGATTCTTATTTCCTCCATACAAAGTTTCCATCACTAGGCTGGAAATGGTGAGTCACAGAGGAACAGACCTGAGAAGGTGGTGGGGAGCAGCTCTGCAGGCTCGCCAGCCTGACCCATGGGGTGATGGTTTTGGCACAGATCATACTCTTTGCACCTATGAACTCCCAAATGCCCAAAGCCCTGTGAAGTTTATAAGAATTCAGTATCAAAACTGAATCTGTAGTTTTCTGATTAGTTTCCTGCCAATGAGATAAAATGTTTCTCAAAAAAAAAACCCCACAACATGTTAACAATTCTACAAAATGCCTGGAGGAGGCAGACAAAGTTTCTTCTGTTTATAAATAGCTGAAAGATTCACTGATTATTCAACATAATTTACCAAAAAAACCACACCTCCAACTCCGTCTTTTTGCTATGGCCGTAAGACCTGTTCAGACACCTCTGTGCTGAACAAAGGCAGGCAGTGTACATGGAGCACTTGGGGTTTGTAGTGATTCAGATCCATCTGAACCCTGAAATCACTGTTCAGACCTTACTTAAAATGGGTAATTCCCATTTTATGGTGGGGCTTCTCTGGCAGCTGTTGCAGCTACTGGCTTTGATGTCTTTTCCTTTCACTTTGTGCCAGCACCGTCCTGTCAGCTGAAGCGGCTCCTGATGTTTAATCCTTTTTCTCAGGTTAAAGAATCAGTTGGAGCTAAAAGCTTGGAGTTGTGACTCCCCAGAAGGACACACTGCTGCTCTTGGTGGACATCTACAACAGGAACTGCAACAACTGGGAGTAGACACACCAACAATAGATTGCATCCTTGCTTTTCTTCTCTGTTACTTTTAGGCATGGAAAAATGCTTCCCTACAACACATACTGGTCACCATAGAAACTCAGTATTTCTGGTCCTGGAAGTGGATGATTTTTATTCTGGAAATGGGTGGAAGAGGATATTTCCACAGCCTTTAAAAAGTATCTTCCTCCTCCCCTCACTCCAGTGCTTCTCACTTTCTACAAAACTTTTGGAAATTCTTGAGTGGAATAGCAGGTAATGTTTGGGGTTTTTTTCCCTTTCTCTGCAAAATTTCAACAACCTGGATGATGAGGAGATGTCTACAAGCCATTGAATAGGCATTATTGACTTGAAACCTGATGGCCAGACTGAAGAATGAGGAGAGGAAGTGAAAAATCTATGTTTCAGCTTTCCTAGGTGTTCTCAGGCAGATTAGACTGTCTGTACATCTTATTTCCAGGTTTGAAATGAGTGAAAATAAGACAGATCTATTCCACAAGTCTATTCTAAAGCTTTATTGACTTCAAGTCTTCTGGCAACAAGCAATGCATAGAGGCAAAGATTTTTCTTCTGCCTGTTTGCTAGATTTTGGGAAGGAAATTCCAACTTTCCCTGCTTCCTGCTGTTCCAAGCCTTGCTCACAGTAGCAAAGTTCAGTCTATAAACCTGTATAGGCCTAGGTGAACTAACAGGAGTTACTGCTGTGATAAAAGACACAGAGGTATGTAAATTCCCTGCACCATGATAAACCATCATGTCAAAATTGTGCAGAAATAGCTCTGCTTCACCACTGGGCCCTACTGCCATGGCTTTGTTGGGTCAAAAAATTTTAAAATAATCATATCCCTTCCATAGCTGTGCTGGTGAAACTTCAAAGGGCAGCACACAACTTAAGCAAGGACTATGGTATTCTTTCTGTTGTTGTGGCTCAGGGGATTTTGGGTGTGAAGAGGTGTGGTCCCTGATTGACAGGACATGGCAAAAGCCTCCAGCACAGACACTGTTGTACCAGCCAAACCTGTGGATTTTGGTTGTGGGGCAAGGTGGGGCTGAAAGAGTCTGGTCTGGTGAAATCTCAGTTTTAGCAATACCCTCTGCACCTGTATTAGAAATGATTCTGCAGTGCAGCTGTCTCAGACAGGCACTTACAAGACAGAGATGGCTTTGCTCAGGTGGTGGCAGAAGGGAGCTTTTTGGTCCACAAAATGTGTTATCACAGTAATGTGTATTTTCTTTCTTTTTAACTTTCCCAGTGTGTTGCTGTTGCAAGCCCCAGCTGGACAGGTAACCATCTGTTAATGAGTAATCCTTGGTATTGGCATTGATCTGGTCCATATTTTTGCAATGTAATGCCATCTCCTGAGTGGGCTTGCTTGGAGTTCTTTGTTGTTGCTATGCCATGCTTTTAATTAGCTCCTGAAAAGAAAGAGAAGGGAATCATCCAGGTGATAAATCAGCTCTAGATACAAGCAGCATTGGATCAGCTTCTCTGGAGCTGCCTTCAGAGCTTGCTGATTACACCAGGGACCATCTCCAAGGGTCAGGCACTTTGTAAACTCTTCACTCCTGGTGGTTTAGGAAGAGTCTTTCCCAATGGGGCATTCCCTTCTATCCACAAAGATATTAATGATTAACAACGGTAACAGCTCTGCTTACTTAGAAAAATAAAATACCCTAAAGTCAAGTAAATCACAGTCCCTTGTGAAAGAAAGCTTGCTCCTGATTCACCCTCCTGCTTCAGCCCAGCCCTGGAAGTTTTCCTCTGCCAGGCAAAACCTTCATGAGAGGAGAGCAAAGATGAAAGTCTGTGCTCCTCTCACTGTTGTCTTGGCTCTGAGTCTGAGCAGTGACTGTGCAAAGAAGGTAAGTGATTTCTCTTTCAGAGTGGTGGATCAGCTGCCTGATGCCTGCAGGACCAGGCTGCCTTGGGGATGGATGGGGGAGTGAAGCCACTGAACAGCCCCAGAGAAACAGAGATTCAAAGGGAACATGTAAGGGATTAGCCAAATGCAGGCTGAGAGCAGTGCTCACTAAGTGGGGGGACTGTGGCAGAGCTGGTACCTTCCTCTGTTTAAAGCATTTCCTTACACCCATGCCTTGCTATGGAGGAGGAATGGGAAGGGAGAAAGGACCACAAAAATTGAAATCCTTTAAAATATATATCTCAGAAATGTGTTAACACAAGCAGGTACCTGCAGTAGCATGGAGGCAGAGTGCTCCACTGCCAGACATTGCTGCTGCCTGGTAACTGAACAGGCCAGTTTGGGTGGCTATCTTCTTCTTTTCAGACTGCTCCCTGTTTCCATGCTAAACCCCTCAGTGGTTTTGCATCATGTATCTTGTGTCTTTCATGGGGGTATGTCTGCCAAGCACATGAAGCATGGCTGAGCAGGCTGTGATGGTTTCAATTTGCTAATTTGCTTAAACCCCACCAGAGCCTGGCATCTACCATGGACTAGCAGGGCAGTTAGTTCCACTGCTGCCTTACGGTCAGTATTGTGGCCTTAAGATCAGCCCTGTTTCTCTAGCTGGGTTTAAACTAGCTCAGATATACTTAGATAATGTTATAATCCTAGCTATCTCAGTCAATTAAAAAAGTATGTCCTCAGATGTTACATGTGGGAGCAGAGAGAAAAGTTCATGTTGAAGGTAAAGATTCCCTGGCTGAAGCCCTTGCTTGGTGGTGGCAAAGTCTGTGTAGAGTGCAAAAACTCTTCTTTCCTCAGAACTGTTCAAGCCCTCTCTATATATCTTAGCAACAGCTTTTTCTTAATCTTCACTTTTTATGTCCCCTGTCCAGTTCTGTGTTCATGGTGTGTGCTTCTTTGACTGCTTTTGTGACTTTTTTTTTTTTTTTGCTTTAGTTTAGTTGCCAGCACCTTTGGTGTCAGCAGCACTTTATGTGTGTTATCCTTTTTTTCTGTATTTCCTGTGGCTTAAAATCAGCTCAGCCTAGTGCTCTTTGCTTGCTGATTGGAAAACCCAAATACAGTTAGAAGTTGCTTTTGTAACTAATGCCCTGGGGGATACAGCTAAATAGCAGGAAAAGGCAAATGTTGGGATGTTATTTGTAACTGTGAACTGGCCCCAGAATGCATATATGCTTCCAGCTGAAATAGGAGATGCATCTCTTGGCAATAGGAACGTAAAATGGAGCAGAGCTTTGGCCTTTGTTGTGTTGTGCTTTCCTGGTTTAGCTGGCACTTTCAAGAGTCAACGTGTACCTGCCCTTTTTCACCAGACTGTGCCCCACTAAAAACACAAGCAAATTGTTACAGACACATGCATCCACAGCAAATAATCAGATTTTCTCAGAAGCATTGGGAAAAACACAATATCAGGGCACCCTGGAAAGCAGGTTTTTTACCAGTAGTATGGTTCCCAGAGTGAATTTGTGTCTCCAATCCACGTTCTCTTTTTCTCTTTACAGCACTACAAATCTGGGCCAGGAAGACACTCAAAGCATGGGTTCACTCGCCCACAAGGTACCAAGTCAAATCCAATAGGTTTCATGACAGTAAGAATGGCCTGCCTGTCTGTATCTGTGCTGTGCAAGTCAGTAGGAAGCCTGTCTTTGTTTCAACATGAATAAGGATTATAGAATGGTTATGCCAATATTAATTTCTGTTTAAAGGGGAATTTGAGATTAGCTCAGGAATCTCAGGTAATTTTCCTTCAGGTGCAGATTAATGGGAAGGTGCTGATGGGATTTTAGTTTGTCGGAGCTGGCACAGCTTTATATTATTTCACAAGGTGGTGTGGCTGAAGATGTGCAACAACCTTTAATCAGAGCTGCAGCTGCCCTGTAACTTCCAAGCACATGAACTCTTTGTATGTACAGGTTCAGTTTCTACCCTGGCCCTTGATCTCTCTGTGGGAGAAGGGTTTGAGTTGCATGCAGCTTTCTGGGTGGCATTTGTTCTGTGTCACCCCAATGGTCAGACATCCTGGCTGTGGGAGAGCGTTGCTGTTTCCATTTTTAAAGCTGTTATTGTTCTGTGCTTTTGTTGTTAAAGATTACATGCGTTGGGCCATTAGTTGTGGCTTTATAGGTTGTAACAGTCTTCAGTGGCCTTTGGGATGGAAAATATCTTCTGAATGGGGATGTATTTTCACAACTGTCCTGCCTGCTTATGTTGGGAGGTGTCAGACAGAAAGCTGATATTACAACATTTGCTTAATTAGTTCAGAGAAGGAAAACTGGGATTGACAAGGGGATGGCAGAGGGGATGGCAGTGGCTATTTCACATTGATAGAGAAGGAAGCAGTTAGGGCAGATGGAGTGACCATAATTCCAACTGATTTAGAAAGGGTTGGACCACAGGGATAGGTAATTTTTTCTGTAATGCCAATAACTGACCTCAGCAGCTCTTTGAGATGTTTGGGCTTGTGAGAGTTAACAGATATTGTAAGAGTGTGCAGGAGCCCCAGCCACCATGGGAGGGGTAAGCTCAGGACAAGGAGCAGCTGTACATCCTCTCTGAGAAATGGAAATATGCTGTGCTGCCAGCTTGGGTGAATGCCCCACTTCTCTCTTACGGCAGGGGTTGGCTTCCCGTTCAGACTTTGGGATTTCAAAACGGAATAATTTTAGTTTAATGGTTAAATAAGCTCTGACAGTTTTTCATTGTCTTTTTTGTCTTCAGCCTCTCTCATTCTCAAGACTCATCTTGAAGGATTTTTTTCTGATAGACTCCCACTAGCCTTCCTTAAACTCCCACCACCCTTCCTTAGACTGCCATCCCTGATGTGGCAAATACAAAACTTGCCCTTTTTAGACACTGGTCCCATTAGTTTCTCCCTACTTGTAAGGAATCTGCTTATCCCAAAGGGAAGGTGGTATGATCAAAATACTCTCTGTACCCCCAACCTTTAATATCTTCTTCCTCCTGACTATTTCTATTTCAGTTTGTACTGTCTGGTTCCTTAATTATTTTAAACAGATATTACAATGTGATACAGAGCCTGAAAGGATACAACTTCAGAAATTATTTTAGTATGCAATTACAATACTACATAATTAGAAATTATAATTGCAATTAATGAATATAATTGGCATTTGCTGTACCAGAAATGGCAGTATATTTTGAACTGAAATGATCTGAGATCTTTGTTCCACTGCAGAGTCCATTAATCTTTGTTGATTCAGTCATTATGTAGGATTTTAAGTTGCTTCTTATGCACTAGACATTGCAGAGACAGAGTCCTGAGTACAGCTGAAAAACTTGCAGATATCTATCTTCATAATTTCATATAATAGTATATAATGTAATTTGTGGGTTGGTTTTCAGCTGCATTATGAGTTTTTTATATTTGTATTTCAGTGTTTACAGAGGATGGATATTTATGCAAATTTCCTTTCCGGTTTGGTGGAAGGTTTTATCACACATGTTTATCAAATTCATTTTCCAGAAAGAAATGGTAAGTTGGCATTGCTCCTAAATGAAAGCAGCATTCAAATGAAACATCATTCTTTCAGTGCTTTAATCTTGCTTTTGGAATAGCTAACATGAGCTTGATGCTGTGCCCAAAGGGACTGGTGCAGTTCTGCTGCTGATAGTCATGGCCCTCAGGTCAAGATGTGCTCAGGGGGAAGGGAGCCCTGGCATTGGGTTTCCACGGCCACAAGATGCTCAGGAACTGCAGAAATGCTTCCTTGCTGCCCTTCCTATTGGAACTGCAACTTAGATGAGTGACGAGAGCTTGTGCAGGAAAAGCAAGACTGATAGAATGACCTGGTAGAAACCCTCTGCTGAGGGAGAAAGGAGACACAGACACCTGCAAGAGAGGACACTTGGCTGAGGGACTGTTTGATTCGTGCAGCCTGTACTTGTGCTGCTGCAGAGACTATCTGATCTTTGGGGAAATCAGTCTGTCTCTGTCTTCTCCCCACCCCCATGTCTCTAATTTCTATCCAGACTGGCACCAGAACCCCTTTGGACAGCGCAGTACCAAGAAGTGAGGTATTACTGCTGTTTTTTGGTTAATGATTTATTCTACTAATGTGTTTAAGGCCAGGTCTCCTTTTGGGCAAAGGTTACTCTTTTACTTTTGCAGAAGCTGTTAGAAGTATTCATGATCCATTTTTGGGGTAGGGGCAGGCAGGTGGGAACCCTACTGAATTAAAGCACTAAACAAAAAAGATAAACTTTGCAGGCAAACTCATATGATAGGCATATATTAACTGAAATCACAGGCAACAAAGCAGAGAATATGTGGGTACCAGTAATGTGAAAATTATGCCCAGATCAGCCATGTGAAAGGCAAACACTTGCCTGTTTTCTCCAGGGTGGAGATAATATTTTAGTTTATTTTACTCGCCCAGGCAGGGCAGAACTCTCATTTTTTATACTGGACTGTCTAATTTTTTCATGATCCGTTGGCGTCTTTGTGGTGACACATCTGTTTCAAGTGTAAGTGCTGGTGTAATGTAAACAGCACAACACAAACCTGCTTACACAAATGGGCACCGAGCTTCAGGCTAGGAAACCACTTCAGAATTTCCCCAATATCCACCAATACAACCCAGCTAATAAAAGCCTCCAGGAAACAAGAATTTGAGACTATCTTAACTTATCTTTCCCTTAAGAAATGGAACTGGAATAATTTACCAGTTTGAATCCTGTCTCTGATGAACTGTAGCCACATCACTTTGATGACCTTAGTACCCACTTAATTTCATGCAATGCTTAAGAGGGATCCTGTTAATACATGACACTGTGTATTTGTTTTTAGCCAGTTAGGCTACAGAAATGGAAAAAACTGTGAATGGACGGCGTCCAAGGTTAGGGCACACTTTAGAGCTGACCTTGAACAACTTGGTCTTATGCTTTCGACTTTTTAAAAGCCATTTACAAGCAGGGAGACAAGGAGGAGGACAGCTGGAGTTATTTGGATTTGACAGACCATTTCACCCTGTGGATGACCTTCTGACCAGTGTTTACTCATCACTCATAAGCTAAAAGCAACTTAATGTGTGACTTCAGGCACAGAGATGCCGGGAAAAGAGCCGTGAATAGCAGTTGGGAAACCTGCTCTGTGCGTTTTTTGTGTGACTTGGCACCAACCCAGGCTGGACTTACCCTGATCCCAGGGGATCTGGTGGGCAGCAGGTGAGGGCAAGGCTTGTGCCCTTCCTGCTCCTGCCTCCTGCCAGCTGCCAGTCAGGGATGATGGGAGGCTGGGTCCAAGCTGCTTCTCTGGGGGTGAACTCCAGGAAACCCGACCAGCAGAACACTGATTTATATGTTTAAGTTCATGTCCTCAGTCCCCAAATCATACTTTGAGTAAGGACTCCAGGCAGGACTTCACAGTGCAGGCCAAACCCCACTCATATTGCCTTTAGATTGATGTTTTCTCATACTACATATGACACAGAGAGGGTATTTCAACATAAATCTGCTCTTGACCACAGAAAGCCCTGCCTGCTTTCTTTGACAGCAACAAACAAAGTTGAATCTTTATAAATATTTATTGACAATACAGCAAAGAAGACAAAATAATTGCACCATTTAAATAACAGACTTCCTTTAACAGCATCCTGTATTGCTTTTCCCCTTAATTATAATCAATTTTCACAGATAAATTTCCATTTAGTGGCCTATTACTAAGTATTACACGGTATCTTGCTAAAGATATAGTGTAATTTTTCCTTATGTGCTGAGGAGAAAAAAAAAAAAAAAGATGCTGGAATTGCTACTGAGTTTTATTGGTACCTCGAGAAAAACAGAGCAGTAGGTAGGGACAGACAAAATGGGGGTGCAGTGAACATTCATGAGAATAAAAGGGGAAGGTAGTCTGAACAGGACCAAGCTGTGGCTGCAGAGAAGCTGCCAGCACCTCGTCCCTGTGTCCAGGATGGGATGGGCTCCTCAGATTCTGCTCAAGGGGAATGGCAGGAGCAGATCCTGCCTGAGATTTTGGCTATAAAGTAGAAGTTGTTGACTCATCCCCTGCAGAAGCTTTATCCTGTGCTTGAGTTCTGGATGGGTGGGGCCCCTGTGCAAGGCTGAGCTTAGGTCTGTGTAGGAAGGACATGATCTTATCATCTTCCTTGGAAACAAGAAGATAACTTTTGATATGTTGGCCACAGACTGGAAGCAGTGCTTTTTGGCCAGCTAGATTACAAGATGGGAAGTTTATGACAGTACTGGAAAGGAGAAGTACCTGTGGGCTGAGCTGGGAGATGTCAAGCATCAGGCTCTGAATATTCCTGGAGCTGGTAGTTGTTGGTCTGGTGTTGCCAGGCAAAGTCTGGCAGTGTCTCATGGTCAGGACAACACCTGAGAAGGTCTCAGGCAACCTCTGAGTCTCAAACATAGTGACAACACCAGGTGTGATGGCAAAGCTCTTTCCTTACACCTGTCTGCCTCTGGCCTGGGGCTTTGGTTTTCTCCAAAACATCCTATTTTTAAGGTTCCCTATGCTCCTGGTGGGAAAACCAGCCTACTTTCCATTTATCCTGCCTGCTAGTTTGGCCTCATCTGTGCCACACCCTTTTGTTTGTCCATTTCCATATTGTTCACCATGTATGGATTTAAAATGTTATTTTAATCAATCCCTTATAGTGGACTTTTCTGATATAATTAGTTCAGTATCTCTGTCTTTATGTTTTCACTTTCATGTTAACAATTTTATATGACAAGCTGATGTAAAGGTATTTGCTATGCCCTGAATTTTGAGTGTGGGTGCATTTGCAAATAGCATAAAGAAATAATAAGGCCATTGGGTTGGTTTGGTGGCTGGAGGTAACATTCTACAAGACTGAAATGAAATGAAATGTCACATTCAGACAAAAGAAAAGGAGGGAGACAAGTGAAATAGCTTTGAGGATGGGCTGAGATTCCCACAGAGAGTGAGATCTGTGGTGGAAAATCTAAAAGGATTGTGTTTGTGCAAGAAGCTTGGCACCAAGGAAGCAGCTTGGTGTTGCATGGGAGGACCAAGCTCAGTGTAGTCACTGCAAGGCAATAGGGAAGGACTGGCTGTGGAGAGCATCACGTGGGAGCACCAGTGGTTTGTGGAGAGCTGGTAGAAGAAGCCTCTGTCAGGGTCTCTGGCAACAAAAAAACCCTTTTAAAATGGAAAAATTTGAGATTCCTCTTTGCTTAGATCTTGGCTGCTGCTGGGCAGTGACAAAAGCAGTGTTGAAGACACTTTTGACTCATCTTCATTCTCGTGCATACTAGAGCACCCTTTAAGGGAAGCACAATCCACTTCCCACCAAAGGATCTTTGAGGAATTTCCATCAGCTCCCAGCAGTTGCATCAGCCTTAATTCCTGTGAGAGAGCAGCCTCTTTACATGTGTGCCACGTCAATCTGCACCAGACTACCAAGAACCTTTTTAGTGCACCTTATGTAATTGAGGTCACCAAACAATACACGTGGCTTGTTCAGATCCTCCATAGGAATTATGCATTTTAAAAACCACATAGCATCTAATTAAGAAGGAAAATAGGGCAATCTAAATGTAGACATGTGCTACAATAAAATTTCAATCTGACTTGTGACATCCTAGGGTGAAAAATTTCGATCACATAACTGCTCAAGGAATGATAAAACCATGCATAATGAAAATACATCACTGGGCACATTAAATAAATCCCAGTGTCTTCTAATGTCATGTAGCTGATATCTGTTATTCTGCATGATAACTGGCTAGGGAGGATGTTTTGGTGGATGGTTCACTGGGACAGGACATGGACCCCCAAGGTTCTGCCTCATTTCAGTCATTTGCTCGCTGTGTGTCCTTGGGGAAGCCTCCAAACCTACTCCTGCAAAAGAGGAACAGCAGCTCAGAGCTCCTTGGAGTGCTCTGAGCCCAAGATAACAGACCACCAGTGAGGGTGTGCAGGACTCAGTCCCCAGCTCCGAAAAAAGGAGAGGTTTTTTATGTGCCTTTGGAAATCACCACTGTGTCAGTTATTTCCTCATTTCATCTTGCAAGTTCCAAAATAAGAATGCTTTAAAGGAACTGAGTGTGAAAAGGGCAAAATATGTTTCTCTCTGAAAGTCAAGGAAAAGTCCCTTTGTGGACAGTCTCCTGCCTCCACAGATTATTATAGTAACTGTCAGGCATCAAAAATGGGCTTGGTCCTGTTTTGTAATAAGCAAAGAAGACATAATTTATTTGCTTTTATTTGCTTTTGTTTTTTATTTCTGTCTTTCATTTTCTAATCCCAGAAATAGAAAGAATGTTGGGTTTTTCTGAAGGATTCGTTGAAAATCCCAGCCCCTGCATATACGTCTAATTTTTAATCTGTTTTTAATTTGAGAGAAGTGGATCAGAGCAATTTTAACAAAAGAAAGCGTATTTTTTCCTCTGCTCTTGAGAGAACTTGAATGAAACTGATGCTAATTAGAAAACAAGAAGCACGAATTTCCAGGCTGCTGGAGTGTGAAAGCTCTGTAGTTTCAGTGCAAACATCCAGGTTGTTTAGGGATGCACTAAGCTGCACCTTTGATTCTTTTCAGGTGTTCAACAACACATAACTTTGACCGGGACAGGAAATGGGGACACTGTGATTTGTTGCCCAGAGACCACTCAGGTAAGCCAAGCCATTGCTGAGTTGCTCCAGATTACCTGGCTCCTGCTTTTCCACCTGCAGGAAGGAGGGACAGTGCCTTCAGTGCAACTTTTATTTGTGTATTTATTTTGAAGCAAGCCTTCACATCAGCGTTTCCATAATCTCTCTGTGACGCTGCACAACCATAGCATTAGACTGTGAATATCACACACTCTTTAATTCACTCTCTGTTGACTAACTCAAAGCCATGGAGAGAAATTATAGTAATGCCAGCATGGAAATCCAAACTCCTGGTGGAGCCAAACACAAAGGTGATCATCTTCCCCTCCCTCATGGCTTGGATGTGCCTTTTAGCTTTCCCTTCATTTACACAGCTGCATTTTCTGTCGGTTTGACCAATTAATTTTCTAGAAGGCACAGAAACATTTGACACCCTGTACAACACAGAGCCACCACTTCCAGCTTTCCTTTCTTGAGATCTCACGGGAAAGAGCAGATCTCAAACCCAGACTTCCTTGAGCTTCGGGCTGTGTTAGAGAAGAGAAGAGGCCAGACATGTTCATTGCAGAAGTCCCGAGGGATAATGAAAGGATTACTTAGCTGAAGAGCTCTGTGGCTTCATGTGGCCACCACACTCCAGTGCTACAATTACCTCATTGCAAAAGTCTGTCTAAAAGGGGAAGTCAAGGTCTGTGGCAAAGTCACTTTTATATAAAAAAGTCACTTAAATTGACAGACTGGGTGAAAGTTCACCTGGGAGTATGCATCCCTGCCTTCAGCAGTCCCTCAGTGACTGGCCTTTGCTTATATATATATATAAATTCTCATTTCATACAGCCATAGACCAGCTTGAATAATCAGGTGTTGCACTGTTTGAAAGCCCCTGAGGCTTTTTTTGGATCTGTGTCTAAACGCTGATCCTATTCCTCTTTTTGCCGTCTCACTATTCTAAAATGAGACACATCTTATTTAGTCTGCAGGATATGACCAATAGCCTTAGATATTCACTTCCTACTTTCAAATGAAATTTTCTACCAACCCCTTTCAGGGAGCTCTCCACAGTGTCAGGAGTCTCACTGCCAAGCTGATTGCAATCTACCAGAGCACTCAAAAAGCCAAGTTAGCTGAATCACGCTGACAGTCTAAAATTAAGCAGTGCACAGCATCACCTTTTTAAATGTAACTACTTTAGATTATTTTCCAGCCTGGCTTTCAAACAGATTAACAGTAGATCAGAGGCCAGTGACCTAGCCCCAAAACAAGCAGCAATGTATACAACTTTGTAATGCAAGTGTGCCAGACATGAACATAGACTTTATGGGCAGCTTATGCTTACAAGAGTCAAGTTATGAGGGCTGCACTTAGTTATTAATCAGTGGTTTCTCAGAGCTTAAAATGTTGGTAGCTGTGACTTGTGACTGTTTTAATCTTCCAGGGAAACACTCACTCTTCCAGGAGCTGGCTGTCTCAAGGAGACTCTTCCAGGAACGGAAAGAGCTCTCCAAGCCTGGTGTTACATGTCTGGGGGTGCCTTGTGCCACCTCTGTCCCTCTGTCTGCCCATCACCATTATCCTGCCAGACATCTGGCTGCCTGCAGGCCTTTTTGGGCTTCCTGGCTCATTTTTACCTGTCACCCCCAACAGTGTTGGAAAGCTGCCCTGTCTGCCTGCCAGGATATCTCTGTCAATGTACCCTAACATCAGTGAAGGCTTCTCCTGGCTACTGGTTTTCCTTCAGGAAACAAAATCCAAAACCCAACAACAACAAAGTACTATGTGTGAGAGACAAAAGAAAAGAGAAAAAAGGATGGGGTAGCTGGAAGAGATCACTGCTGGCTGTTGCAAAATAAAAGATAACCCCTTTATTTCTGGAAGCACTCAGAAATTTAAAAAAATTAAAGGTTTTTAGCTGTTATTTTATTTATAAAGGTAAGTCTACTTAGCTTTTTTTAAAGCAGCAGGTACTGTATTTGGACTTGGGAAATGTTTAACAGATCAATAACCATAGCTTAAAGGGTACAGGCTTATGACAAGGTTGAAAGGAAAAGAAACATAATGGATAAAGAGAATTTGAAGCAAAAGAAGGGAAATTTTCCTGCTGTGTAAGAAATAAGCAGTCAAACTGAACAATGCTGATCTTTAAAATGTGTAAAATAATACTTTTTAAAAAAAAAATCCACTGAAGTATTAAATCTTTGGGGGTTTCTTTCTTGAAAAACAAGAAAAAACGGAATTTCAGGGAGAGAGTATCCTTTGGCCATATGAGGTTGGTGAGCAGTGTATCCATTGGTATGGAGAAGGAGCTTCTTTAGAGCAAAGGTTGGAGCACAAACTCTCTCCAGGCCAAGAAAACCACATGTATGTGACAAGTCAACTTCAAAACACTGGAGGGGCTTACAAATCAACGTTAACCAAGCGCTGGAGGCTTTGATCCAGAAAAATACATCTGCCAAATTCAAGGAAAAGATTAACCAAGATGCCTTTATGAAGTGAAGTGGGGTAGGAAGTTTCTGCTGGAGGGAGGTGTGGGCTAGCTGGGCTGTGCATGCATAGCTCACATATACGTACAAATATCCATAAACGTGAAATAAGTGGGACTTCCAGATTTTGGGCAGTCTGGTAGGACTACTTCTCTGAATGTCTGGAAATCTTGGACAAATGGCCAAAACCTCAGGGAGACCCAAACATGGGGGAGAAAATTGCCTGACAGTATTTTTAAGATCCCTCTGGACTGATATGGAAAGAAGCAGTAGAGTGGTGTGGTTATGCAGTTGGCAAGAGGAAGAGGCATCATCCCCAGAGGAGCTCTGGGGAAGGTGGGTGGCAGAAAGACAAAGGTTTTGTTGGGAAATACAGGCAGAGAGACAAGGCAACTGCTCAATTCACAGAGACTCAGAGAGGTGAAACTGCAGTCAAGATTAGAGCTAGCAAGCATGGAGTGTGCTTTTACCCATGAGGGTGCTTTAGACAATGCTGAGAAAGTGTGGACTTGGCACTGCCCAGTTAATGGATAGTTAACAGTGGGCAGGATTCCCCACTGGGAACTGACATGTGTCCATCTGCTTCTGAACAGAAGTTGTTCCTGGACTCCAGGAAAGATGTGGAGCAACACAGAACATGCCTGGAAGGTCAGACTGGAGTGGTGGGTGGGATGCAGCGAGGGACAGATTGAGAAAGAAATGAATGCATGGAAATGCTTTTTGCAGATTTAACAAGGGTACAAAAAGATTCCTTGAGCATTTGTTACAGCAGAAGATGGCTTGGAGATCACATCATGGTTTGATGTAGTGGGAATAGGAAATACACGATTTTCCTTTGAGGAAACATTACAGCATTAGAAGTTTCATAACTATCAACAGCAGGAAGAGTAGGAATGTCACTGACTTTACTTGCTTTCCCTTGATGTTATCCGGGATTGAAACTACCAGTGAATACACCCAGACCTGCTATCTGACAGGAATTACATCACTCTCTTCTGAAGTAAATATTTTGATCCATGCAGGGGAACCTCAGATTTACCCTGCTGTGGCAGACTTCAGGATGAACCCTTTGTGCTTCACTTCAGCCCTGCCCGTGTGTGCCTGTGCCTCTACATGTTGCATCCCATGCTCAGGACACACTGTCTAGCTGAAGCACCTGGATTGAGTAACCCTGCAGATGGGCTAGCAGGGTTTGACTAGCATTAAAAAGGAAGATTTGAATGCACACAGGCTGTTGGGCCAGCTCTGGAGCAGGTGTAAACATGCTGTTGGTTAACTTCAGGGGAGATACATCCCTCAGCACTGCCTGAAATCAGAAACACTGCCTGACCAGCAAGACTCTTACTACTTTTGCATTGCACATTGGCAAGTAAAGCTTCTGTTGCAGGAATTGTCCTGGCACCTAACTTGTTTCCCATAATTCAGAAAGTTCCCTAGTAAATGGAGATATGCTAGACTGGTCCAGTTTTCATCTTCCATGGCATGACTTACTTGGATGTGCTTTGTGGTTTGCTTTACAATTTTTCCCTTGGTTCCAGCTGTCCATTAGTTTTAGACATGATCCAAAGCCCCAGAGCAAATTCTGTCGAGGCTGTCCTTTGTGCAGTTGGAAGGAGATGTGTGATCCCGGCGGGGGATGTGGCAATGTGAAGGCTGCAGGGCAGGAGGGCGGGCAGAGGCAGCGCCGCAGCCTTCCTCCCTCTCTTCCCTCCTTCCTCCCTCCCTTCCTCCCTCCCTCCCCAGTGTAAAGGCACAGCTCCATCTTGTGGGCACCTGTCCCATCCTCTTCCTCACCACAGTGCCAGCTTCAGGTGTGCCTGGACCTACCCCCTTCAGACAATTTAGCTTGGGGGTGAAGGTTGAGCTCAGTGATTTACCATATGGTTTTCAAAAGCTGGATAAATACAGCTGTTTTACAGCTGGAATCCAACCCACTGTCAACTGGTTGGACAAACTTTGTTTTATGTTAATAGATGGTATTAAACCCACTGAGCATTGAACCAAAACGGTTCATGGAGCCAAAAGGACAAAGCATGACTTATACCATACTTATTAACAACTTCTTCCATGGCGTTCTCTAGATCACTGTGCAGACCACCCCTGCCAAAATGGAGGGACCTGTTCTCTCACCCACAGCCACAGGATGTACCACTGTACCTGTCCTGAGGAATTCACAGGCGAGGACTGTCAGCTGAGTAAGTATCTTCTACCACCAGTGTTATAACATGAAACATGAATGGTAAGTAGAGCTCATTAATGTTTGCTTAATGAAAAGGTGGTGCTGTTGTGATGGGAGAGACCACTGCAGCAGGAATGTTTGTGTGGGTGGATTTTCAAATGGTTATGACAGATAATCCATTCCTGATAGGACAACTGAAAATAGCTTGACTTTACAATTACAAATCCAAGTATGCTCTGAACATGGGAAACACAAAAAGCCTCTTCCCCTTCCCTTGCTGTTTTTAAGATTTAAATATCCCTTACATGTTTGGAAATTACTAATATCTAGTAGGCAATGCACAGAGACATGAAAAAGCATCACAGTTTCAGGTGATGCCTTATCCCTTACGTACATGCATGTAGTGGGTACAGTGATGCTGTCCTGCTCACATGGCTTTAGGAGAAAGCCACCTCTGTCCTGAGGTTCCTGGAGCTGCTGCTCTACTGCCTCAGTGCCTCCACACAGTGGAGGCTGCCTAGCTTGAGAAGCACTGTCAACAAACATGGATCTGCTCAACAGGAAAAAATGGCATGAGCAGGGAATGCTAATAGGGATTGTAGTGCCATTTCTGCAAGAAATAACATCTGAAAGCTTGTGTTTGTAAAACTTTGTTTCAGAGAAATGTTTTGATGACAGCCTCCACGAATTCTTTGATGTGGATGCGAGCTGGTCAAGAGTCCAACAAGGAGTAGTGGAGCATTGCACGTGTGTGAACGGCCAGATCCAGTGTGAGCCTGTGGAACACAAAAGTAAGGCACCTTTTTGTACCCCAGCTGCTTGGTCTGCATGCAGTGGGGATAAAGGACAGTGAGGGTATCAAAGCCTGAGCAGTGTTACACACCCTAATGCTGCCCTTGCAGCTCAGGTACCCTCTCTAAAGCACAATATTTAGCTTTGCCTTCCAAGAGTGAGCAGTTATATTGACCCAGGAAATCCCTTCAATGTGTCCATCCTTATTTGAGGGAGCACCTATTTGCATTATGATGAATTTTAGGGACACACCTCAGTGTTTTCTTTGAGAGGGATGAAACCCTGCTCTGCAGCACATAAGAATGCACAACAGGTTATGTAGTAGAAGTGGTAAATTTTTTTCTCCACAACTATAACCTGCCTGAGAGGCACACCCTGCACACCAACAATCACTTCGTATTGCTCTTTCACCTCTGTGTTTCTTCCCAAGCCCATCCCACTCTTAAACTGCCAGCATGTAAATTTTACCTGCCTCCAAGATCCCATAAGGCCAACATTGGCCCCAGAGTCCCTATGATTTTTGGCCCATTCCTGGCAGGGGTGATGCTTACATTATGAAGCCTCCTCCTTGTTTAGGGGCTGCCAGGAACCCAAGACCCTGGCCAGCCAGCACAGGATATGCACTTTGGGTTGTCACCCATCTGAAGAAGCCACAGCACCTTTCATTTGGAGGAGTGATGTTGGGAAGCAAATCATGTACCTAACCTGTACATGTGCTCTGGTATTCTGTTACTCAGTCTGGCTAATTTTATCCTGCCCAGATTCACAAGTAAGTTACAGTACAAATAAGTTCCATAAAAGCCATTTGAAATATGTAGGTGCTTTTATTCCCACCTTATGCAACTGGAAACTAAGGTATGGAGAGTCAGTGCCTTTCTAGGACATTGAGGGTCCATGTGAGAGTTGGAAAATTTGATAGGACTTAATACTTCCCAATTACAGATCTTAAATATTTAACTGAGCTCCTTACTAGATATGTTATTATAAATTCTAATAGAGCTCAGTGGCAAGCCTGGAACTAGCAGAACCCTCTGTAGAGAAAGAAGTGTTAATATCATCACCACTAGTAATAATAGTCACCACCCCCATTTTACCTATTGTTCATTGATAATATCTTTCAATAGCTGACATTATCCAACAGCAGTGAAAACAGTGAGACAGACCTTAGTGGGCAGAAATCAGTCGAGTTTCCTTTTCTTTAATTTAACACAAGTGTAGGTCTGAGATAAGCAAAAAACTTTCCCCAAATGCATATGCACAAGGAGATGCACTAGAGTAAGTTAAAATGGACTGATTATCTGGAGTAATTTGTACATTTGGTTTGATCTTTGGTTGCGTTTTCTTGTAGGTTGTGTTCATGATCCTTGCATGAATGGTGGAGAGTGCAAGATGGTTACCTCCACTAGGAAAATAGTATGTGACTGCAAAGAAAATTATGCAGGGAAGTATTGCAATATTGGTAAGTATAACAACCTACAGGCAGACAGAATTAGGAGTTTTCGTCTGGATGTAAGGCTGGTGGGTTTGGCTCTGTTGTATTCTGAATTTGAGGACATTTCTTGTAACAACTGAAGAGTCACACAGGGTTTAATGTATTTCTCCGGTGTAAAACATAACACACAATTCACCACTGAGACTCTGGTTCTAAAAATATTTTTCATGCCCGTCTCTTGATAAAAAATCAAACACAGAATTTTTAATCCAATTACACATGCCTATAAATTAAGTGCATGCTTTGATTTTGCAGAATCGGTCACAGAGTTGTATTCTAGAGCTATTGCCTCCCCATGGATCCACACATCCCTTCATAAAGCAGGGATTTACATCTGACAAAATCTAGCAGCCGTTCTTTGGTAGTACTAAATGACTGTGGGACAAGGAAAACGCTCACTCTTTGGGTTACCTTAGACTTTAAGTTAATAGCACATTTAGCCTAGTACAGGTTATACAAACCCTCTTCATTTCTCTGGTGGGTCAGGGCAGAGAAATCTGCTTTTTGATATCTGTGTGTTAGTCCTGTTTTGCATTTTAGATGCTACATAATTTTGATACAACTTTCCTCCAGAAGACTTAACATGTATCCCTGCATGGGTTAAATCTGCTTGCAAAGCTTGCTTGCATGCTATATTTGCCAGTTATGCCAGTGGCTACTTTTTAAATAAATGCATGTTTTAGGCATAAATTTTAATAGACATTCAGTCATACCATCCTGTGACCCCATCAATTCACTGGCTGTGTCTTTCTGAGTGCAGAAATCCCATGGCTCATCAAAACTGAGGATGTGACTCCCAGTAGCTCTGATGGGCACTTTCTTAATCTGAATGGGTGGTGGGGTAAAAAAACCTGTTAATGAACACTGCAATTTATATCTGACGTTCTTTTTGTAACTCTGATAGTTAACAAATGGTGTAGCCAACTATCCTAGCTGGGGAAATAAAAATCCATTTGGGAGACCAGCAGTACAGCTGGAATAGCAAAGAGCAGAGTGAATGGGTAAATTGGACAGTGTATGAGCTGGTCCTGAAGGGTCACTCACCAGGTACCTGATGAACCATGCAAAATGGGTTTGTGACTCTTTTAAGTCCTTCATAAGGAGCCCTATTTTAGCTCAGTTGTTTTGTCCTTTAGTTACCCTGGGGAGTTTGCCCCAGGGCTTGGGAATGCTGCTGCAGGGGTCTGGGTGGGGGGCTGCACAGCACACGTGTGACCTGGAGCTCGGGGCAGGGCTGCACTCTGCTGATTTCCACATTAAACTGCTTTTCCAATTCCTGTTTCCTTCTCAGCTTCCCCTGCCCGAAGCAGCAATGGTGCACAGGGACACCCACCCAGCAGGGCCTGGATCATAAATACCAGGATGGCAGTGTGGTAGCTGTCATACCAGTTTCTGACTAGCTTAGAACAAGAAATGAGCAGGTGCTCTTTGATTACTTGAAAATAATAAAACAAACATTTGGCTTGCTAAACAAGTGGCTTTGGATGCTTACAATCCATCTGTGTTCAGTGGCCTAACATCCCTACATGGAATGGGAACTGAAGGATTTATGTGTCAGGCCTTGCAAGGAGTCTTAAAAAAGAAAAAAAAACTCTGTCGAGATTTATTAATTTTAAATTAATGCAAATAAATGAGTCTTCAGGTCTATAGACCTGGTAGTATCACCACAGTAGGGCAATGGCATTCTGGTGAAACTGCTACAGGCTTGTATTCTCTGAGCACTCAGAAATGATTTAAAAATATTTTTCAATTATTTTAAAATATTTGTTGGAATAATTTTCTCTTTGACCCTTCAATTTGATGCAGTGAGAAGAAATGGCTTTTCTCCTTGTTTCCCTTTTAGTGTCGTGCATAGTTTCCCTTGTCTAACAGGATGTATTTGTGAGGTTACCCCTTAGTCAGAATAGCTGGTGGCTGTAATGCTTGATTCAGAGAAAGTATTACAGTATTTCCTCTCCAAACTGTACTTTATTCTGAATTACCAGTTAAAGAGGCAACCTTAAAGCCCAGGTGTGATGCAAAAATGTCTTCTTGTATTTCCTTTTTTCATCTGTGATGTCCTCTACCCTTGACTTACACAAAGAATAACCAGCCTTCATATGTGTCTAATGGAAAACCAGCAAATGTATCAAACATTATACTCAACAAATATTAATAAATGAAGTACCATTCTCCATCCATCAGATCACAAGCCAAAGTACTACTGTGACTCAAGCACTGGTCCAGTAGACTGAGGGGCAAAACCAGCAGGAAAATACTGAGAAACATTTCTCCTGGCTGAGGAGTTACTTAGCAGATGCTGGGACCATCATATCTGTCAGACCTGTTTGCCATGAATTTGTCTAAACTCTTTAGCACTCCTTTATGCTTTTCCCTTTCACAGCATTCCATGTCAAGAAGTTCCAGAATTTAAATAGATGTGATGAAAAGAAGTATTTTCTATTGTTAACAAAAAACCTACTGCCTGGTAATTTTATTCTTCCCCTTTGAACAGTGAGTAACAGAATAATCATAACTTTTAAAGATACCTATTTATCTGTCCATTACTTTTTGACTACAGTGTCCCTGTCAGTACTCCAAACTTATCCTTGATCTTAAAATTCTCTTGCAAACAATTATATATGTATGTGTGTATATATATATGTGTGTATATATATATGTGTGTGTATGTGTATATATATATATATATATATATATTTCTAGGCCATTATCATAAATGACCATATAGCTACTTGAAAATTATGAGCTAAAAAAAAAAAAAAGGTGATAAAAGTAACAGAGGAGATATCCATAACAAAGAAGATTGATATACAAAAGACAGTTTCTAATATGGATTTCTATTCTTTGTGGTAATACATTCTTTTCTTCTTAAAGAAGAAACTTTCAGTACTAAAGAAAGAACTGCCATTTTATTTTAAAACATGTTCTGAGATGGTTTATATGCATAGGATTTCAGTGAAGTTTAATTTTGAAGGAAATTAGATACACCACCACCAAATCTCTCCCCAAACAGATGCTGTGTAGAATTGTTCAAGGACCCATGTTTAATTAAGTTCAATTAATAATAACTGCCCTTAGATATGTATCTATTTTCAGAAATAAGGACTTTGTGCTAAGAGAGAAGCTGCATTCTCTTTGGAAACAGCTCTTGCTGAGACAGCTCTGAATCCAGGCTCTAGGTGAAGATTCAGAATCCATTGTCCAGTCATGAGTAGCAATGGTTGTCTCATTGAACACAGAAATTTATCCAAAGGGCCCAAATCCAACCACTTTAGGAGTGGTAAATACGGGCAAGAAGTGAATCCTGAGAAAGGTGTGAGTGAAATATTTTTTCTCCAGCCCAGGTTGGCATAGGGAATGGAGAGAGATATGGTAGATAATTAACTTCAGAAATATTTAGCTTGGAGGTGATAACTGATGACAAACAGTTATAAAGATGTAATTGTAAAATTACTTTGACATTTTATGTTTCTTTGAACAGATGGGAGCCATGGTGGAGATGTTGGATGAAAGCAAAGGGATACAGAGCTAAAGACAGAGGAGTTATCTGGCCAAAGGACAAATAATTCATTATAATATGCATTTATGGAGAAGTTAAAGAGGGTTAAAGGGTAAAGGAAGGAGACGTAGATTTTTTTTCAGGGGGTTAGTGCCTTTAGGTAGATAATATGTGAATGGAAATGAATATATATTTTGCCATTTCCATGTAAAAGCACTTCCTTTTCCTTACCACTGCTTTGTTACTGTTGGCTGGGTGTTGGTTGTTAGTAAAATTGGGGTACTTATTTGTATTTTAAATTTTTTCTTGATTTATTCTTATTTATTCTTTATTTACATCCTGATATGTTAGTGGAGTATCTTTATTCTGTTTACTTAGTCACCAAGTCTTTTCCTGAAGCATTTGCTCACTGTGGTTGTGGGTGGCACTAGGTTTGAGCATATTGGGAGCACTGCACAGAGGATTATATGTTTTGAGGTTTTTTTGGAGTAAGGTTTAGGTAGCCATAACTGTTTTGATAATATTTTGGCCATGACGAAATTTGAAGTTGGTGAAGGTATTTTTGAAAACTCTGCTTTGTAGTGTTTGGGGTACCATCCCTAGGCTGTGGATAATGGAATTAGAGGGGCACCACATCTTTAAAGAAAGCATGAGTTGGAATGCTAATTGTGGAAGGCTTCTGGTTATGTAAGGAGATGTGGTGTATGTCAGAAGTAGGCTGAGGATTTTCAGAAAAGGAAGATGATAGAATATCTGAATATATAATTACATGCAGGAAAAAAAACCCTTCTTGGCCACATCTTTGAGGGTTAAACTGGGGGAGTTTGAGGTAATAGAATTAGCGAAAATGACAGCAAACCCACCTTTTTAGTGGTTCTTTTACTGAAATAGTGTGTTGGCAGTTTTCTACTAAAAAAGCTACTTTAGTAAAGGAAATTCAGCTCTGGAGGCTGGAAGGAAAGTTTTAATTTTTTTTTTTCTTCTGAAGACAGAATATAATGAATTTTAACTTTCTGGTTTATATTTACCCTGTACTAGAATGCTTTTGGATTAGTGTTTAATTTTTTATTTTCTAGAAATGCAGGGGCAAACATGGGGAAGTATAACAAAAAGGTGGTTTGGCTGACAATGATAAATGGGCATTTAAGTGTTCAGTCAGTCTCCCACTGAACTTTAACAAGTAGGTTTGTAAGTAAGACTTGAAAAGGATTTCTAAGTGGGGCTGAGAAGATGCTTGTTGCTTGCATGTGTGAAGGGGCTGGGCTTAGTAATGAAACCGGGCTGAAAAACAGTAAAGTTCCAGAGTTGTGGAAAAATAGATGGAACAGCAGATTAAAAGGAACAACATTATGAATTAATGAGGCTTGGAGAGGTGATTATGTTATTTGCACAGGACAAGTTTTTTAAGTCACCATGGAATTTGAATGAGGGCAAAGCATGGGTTGATAATGCAAGGATAATGAAGAGAAAGCCTAGAGCATCACGGCAGAAATAGTAACGGTGGGTTGGATTTTTATCAGATTTTGAATTATTAAAAAAAAACCCCAACTACAGTGCTGTAGTTACATGGATAAAAACTCTGCCTGGTACACTGTTGCCTGCAATGATCAGTGGTGGCTGTGGCTTTCTAAAACAATCATTCCATGTCATTTATGGAGGTGGGAGATACGAGCAACGATAGACAGACTCTTCTCATCTCCCAGCCTTCTTTATAATTTCAGGACCACAATAAAGCTTTTGGCTAATATAGAGAAAAACAAAAATTAAAAAGGAAGTACTGTTTGCATGGAGGTTATGGATTAGTAATTTATGTTTGACACCTTGGCAAATGTGGGCTAGAGAGGAGAGCTAATGAGCTGTGCTGGTAGCAGTATACAGCAAGGACTGCCTCTGTAAGGATTGAGAGATAAGGCAGATACCAAAGAAGAGGAAAAATTTCTCCAGTCAGAGATAGGAGTAGGTTCAAGATCCACAGATGACTTACTTACTTTTACATAGACTTATTTACTTTTACATGCATTTTCCAGATGCTGTTGGGCACTAAGCTTTCTGTGTTTTGCTCTGTATTCCTACAGTGTTGCCTTTTTAGATGACAGGTCTTTGTTGTAATCCTAGTATAAACTAATATGATTAATATTAGCAGCAGCCAATATGAAGCAGATCTTAGTCCTTACTCTGGTGAGGGTGTCTGACTTGGCAGCAGTGTTATTGGGTGCTGGTTAATTGAAAGTCATTAGGGTGTTTTTAATCCTATTTTTTATTTATTTGAGACGTGACAATGGTTTCAGTTCATTATGTTTTATGGAGGGTGCACCTTGTCCTGAAGTGAGAGGGGACTGGCATCTCTTAATCCATGCAATCTGTTGTGCTGTGTAATTGTCAGGAAGGTGTTGAAGGGAAGATGTGGGAGATGTGATGCAGCTCATCCTTGGATCACTGTATTGTTTGTTTCTCCCATCTCCTGCTTTCTCCTCTCAGCTCACTCTGGATGCTTTGGGGGCTCAAGAGACCCCCACCTCTCACTCTAGTCTCTCTGCAGAGCAGCTGCTCATCTGCTGACCATCATTAACTGCTACACAGCCTGTTTCTTTTCCTGCCCTGAGAGTTATTTTGGCTCATACTCTAAGCACATCAGGACCTACAGGTATATTCAAAAGAATGAAAGCTTTCACTATGAATTAGGCACTCAGATATTCTTCAAAATCCTGTATGGCAGTCTGTGCAACTGTCAAAGTAATATAGCACTGAAAATGGCTTGTTGTTGCCAGAATTTCTTTCCCCTAGCTCTTGACAACCTATTTCCTAAATACATTGCTTCTATTAGCTTTATATACCTACCTATTGGATTGCATTTATGACTCTGTAAATCATAACTATTGTACTAGAATTGAAGATAATAAATAGAAAAATGAAATGGAAAAAGAGCCAGTCCTTCCTCTTATCTAGGATATTACTTTTCTAAGCTATAAGAAAATACTGGCAAAGTATATAGATTTCTGGATTTAAGCTTTTATATTAAAGAATTCAACTTATTCAGAAGGTAGCTTTGTACATTAGCTTTTATAAAAGATATAAATCTCTTCAATTCTACCTCAGATGATCTAAGCATTGGCAAGTATGAGGGTACAAAGACACTTTGAAGTAAAACTTATTAAAAAATAAGTTTTGTTTCAGTAAATGCAGTGTGCCATCCTTACGTCAGGATGCAACTTAAAGAGATTTTTTGTGCATGTAAATCACTTTTTTTTCCATAGTTTTAAATCCATCTTTGTGTTAATATTGGTAAAAAATGGTAATTTTCTGTTAGATTTATTAATTACAAAAAGATGCCAATTCGTCCACCTTTCTGCCTAGCTTTTAGCTCAGGCAGGTTGTTTGTGTCATAATCAGGCTGCAGTTTCAGCAGGGATTCATTCCAGTGTTAGGTGCTGTCAGTCTAGAGCTTTTACTGCTATTCAACAAACCAGAAAATGGCAAAATTATTTGAATCAATTATTTGTTATATATATATATATGCAATCTGCTGTTCATGACCCCAAACAGAAATATTGAAATCTAGGTAAATACTATAACAGTATGATTGAATTATATTGAAATACAGACACATAGGTCCCCTTATATTTCACTTGTGGTATGTGTTCATTAATTTCTGTACTCTGAAAGCCACAGTGGGTGCTATTACTCCTCACATTCACAGACAGGCAGGAAAATGTGAAGCAATTTTCTTCAAGGCAGGAACAGTCCAGTCCTGGTGCTGCTGCCATACAATCCTCTGCCCCATGCCATCAGACTTCATATTTCTCATCATCAAAGAATGGAAAAAATGACAGATTCTTTCTTCAGTGGAGTCTGGTGCCTACTCAGGCACCTTTCTAGATCTTTATAGAGATTTTCAGTGGCATAGGGGCACACTGGAAGATAAGTCAAATCTTCCTTTGGAAGCAGTACTAGGTTCATGTGGATGTCTTTCAAAGCTCTCTTCATGGTGTTTGTTTCATTTAGCACAGAAATATTTGCCTTATTGCTTTCAGAACACCTGGCAGGGTGTGTGTGTCTGCCTGTGGTGTGTTTCAGAGCATAATCTGATGAAATGAGATGCCTGTAAGAGCAATCTCCACGAGAACTGGAGACTCCATTCTCTCACACATTTACTGCCAGCCCAGAGCAGTGGTTGGCTGCCTTGTGCAGCAGGAGAAGTGCAGCTCCCTGAAATCAAAGGTTTTCACACCTTTCATCTCTGAGGGCATCTCACAGCTACCCAGGAGAGAAGATCAGGGAACTTCTGGCTGAATGAAGAAAAGACAAACCCTTCTGCAGGTATCTGATGAGTCTGAACTCATGTAGAAAGGAAATTTGTTTTATACCCTTGGAAAGGGAGCCTTGAAGAGCAACACATCCTGTAATGCTAATCCATGTAAGCAACAAATTAATGCAGAGGCATTAAACATCCTTGTTCATTGCTGTTCATCTCAAGAAAAGAGCATGAAGCTGAGTCAAGAGAGGTTTAGGCTGGATATGTCCTTTTCCTCTTCCCCTCTTTCTGTTCCTGTCATCAGCTTATATAGAGCAATACAAAAAAATTAATCTGACATTGTATTTAATAAAAGCATTACATGTTGGTCAGGGATAAATCAAAGCATTGCCGAATGAAAGAGTTACTTTAAACCATCCCAGAATCAGAACCATTGGTGGAAAAATATATTTTTATAAATAGAATGAAACAACTTATGTGTATCTGGAAAAAAAAATACATTCAAAGCTCTAAAACATCAGGAAAATTGATGGTGAGGTGTTTTGGGGAAAAGAATACGTGAAAGATTCATTGTTTTCTGCAGAGAGACTTTCAAAAGAAACTCCTAAAAATGTTCAGGTACGTAAATACAAGACTTGAAACAAGATCTGGACACAAACGTATTGTGAAATGCTTTCAGGAAGTTAGGAATTAGAACTGGTTGGATAACTGCTATTTTAGGTGGCTGTCAATTTTAAGACGCAAAGCTGTTTTATTGAAAAGACAAATATTTGTTGTGACTTGCTTATAAAATATAAAATCTTAACACACGTGGAATGTTTTACATTTTACATTATTGAAATACTTTGGATTTAAAACATAAAATACAACAGGAAATTATTTCTAATTTTAAATTTCAATAACATTTTTTTTGAAAAGAACCGAACAGAGGTGATAGTGGCATAGGACTACAGAGTAAGTTGAATCTGCATTTGCATCAAAACTTTCATAATCTGAAAGTTTAGACCATTTCTTCTCTTAGCAATTATTGGTGGGAGCACAGGGAAGTGAATGAACAAGAAAACACATATTACATCCTCCATGAATTTCTTCCACCTAAGAAAATAAATATGTTTCAGGGCTATGAGACATTGTGGAAGCTATGTGGATTTGGGACTGAACAATTCCCAGTCAGAGCAATCCACTAAGAACTCCTGAAAGCAGACCACCTACACACTGTTTCTGACAAAGAGGGAAAAAGAGTTTTTCAGTGCTGTAAAAGTTAAAAAAAAGAGAGAATTTTAGGCAAAAGATCTATATGACTGGAATAATTGCAGAGAAATTTTTAAAAACTGTTATTCCTGAATTATAGGTGATAAAATATATAAAGCTTTGCAGATACTTCTCACAGCCTTAGTGGGTGCCATGGTGCTGCTGCCAACCAGTCAGGTAAAGGTTTCTGGAGTGGAGCACAGACCAATGGAAAGATACTGATGAAACAACAGTTTCACCTCAGAAGCATCTCCAGAGGACAGCAGATTAACTCAAGTTATGCCTGTGTCCAAAATACTCCTTATAAACCAAAAAACCCCAAAAAAACTTCTTGAGAGATGTTACTGTTCCCCTCAACAAGTGCAAGATGTAATATGATGTAAGATGTAAACTTCTTAGCTACAGAAGGCGAATGTGAGGGATGATTTAGAAAGAAGCCAAAATTCTTCCTGTTAAAATATGCTGGCAGCTTTAGCAATGACTGGCAGACCTAATGAAACGGAGATACATTGGATTTTAAGCCTGACAAGGATAAGCACAACTTGTAAACACCATCTGCAAGATGTCCAAACCATTGGTATTGCAGAATATGGCCCTGGGTCTGTACTGAAATACAATCTCTTGTTTCATTCTCATAAAAGCAGTCACTCTAAATTGTTTCTGAATGCAATAAATACAGTACAGCACCTGGCACTTCCCTGCATAAATGAAAAAGAATTAGCATACAGCATGATTGTGGTATTTTCATGACAATGTTTCAGGCAAACAAAGCAGTGTAACTTGCAACTTGCTCAGAAAATAAATGGCTGGTTTGCCAAGACGTGGTTACTCTTGCTAATAATACAAATGATAGAGAAAATAATTTTCTTTGAGGTCCTAGATTATTGTTCTTTAAATATGATTTAATTTGATTTAATGTTATGTTCATAGTCATTGAATAAAGGAAATTTGGTTCAGGTTGTAGGTGGGAGAAAATGTGGTCTCAGCATGTCAGAAGTGCCTGCCAGGCCAAGCCAGGTTTAGCTAACTGTTCGTATGCTAACTAATATTCTTCCACCAAACTTCTTGCCCTTCATCTCCCAAATTTATACCATATGCTTGCTGGTGGTTTTGAGGTCTGTCACTACACTGATGACTTGGCAGGGTAATTAACAGCAGCAGTTCAGTACTGTGGTTCATTATTTCAGTCCTGGTTATGTGCCCTGGTTCATGTGTCACCTTATTCTATCAAAATAAACAGATCTTTGGCAATAGCTGTCAGCACTGTGTGGTGTGATGGATCATCCTCAGAGGGTGTTTTTCAACAGTTGCTCAATGATGTTATATCTTTAAGTATGTCTATAAGTTTAGAAGAAGATTCCACCAGTCTTGTGACACGTCAAGGAGACGCCACGTTGACATGGCTGGGACAAGAAACCCTCTGAGGCTCGGTCACAATTAATCCTCTTTGTGCATTAGATGGTTTTGTGTTTCCTTTGGGATACTCTTAGCTGTGTTTTGAGGTGTAGGCTTTCTGCTCAGTGTAGCTATTTGTACACAAATGCATCCCCATATGTTTTCCAGCCATAATGATGGTATGTGCTGTTGATAGATCTTGGCAGCTGAGTATACAGGTCGTAGAATATGTATGTGTCAGACCTATCTGAAGAAATAGCCCATATGCAGGTGACAAAGACTTGGGTTTTGGATAAGAAAATTCAACCTACTAGTTGGAATTTTGGAAAATTGATGTATCCTCAACATGTAGCTACATATTTGTAATATACATGAGTATAGTGTATATATATATATGTATATATATCTGTGGGTACGTATGAGGCCATTAAAATAAGTATTTTCAAAAATCAGGCCTTTAAAGCACTTGCAGGGCAGGATTATTTTCAGTACTATATCTCTGTTTTGAGCTGGTTGCCTTAAGCCCCCTGTCTTTTCAATAGAGATTCAGTCAATGTGGACAGGAGTGTATGGGATCCACCTCATTCTAAAAAAGTTACCTCAGACAGGCTGGATCAGTTTGGCAATAGAAATCTCTGATTCTCTTAATTGAATAAAAAGGGAGCATCCAGAGATGAGCTTACTTGTGTCTAAAATTAGACCAGAGGAATCCCAGCCATATTGCTGACTTTGCTGCAGATTGCTGACTGAAACCTTCCATACACAGTACAAATTTTAGGTCTAATTTTCTGCCATTCTGCCATTCTTCCTCGAGTAGTTACTTGCTTCTGTGTAAAATGAGGTTAACTTACTACTAATTTTAAGCAGAGGTTTTAACTTCTTGGATGCGTTTTTTTCTTTATTAAAAAAAAAAAATCCTTGTTTGATGCATTGGGGTCCTGTGCAAGGTGAAAGGCACTACCGAGTTGGGCCCTCTGGCTTTCATTTGGGACCTCATCTGTGAAGTAAGTATTTAACATGCAATTAGCATTGATTCCTGACCAGTCTCTTCTTCTGCCAGTCCCCAGCCAACGGTGCTACATTGGCAATGGCACAGATTACAGAGGTACAGCCAACACAACCATCTCTGGACACAGCTGCCTGCCCTGGAATTCAGACCTGCTTTACCAGGAGCTTCACGTGGACAGCATTGGGAAAGCACTGCAGCTCGGCCTGGGGCCATTCCCTTACTGCAGGTGGGGAAAGTTCTTGCTTGTCCTGTATTTGTACATCCAGAGATGGATGTGTTGTGGAAATAAGAAGAGCCAGGGATCTCAAAGCAGGTGTTACCCCTGTCTCAGGAAAGCTGGACTGACTTTAGTAATCAGTCAGCCTGATAAGAGGGATAGTACAGAAGAAAAGGTCTGGTAGATAGGCTCAGTCAATACCTGGGTCTACTGAGAGAAGCTCAGACAGAAAATAATCTTGGAAATTCCAGATCCTTTTTTATTCCTGGGTAATGGGATTTTTTTTTTCAAAAGAGACCATAATGCAAAACTTTTGACATTGTTCATTAATGCTTATCCAAAAGGAGAAATCAATGCAGTACCTAAATTGAAATGGCTAAATTTAATTTTCTGTTCTTTGCTTGTGAAAGACATACCATAAAGAAGTACTTTCAAAAGAGAAAAGTTATTTGTAAATGAAAAATCAAAGCACTATATTTAAATAAGATTGAAATGGGACGTCAAATTTATTTTTTTGGATTTTTTACAAAGGAAAACTATTGCCAAACAAGGTTTCACAGTTTCAATTTTGATTGCACCACATATTGATGAACTACATTTCTGCTGAAGTTTTCTCTTAAGCTATAATGAAAATAGCTTGTGCTATGTAGGTTTGTGCCTTCTCCTCAGTCACCTTTTGTTCCCCCTGTTTCTGAGGTCTCCACGAGCTCAATGGATACCCACAAATAAAGGAAATGTTTCTATTTAGAGAGAACATTTCTCACCTTGGAGATGAGCAAATGCCAAACCTGCCAAACTGTAGATGATTCTCTGCAAATTACTGGTGGATGCATAAGATTTTGTTTGTTTGTTTGATTGGTTATTTGTGTGTGTGTGTGTTTGTTTTTTAAATGGAACTTAGACCAGTAGCTCAGGAAAATCAGAACATACTGCACTTGTTAATTTGTTTGGTGATAAAAAGCATGCACACATGATGAAAGTAGCTCCTCTCTATATAACACAAACTAACAATAAACAATTCCTACCCCCTCCTTTGTGCCCTCCCACCTTGATTTCCAGGGCTTGGTCCTCATGCAAACACTTCAGTATTTGATTTACAGTGTCCCAGGCAATTTATGTAGCACATATTTTGTGCTTTAATAAAAGTTGAGCCCTTTGATTTACATTATTTATGCCCAATATTCACTTTCAGATTTGAAATGCAGAGAACAAAATGGTGTAGGAGCTGATCTCTTCATGTTCTGTAGAGCTGAGAAAAAAGCTTTTCACTTTTTTGTCAGCTTGTTACAATTTCTGGGGATATCTCTGCTGTACTATATAATCCTGCAGATATCTTCTTCTTCAAATAGTCTAATTTAGAAACATTGTTGGCGGAAGATGACTCAACCTGTGTTGCTTCTTCAGTTCTGAGAATTTGAAAGTGCTCTAATCTTTTTCTGAAGAGCAGTCAGATTGAAAAAGAAAAAAAAATAATCGAAGAACCTTACAATAACAGATAATGCTTGTGATAACTCCAACTGAAATTAGAATTACTGCTTATCTGGAGCTCTGAATTACCTTTTCTATTTTTCTTGGTCTAATGAAGATCTTTCTGGGTCTTAAAACTCTCCTTATATTCATGGAGGTGTAAACTGGGCAGATTTCTGGTTACTTATAATGCACTGATAAAGACAGGCTGTACCACAGAGAAACACTAATGGAATCAACCAAAAATCTGTTTAAGGTAACAAAGGGATAAACGATTTCCATTGCCTTTTTTTTTTTTCCCCAACCTTTTTGAGGAATACAATATTTTCTTGAAATAGTCTTTCATTTCCTCAGACTCTCCAGGGAATGCGAACCAGAGATTTGCGAATTCATTTTTGCTAGCTATTCTTTTTATGGATTTTCTATGATTCTACCTGTGCTGGAATCTCCTTGCCTAAAAAATAACCTGAAACAGGAATCTCTCCCATGGGATTTAGTTCTGAAAATAGTTGAGCTGATACCTGTGAAAGCACTTCAGTGTGGGCTGTAGTTAAACGCTGTGAACGTGCTCATGCATCCAAATACTTGTAGGCAAATTTTACAGGTGTTCAGTCGTGTCTGTATTTCAGGTCCTAGAGAACCTTAGTGCTGGTTAGTTTTAAGAATTATAGATTTTAAGAATTATATTGAAAGGCTGCTCACCCTTGTAGGTGAGCACTTTGTCAGCACCTTGTCAGATGGCTCAAAATCTGAGTGCTGCCAGTGCTCTGCATGGAGCAGGAGGAAAAAGCAGAAAACATTTGGGAAGCTTGGAACAACACTGTTGTTAATGCTTGTAATTCCCTCTTCCCCTGAATTAACTAGAAATCCAGATGATGATGATAAACCCTGGTGTTACATCATGAAGGACAACAGTTTGTCTTGGGCGTACTGTGACATCCCAACTTGTGGTATGTAGAAGTTTTCTTAAAATCCATGTTGTGAATGAATGAAGATTTACTGATACTACAACGAGGTTTCACTGTATAATTTTGAAAGTTCTACTGTTCCCAGGAGTGTTGAATATTTTACTGTTTCCAGTAAACAGTAGGTTTCTTTTGCGTCTTTTGGAGTTGCAATACAATCTGTGATTTTTGACCTGAAATAGCAGCAGTGTCATACTACTGTTTTGGTCACAATCATGCCAGTATCCCCAAAGTTTCTGCTAGAACGTGCAAGATGCCAGAAATGACTGATGCTTTGGTAAAAATTGTCATCACCCTGGGAATTACAGACCCAGAAAAGGGAGTGGGCCCCTGTGAGCAATGAGAGGTCTACATCCTGAAGATGTACGAGACATGGTGTTCAATTCCAAAACATAAAGATTCTGGTAGTCTGATGCCATATCCCTTTTTATCTCAGCAAGCAGGGAAAGGAGGCCACTACCAGTACCAGACAAAGTAGATACTTCTGCAAGTACCAAAAGAGCATGTGGAAGAAGACATAAAAAAAGAAGTTTTGTGAGACCCAGGATTGTTGGGGGATCTTCCTCTCTGCCTGGATCTCATCCCTGGACAGCAGCTATATATATTGGAGAGAGTTTCTGTGGTGGAAGCCTGGTTCAGACCTGCTGGGTCGTGTCAGCAGCACACTGCTTTGCTAACAGGTAAACTCACCCCTTAGTGTGACAGTGGGTGCTCACAACAAACCTGAACTGAAACAAGAGAGAAGGTGAGATTATAAAAGTCCAATGTGTCAAAAGGAATTTGAATACTCTTCATCATCGAAAAAATGGCTTGGACTACTATAATCTCATAAGCCCTTATCTTGTTCCTTAAGGAATCTCAAAGAATCTGACTAAAGGAATAAGGTAAGGTGAAGCAGCATGTAGAATGGGGCATGGCATGTGCAAGAATCTGCAGAGGAATAGAAGTATTTGTCTTCTTCTTGGTTACCTTTCTGAATGTTTATGCCTGTTTTGAGATACAACAGAGATGACTACGCTCACTGCTGTGTTTTGTTCAGAAAGGCTGAGACAGCCAAGCAATGATTTATTGGAGACGATAAATTACTGTTGGTTGACACAAATAGAGTGGGATGAGCTTTACAAAAAGCCACATGGAGGAACTGAACTGTCAAACTTCTGAAACTGATTTTCTTGAGAGATTTTTTTTTCTCCTATGCGACACTGGAGAAAATATTGATTATAGGATGCTCTTACTTCTAAATACTTAATTTTCTACAAATGTTCAACACTTTCCCTGATTTCAGTTTGATCACATTGAAGGGAAAAAGTATTACATCATTTGATACCCATTGTTCCCTTGCATAGTAAAGAAGCCAAGAGAAACAGAAAACCTTTTGCCAGAATATAGACACTGATAGCTTGTAGAGCTAATAATACCACTGTGAATGCTGTACTGAAGCATTTGGAGCTTAAGCCACAATGCATTTGTTTTTCAAATGTTGTGAAATAGCTACTAACTTTGGCAGCTGTTCAGGACATTTCCACCCACTTCCAGCTGGTCGTTTGGTACGTACAGATTTTCCATAATTACTGCATTGTAATTTGCACTCTTCTGTTTGTTTGGTACCTCTGGTAGTCACAATTGCAACAGTTTTCCACTAGGCGACAATAGATACCTGTGCAGCTCAATTATTTCTTTTTTCTTTTCTGTAACCCTTCCTGTTTTATTTCTTTTCCTGAATGAACCATTGTAAGTCATAGTAGAACCATTCAGTGCTTCTAAAATTATTCTTAATATTGTTCCAGAAAGTGAACTTCCACTGTTTTACAGGCCCAAAATTTGATTTTTCAAGGACGTTGATTTACTACTGCAAAAATACTGAGAAAATCATGGCCCTTACATATTGATCAAAGAACATTTTATCGTCTTTTTGTACTCCAGTAATACAGAATACACTTTGCCCTTTCCTTAAGCACAGCTCCTGTACCAGGTTTGCTGCTGTCTCTCTGCATTGCAATTGCCCAGAATCTCTTTCCTCTGAGTCTATGGCTGCTGGTCATTGCTGTGTATTCAGTACTGAGGGAGCTTCTGTGGTGCTTTAGTTACCGATGAGCACAGAAATGCAACCAAGGAAGCTGCAATGATGCAAACCACTCTGCATCTGTGCATGATGTGTGACACCAGATATTTTCTTCTGCACTGGGTAACAGAACATAGGAGTGCTCCAACGTTGAAGACACTTGCTAACTAAATTCATTGTAGACTTATGCAGATTGAATTGGTTTTAGAAAAAGAGTGAAATGCAAATTCTGTTGCTTTCAAAGCTAGAGAATATATTGCCTTTCCTAAAGACATCCTGATTACTCCCAAATGTCCCTTAATTCCCAGTTTCTGTACTTGTTCTTATTAGTTTTCTTTCCTAGGAAACTGGATATCAGAAGACTGTGGTCTTCTTAAAGTAAAAAAACTGATAGTTGGAAAAGATGGTGTGAATTGCAAACACTGTGTGCTCCTCTGGCTGTGAAGTTTCCCATTAAATCCATGGGCTTTTGGGACCTCACCAGGTTGCTTTTGATTCTGGACAACAGATTGAACATAGTTAAGCAAATCTCAGAATTGGTGATAACTTTTAGGTGGAAGTTTCCCAGATGTTCCTGAATTGCCAGCATGCCAGCACCTTTAGATCTTGGCCCTTGCCTACAATTTTTTTCAGGAGACTGGTTTCCCAGAGAAACCAGATATCCACTACTGACTCATCTTTTGATCCCTCAGTTCTTTCTGAGCAGTTTTTGTACTCATTGGCAAAGTCGAGTTTGAATCAGTTAAGTTTCTAGGGGAGGTGTTTACACCCTCCAAAGATGCTTGTTAGCCAAACAGCAGCTGCGCAGCAGTGCCTGTGCTGGCCTCTTCCTCCTTTCAAGAAGCAGCAGCCTTTAATTAGGTTCATCAGGACCCACAGAGCCCATGTCTCACTGTAAGATCTTTTTCCTTGTCCTCTGTAGGCAGACAGCCTGGGAAACAGCTAAAGGCATTATGAGAGGGTAAACAATGGACATGGTGGGAGGCTGAGGTTATAATGGTTCATAGGATACCCAGCCACTGGAAAATCAGCTGCATTTGTCCTGCTAATCACAGAACTGCTTGTCTCTCTTTTGTATTTCAGTCCACTAAAATCCACTATTAGAGTAGTTCTGGGTCAACAGATATTTAATAAAACGACTGATGTAACACAGACATTTGAAATAGAGAAATACATCTTGCATCCTCAGTATTCCGTGTTCAATCCTACTGACCATGATATTGGTGAGTATTTTTGTTCAGGCAGTTTTATTTTCCATTTATTCGACCTAGGTTCAAGTTTAGATGGTTTGTTGGAAACTGCATTTAGAGTCAAAAAATCATAGATACTAAGAGAGGGTTTTGAATGTAGAGGGTTCTTAGTTCTACCAGAGTTATAGCAGATCTGAAAGCTAGACAAATTCAGATGAAAAATAAATTGCAAATTTTAAATAATTATGATAATTAGCCTTTGGAGCAATTTACCTAGATGTGTGGCAGATTCATCATCACTTCAAGTCTTTGTGAGATTAGGCATTTTTTCAACTGAACCAGAAGCTGTAGGCTTGCTGCAGGAATTGCTTGGTACAATTCTATTGTCTGTATTGTATAAAGGATCTGACTAGATGAATGTAATAACCCCATCTGCTCTGAAAATCTGTGGTACTAAGAATCATTTTTTACACTGAGATAGATTTAAAAATCAGCTGTCTTATCAGTCAGAAGTTAAATGCCCTTCTGACTGACCTTATAATATTAGGCAGAATGGCAATGGAGCAGCAAGCAACTTACTTCTTATTTTCTGATTTGCTCTTGTGAAAGTTGTCATGTCACCCCAGGGCATCAAGCTGTGTGAGCACTTTATCTGTGAGACTGTTTAACAGCCTGACATTGGGAATATTTTAGGTCAGGCATGTACTGGCTTTTTTTGCCCCCAGATTGTGAGTAGTTTCTACTCTATAGCAAAAAGCATTCAAGTTCTGTGTTGGTGGGAGCTGTGTCACAGCGTACAAGGAAACAAACTAGATTCGAGGCATTGCTCTGATCTGAAATATCCTGGTGAAAACCACCCATGACACTCTGAGATCTCACAGCTTTTTTAATTACTCTGAAATTAGGTAGGCATGCCTTACCAGTGTGCTATGTCCAAATCTAGGGAGACCTGAACACCGAGTGCCTAAGACAAGCCCAACTGCAAAAATAAATGAGAAGGCAGAAACTGTGTTGCAGAGGGAAGATACAGGTGCTTGTCCTGTTTCAGTGATTTCTACTGATGCAACTAAAGAGTTATGGCCTGCTGAAAATACTTTTCTAAAGGAAACAACCATCACACGAGTAGGAATTTGTTTGCTAAGAAATAGGAAATGAGTGGGAATAGTCTGCTAGAAAATTTGAGGGATTCAGAAACAGGCAGAGTTAGTGGGGAAGAGGAGCAAGGTGAGGAAGAGCAAGCTGCTGAGTGTGGGAGCAAGGTTTGTGTGGGCTTCTCAGGCTGTGAGATACTGCTTCTATGTTCCACTAAGGCCAAAAGCTGTAGCTGGTAGAGAAATAAGATTATTCACTGAGGTCACTTGCCTTCCACACAGCTGTGCTCGCAAAACTTTGAGCTTCCAAAAGGCCTGATGAGAAGGTTTATTAGGCGTGTCCACATTAGTTCTGGTCTCTTTGAGTGGTGTGGCCAAACCAACATGCTGCCCTTGTTCCACCCAGTACAAAGCCCCTTTGTTGCTTTACAGTCAAATGAAAAAAAAATTTCTACACGGGAATCAGTTTTTGAAATCTTTCAGTATCAATCTCTATGTATGCTGCACAGCTATGTATTTACACTGTTTTCAGCCCTATGACTGGTTAGTAAAGATTGTGTAGGTTATGTAATACTTTGTAGCTTCAAGAAGCTTGGTTTTGAAATGTCCTGAGGTCTTACTCCTTAATTTTAAAGATCTTGAATTTTGCTGAACTCAGTGATAACAGGACACAGAATACACTAGCTCTTGGAGTAATTAATTTTTTAAATGGAATTGGATTTAGGCCAATGGCCAGGCTTTCAGAAGCAGTGAGTATTTGCACATCCCACTTATTTCAGCTGAAAGCTGGGGATATGTCACTGTTATTTAACTATAAGGTGGGAAGAGACACATGTATTTTCTATCTTATCCCTTCTCTACAGAGACAGTGAAGAAAAATCTGCTCAGTGAGCATAGCATAAAATAAATATTCCCACAAGGGGAGTAGCTGAATGTTTCAGCCTTCAATCTATTGTGAAATCAGGTGCTGTTGAGATGAGTCTGTCTGTCTTTGATTGAAATATTTTAATTAAGAGAGGCTTAGGGGATAATTAAATTTGTATCTGAGACCCATTACTGCCAATCCCTTTAAGAAAAGGAACAGTCACTTTCTTCCTCCTGTATTTTCTCTTCTGCAGCTTTGATTAAGCTGAAGAAGAATGGCCAACGTTGTGCTGTCAAGTCCCAGTTTGTTCAGCCCATCTGCCTGCCAGAAAGTAACACTGTTTTCCCTGACCAGTTGAAATGTCAGATTTCTGGATGGGGACACAAGCATGAGAGTGAGTAAAACAAGAGCTGGTGCCTGTAGAAACAAATGATGCTAATAAAAACGTAACACTCAGGTATATGTTATACAACCAAGAGTTTGGTAAAATGTTTTGCAAGGGACTTCTGGTGGGATTCTTTTTACCTACCTTTGGAGCTTACAGCATTTATATCTGAAATATTCATCCTGAACTTCTTTTATAGGAATTCCTTAGAATTTGGAGTGTGGTTCCCTTGACCAAATGTTTGCAGCAATTTTAGGATGGAATGAGCTAGCTAGGTCTCAGTGGACTGGGAGGGGAGAAAGCAGCTCACTGGAGTGCCAACACCTGGAATTTTAGTAAAGTGAATCCTTCTCCTGATTTCTCCAGGTGATTTTTAACTTCACCATCAAGAAATTTTGAAAATATCAATAGGAGAAGGCCAGATAGACTTTGGGATAAGAAGTGCTTACGTCCAGCTTGACAAAGGTGGAAAAAGTCACCCCATCCTTTCAGAGGAGGAATTTGAGAATTATGAGGCTGGGCCATGCTGCTTCAATGTTGAGATAGCAAAGACCTGTGTAGGTAGATGAGGACTGAGGAGCTGGCTGCCACACTTTGGTGACAGACAATTGCAAATATCCCCCATATTCAATATGAGAAAATATCCCAGTCTGAATGTGTAGTCTAAAGACAAAAAGAAGTAATGGAGCCTTTGAAAAATGGATGATTTATTATCACATCTGGAAAGAGGTGAGGACAGGAGTGCTAGGGTACTGTTCCCAAGTCTCTAGGAAATGAGAGAAGCCAAAGTGGATTAATGACTGGACATTGCAATACTGTTATTTTATGGAGTCTGACTGGACGATCAGAAAGTGATCATTATAAAAATTATTTTATTTTAAAGATGTCCGTAACATCAATATTACTGAGAGGTGTTAAATGTGTTTATTATGTGTTAAGTATGTTGTATTGTGCCTTGTGTTTTCCTGTTATGCTCTTGATCTTCTATAAAAATGACTCTTTTTCTCTCTGGGAATTTTTTTAAGATATATCTGGTTATTCAGATGTCCTGCAAGAAACACTGGTTCCACTTATTTCAGAGGAGAAGTGCAGAAATCCTGAAATTTATGGAACAGAACTCACAGAAAATATGTTCTGTGCTGGCTACCTTGATAGCAAATCTGATGCTTGTCAGGTAATGCTGGGTGTCATCTCTAGGCAGGTGATAAAAATGTGTTTTGGTCAGAAATGTTGCAATGTTACAATTCTTACTTTTGATTTTATAGTGTTCCTAAAGAGAAGAAATCTTCCTAAAGAAACCAACCTTATGCTGCTTCCACCTTCATTTTTTTTATTATGTTTGATGTCAGTTAAACTCTACAGAAGGGCTCCAGGGTATTATATTCCTCCTACCTTCACATAAGGCAGTGGCTGTGCACTGCAGGGTGTGTTGCTCTAGCTCCTGGCTGAGCCTGCAGGTGGTGGCAATGGATCACTGCCCAGCTGGCAGGAAAACCAGCATGAACCTGTGTGGGGACAAACCCCAGAGCTGCTGCCTCTTGCCTGAGGGAAAATAAGGACACCTGGGTAGGAGGTGAGGCTTGGAGGAAGGAGCTGAGGTTTCTATAGTGGATGTGACTGAATGGTGTAGGATGTCAGTCAGTTGGAAACTGCGTTATGCAATCTCAGTCTTTCATGGAATGACCTCATGCTCTTACTACTTTCAGTTATGTCACATCTCGGCTCTGAATAAGGATGCAGAATTGTGGTGGTGATAGATGAGACTTCTTAAAATGAAGAATCAGATTATTCCTTACATAAAACTTCAGATTTCATCTCCACTTTGAAGGAGGAGGGTTTTGCTCTCTCAACATAAATTTGTGAAAAGTCAGCACATAACTAATAACTGGCAGTGTAAGTGGAGGAAAGAATATCATGTATACTGTGTGCTGGAAGCCCCAGAGAGGTTATAAACGTATCCAAAGAAAGGTGTCAAGAGTGAAATGGCAGCAGCCAGCAGTGGCCCAAGGCCAGGGCTCAGACTGAGGCTGCAAGGGTTCACATGAGCCAGAGAGATGGAAACTACCCTGCTTGCCCAGCTCCCCTTGCCTTTCCCAGGAAGTGCAAATACAAGACACAGCATTCCAGCTGACTCTCTCTCCCTGCCCTGGAAAAACAGAAAGCAGGAATGAGAAGGAGAAAAGTAGAAGAAAGGAGAAAGGAGTTTCACAAAGACAAGTGGTCTGCAGAGAATGATGAAGTCTGAGAAATGGCAATTCAGAGTCACAGATTCTGCTGAAGAACAGTGCTCATAACATGAAATCATTATTAGTGAATCAATAATTCATTTTTCCCTATTGTCAGACTTGTAGTGTGGTCTGAGGAGAAATAATGTAGACCTCTTAATGTAACAACAGATGTAGATGACCTCTGGGTTTTCCTAATGAGCACTTAGGATATTAAATTGTAAATCTGTTATGTATAAAAATATTCCAATACCAAAATAAAAATTCCAAGACCAAGAAACTTCAAACAGACAGTGTGTTTTTCCTTGATTATTTTTGAAATATTTTCTCGTAAACTTTTTCATTCAGTCAGTGCACTGATGCCAAAATTGCAATCAATTAGACTAATTGTGAAAAATACGCAGACAAGCAAGACTTCATCTGATGTCCCTCACTTACCACAGAAATCTCCAGTATAAAGGCAACACAATTTTCCTATGTATTTTTGCTCTCAAGGAGTTTTCTTTTGACATAAGAAAAAATACATTTCTCCTTGGTCCCAAATAACTAGAGTGATGGCTGCTTTCACCAGTACCATTTACTAAGTCACATTTTTAATTTCTAACATTTTAGTTTCTTTAGAAAATCAGTCTAAGAGCAACAACAACAACAACAACAACAATAATAATAATAATAATAAAACAACCCTGCCCTGAATGTTTTCAAGGTTTAAAATAAGTAGAAATGTTCAAAATTAAGCCTTGAAGTAGTGTAGTTTGGGCTGCTTTTTGGTTTATGGTTTAATGACAAGGTAAACACTCAGTAGCAAATTCAAACATGCAAAAGTCCATATGCCACATAAAATTACAGCATTCCACAGTCACAAAGTGTGGCTGTATGCTGCACCTTTCTTTGAAAACTCTCATGTTCTCTGAAAGTTGCAGTAAACTGCATCAAGAAACTCTCCAAATGCTCCCATGTAACCCCTCCATGCAGTGCTGATATTACAACACAGTGACAGGCCTCAAAGGCTTGTTCACTTCCATTGAAAGTTATCTAAATCAACCATGCTTTTCAGTAGATATTTGAATCTAAAATTTTTTAAACAAAGTCTGATATTTTGATACTTTTGTTTAATGCTCAATTTAAAAAATCCACCATTATATTTGAATGTGACTAAAACACTTTCTAGAATGAAATTTCAGTAAACTGCCTTTTTAAAATTTTTTTATTATTATTCCTTTAAATCTCATGTGAAAACATTCCTATTTAAGGGTTTTCCCAAACTGCTCTTCTGACTGCTTTCTATCAGATTAGATAACCTTTGCTTACTTTTGATGCAGGGAGATTCTGGTGGACCTCTGGCTTGTGAGGAAGATGACATCTCTTACCTCTATGGAATTATCAGCTGGGGAGATGGCTGCGGCAGAGTCAACAAACCTGGAGTATACACAAGAGTGACAAACTATGTAACGTGGATAAATGAGAAAATAGCCCCCCGAAAAACTACTTGAACTGTTAAATGCACTAACATTTGAAGCAGGGTTCAGGAGTCTTCTGGTTTTATTACAGTGGCATAAATATTTTATTATAAGTTGGTATGAAAGCAGTCATGGTAATCCTTAGCAGTTCCAGACCACCAAAAGCAGGCCTGCTCCATCTGATGTCAGCAGCCTTGGGCTGTGGATTGCTCAACACACACTACTGCCTTTATTTGTCTTAATAAAAAAATTCCAAACACATTGAGACAGTGCACAAAAATCTACAACTCTCTGTCTGCTTGGTGGATTACATAAAAAGTGATTTGATGTTTTTTGCAGTTCCTGGTGGAGCTGTCATCCCCCAAACCAACCTGCCACCATATTGTCCTTGTATTCACAGTTGAAATTAAAAAAATAAACAGGAGAATCAAAAATGAAATTCCCTCTTCCTCAGAAATGATCTCAGGGCAAGAGACAGCAAGAGAACAACACAGGTAAAGCTACTCCTCAGCTAACTGCAACAACAGTTCTGGAGAAAGAAACCAAAGGGTTTAGGTTTTGTTTCAACCAAACACGTAAGCATATTTTTATATAAACATTTTTCTATGATCCACTGACGTAAAATCATGAACGTGCCTCAGAGCTCTACTGAATCTGGTGTGTCATTTTCCAGCAAGGTGAACGCAACACCTCCTAAGAGCTCAAAGTCTTTTGCTGAAAAATGCTGGAAGTTGGAGCAGCTGATTTAAGTTGATACAGCCAGGGCCTTTTGCAGACTGTGATCTCTCCTTGCCCTGAGGATAGCAATGGAAATACTTCACCTTGATGATAAATCCCTAAAGGTTTCTTTAATTTGACAGTGTTTTGAAGATGTCTTAGGTTTTGTACTAACAAGTTGTTCAACTATTTAGATAATTTAGAAAGGAGGTTTCTTGTAACACATTTTTCAACTGGATGGTTGGGATGCAGCTTGATATTTTCCTTAGGGTTTTGGTGATATCATAAACCAGAGGCTTTACTGTCATGGTCTATGGAATTGTTATGGGAAAAAATCAAAGCAATTATTACAATATACAGCTGTTTAGAGGCAGTAGACTCATCTGTATTAGTAAAACCGGGCAGAAAATGATTCAACAGAAAAACTGACAAAAAATGGAAAATTCAATTTTTTTCCTATTACAGGGAACCCTTAGCCATGTCAGATGGGTACATTTAATTGTTGATGTGAAATGTATTTCTTCCCTGGCAGTGAACATTTATGAACTCTCTTAAGTGTTTCAAGCAAAGTTGTGTTTTAAAGTAATAGAATTTTAAAGTGGTGCCTAGATATTCAGATGTGTGTTTTGTTTTATAGTACTTGCAGTGTCCTCATGGGTTTCTTAGAAGTGCTGACTGTTATCTGCAGTTAAAAGAGATTTTTTAAGGAAAAATAACCAAAACCTGCATCTGTGTAAGTAAAAATATACAACAATGCTAATTTAGATAAATGATGTAAACTGTTTAATAAAAACATTTACCCTCTGTTTCTTGAACTTAGTCTGTTATGTATAAAGTTACAGTAAGATCTTTGAATCCCTCTGTAGGTTGTCCTACAGGTTGAGAGCTGGTAGAAAGATGAAATAGCACTTAGCGCTGGAAGGCATCCGAAAATCTCTCTGTAAGGGTCCCTTTCAGCTGGTGGTGCTCCCAGTTTAATGCAAGTGTCACACACATTTCCAGTAGGCAGATGTAAGCACCTGGATGTTTCTCAGCTATTGATATTGTGAGTCCCAAAATTAAAGCCTTTAGTTTGTTTTTTTAGAGGCACTAAACACTAGCTTGAAAAACTGATATCCACCTCTGGGATCTTGATTTCAAAAGAAGCTGAAGGCTCTTCTAGTGTGGCTCTGCATCCCTGGCTGTTTGCAGTATGAGTCTGCCTTGCTTAATGCCCTAAAATGAATGTGACCATGTGCCAGGACTAACTGTCCCTGCTGCTGACACAAGGACTGCATCAGCAGGAAGGAACTATGTGCTCTTCTTTGGAAGAGATTCATCAGGAACAGGTTTCCACTCGAAGATGAAGGCATTCTTTGTCTGTATCTATTCTGTGACTTCAGTTTCACTTTGAAATTAACATCTGTCCACACTGTGCACAGTTTTGATCTTGCAGTTTTTGTGTTGTATATACTCTCTTGGTCTTCTCTTGCAGTAAGGGTGGCTGTTCGAGAGGAAAGGTGTTAGACTGGTATTTCTGATAATTTGTGTAGAGTTTTTTTAGCTGCCCTGTTTCAAAAATCTATGCTACTTGTACCAGTACACAGCAAAACCAGTACAAACAATAACACACTTAAAGAAAAATATATTGAATGCTCTGTTTTCTGCCCTCAAAGGTCTAAATGACAAGTCTCTAGCTGATACTAATTTGAATGCTTTGAATGCATTAAAATTAATTTGTGGCTTTCAAAGCAGCCTATTTATCCACTGTGACTGGATTGACTTGGTGGAACTAAATGAAAATCATTTGAGCATCTGCTGTGAGGTGACTAGCACTGTACTACATGCACAGAGTAGGGGTGGCAAGGGGATGTCCAGGTTATGTGAGATGTCCTGACCTCTCACACCCTGACATCAGTCACATTCCTATGGGGCACTCCAGCATCTGCCTCCTGTCTTTCTGTTGAGCATTACCCCATGGAAACTAATTCTCCATATTTTTCACCCCCTTTAAATGATTATTAATTTGGTTAAAATGAAAACCAAGCTCAAATGTACTAGTGAAATTTTATCTGATATTTTTCCTAAACTCTATACAGAAATTAAACTAAAATGCAAAGCCGGTTGAACAAATCCTTCCCTAATTCATTATGAAACACAGGTTTTATTAAATTGTATGTTATTCCATGCAAACTGAACGATTTAAAAGGAAGAAATAAATGCAAACATCTAACCCCCCCCCTTCTATTATGCTACTGAAAGAAAAATGTGCTATAGTGCTGTTTAAAAAAAGCTTAAGAACTAATTACCATCAAATAAGATGCAGCAGGAGTATTTTTGGAATAATGGACTCTAATTAGTCCATTGCTTGTGGAAATAAATCCGAGGACATCATTAACACATCTTATTCTATTAATTGTAGCTGTTTCGGGTTTGGTGTAAGCATGTTGTTATCTCGTGACAGTTGCATTGCAAAGAGGAAAAAAAAAAGTGAGAAGAGTATTTTTATCGGGGGTAGTTGGCAGTGTCTTCTGGGAGCCAAGGAGAGCTGTAATTATACCTTTGCAAAATGAAAATTGGGCATTATAAGGAAGGTGCGGGAAGGGCGAGTTTCGGTCGGGCAGAGGCGGGCCCCGCTCCACGGAGCAAATCCGGTGCGGGCTTTGCGGCCGCCCGGGCACGGGGCAGCCCCTGCGGTCAGCGGCAAAGTCCGGAGCCGGATCGGGCCGGGGGTCGCGCCGGGAGCGGCTCCGCGCCTCTCCGGGTGTCCCGGCATGTGCCTCCCGCCCTGAAACCCTGGGGAAAAAATAATTAAAAAAAAAAAAAAATCAAAGATCCCCCAACCCAGAAGTAAAACACGTGAACAAGGATCACTGAGACAGCCCGCAGACCCCCTTATCCCCGGGCGATAGGTCGGGGGCCGGGCAGTGCCGCTCTGGCCGCCCGCCCGCCCTCGCGGGGCCCTAATAAAGCTATTTTGGAAGTGACCCCTCGGGCGGCCGGAGCGCGGGGCGGGCGCAGCGAGCCGGCGCAGCTGTCCGGAATCATGACTGAAGATGACGGATTCCGTGGTGGTGGAGGGTCACGTCAAGTTGAGAGACGGAAAAAAGGTCCCCGCTCCCGGCGCCCCTTCGGCCCGCGGGGGTCCCCGACCGCCGCCCCCTTGCCCGGAGGGGAGAGGGCCCGCTCTCCCTTGCCTGGCCCCGGCTAACCCTGTCCCTTTGCCTCTCGTTGCAGTGGAAGAGCAGGTGGCTGGTGCTGCGCAAGCCCTCCCCGGTGGCAGGTAAGAGGGGCTCGGCGGTGGGGACGGGGCTCGGGGCCCGGAGCTTGCCCGGCTCCCCGGGGCGAGCGCCCTCAGAGCCCTCGGCGGTGCCATCCCGGAGCTGCGCTGCCCGGGAGCCGCGTCCGGCCTCGAGGCCAGCCAGCTCCCGTACTAACTAAAACAACGGGAAAAGTGACTTTCCAAGGCACACAGCCAGTGGATTTGGTGCCCGTTTAAAATGAACTTTTTTTTTTTTTTTTTTTTTTTTTTTTTTTTTTTTTGGCGGGGGAACTTATTTCTTCAGGGTGATTGCTGGCTGTTAAAAAAAAAAAAAAAGCTGACATTGTAAGCTCGGTAGTTATTTTTGATCAGTGTTTTGACAGAAAATATCACTTCAATTTAAAAATAAAATGACATTTCGAATTAAGGAAGAAAAAAAAAAATAAGATCGTTTCCATGCTTAAGAAGGGGAAATTGAAAACGTGACACAGAGCTGATGTTTTACTGCTGCAGAGGGAAAAGTGGGCTTCAGGTTTCCTCATCTGTTCCCAACAGGGAAAACATTTGGGCCCAAAAGGTTATCTTTCCAGGGCTTAATGTTGCCTACACTTGGAAAACGTGAATCTGCATTGCTGCAGAATGGATTATGGCAGCCTCTGGCTCTTGCTAGAAAGACTGAAGGCTTCTTAGTAGTTTTTTTTTACTTGAGTTGTTAGAGTAATATTTATTGTTTTAAATACCTGTATTTCATCTAAATCTGTGAAACTTCTCTGTGTGAAAGGGCTTCTGTTGGTCATAGAGCTAGTATATAGACCTGTGAACATGGGCCTGTGTTTCTAACGTGAGTCAGCCAGCTTTGAAGGGGGTAGATGGTGGAGCCTAACTGATAATATAGCTTATTCCTCAAAAATACTATTTTTATTCTAGCTAAATTATCCATGTTTGCTAAAAATGTCCCTGGTGATTTGCTTTTCTTGGTATGTAAACCATAGCCATTCTTCAGACATACAACTGTATTGCAGAATCTTTAAAAACCGTGGTTGCAGCTGTTTTTGCTAACAGGTGCATGAAGACAATTGGGGATCCATGCAAATCTCTGCATTAGTTAGCAGACAGTTCAGTCTTTCAGTCATTTTTCATCTCTGTGGATAGAGATTTTGCCAGTCTCTTGCCCAGCTGAGAGCTGTAGGGCACCTCAGTGAGGCTGAGAGCACCACCCCCAGCATTTATAAAATGCTGCAAAGGGGGTCTTTGTCTTTTGTGATATGTAGCTCGGCTTAAGCTGTGGATGTTGCAGCTTTGATATTGACCATCAATTTCGTCTACGTCTGAGTGTTGTGTGATAGGAACGTGGGGGAAAGAGGGCTGCTTTTGTCATAAATGCGAAATGTGGGAGAGGTCACTCCCCTTTTCTTTTGGGCTTGCTTGTGAAATGTTTGCTTTCCCCATGGGGCTGTGGTGCTTGAACTGGTTTCTTCCATTGCATAGTTACTGTGTAATAAACACTCCATGGAATGGGTTAATAACAACTGGTGACACAAGCAAACACTAAAAATAAATAAATAAAAGAAGGTGTGGCACATAATGATTTTTAGCAATGGCTGCTGTGTAGTGTTTAACTGGGAAACCTGAGCCAACGGGAACAATCTCACAGTGCAGTCTGCTTACCGTTTAGTGGTTGGGTAATCTGTGAGCTACTGTAAGAATTTCATTTATGGTTCAGTATGTTCTAATGAAAATACAGACAACAATAGCCTCTTGGTCTTTAGAGTCTGTAATGTGAACAGCTATCCTAGCACAGCTCCTAATGCTCAGAATGAATGAGTCAGTCCCCACCAGACTCAGGCGAGGGTCTGAAATGCTACTGGACTTTGAATAAAATAGGGAAGATTCATTACTGGCCTCCTTATTTCTGAGCCTGCAGATTACCCTTGAAACACACCTTGAGTGTTTGCTTCCTAAAAACGAGGACGATAAACTACCTGCGGGTGGGCTGGGAAAAGAAATTGGAATTTTACATTGACTTGATGGAGCTGATCCTGCAGTTGTCTAAAGCTCCTTTGTATTTCAGCACAGTGCTGAGAAATCTGTTATGATCTGTGCTCTGCATCATCATCTCTGACAGTTTTGCTCCTTTTAGACTGTTTGCTCATGCTGGTATACAAGGATAAATCTGAACGAGCAAAAGGGCGCAAGGAGAGGAGCAGCATGACCTTAGAAGACATCTGTGGCTTGGATCCTGGGCTCTCCTACGAGGGCCTGAATCACACTCTTGCTATCATCTGTCTCTCCCAAGTTGTGATGCTGGGATTTGAGAACAAGGAAACAATGTACGCGTGGGATGTACGAATACGCTACAGTTTGGGGGAAGGTAACTTTTGTCTTCTCGCACTGCTTGTTTGTTTGTTTTGTTGGTTTTTTTTTTTATTTTCCCCCATAGGGTAAAAAAAAACAAAAGTGAAGTAAAAATGCAAATAAAACAGTACAGTTCAGGACAATATTGTCACTCATTTCAGAGTGGAGAAACTGTTCCCTCCCTTAGATGTTAAAGCAGGTATCCCTTACGATAGGTTTTGGCTATAGTACCACCCAGTACTGATGGATAACTGTGACAGCTCTTAACTTGGGATTATGATTTTGACACTGATGGTGTGTAGTTTTGAAACAAAATGATCAAACTTTTACTTCTGGTCCTGCAACTGACTCAGGGGTTCTGGCAAAAGGACTCAGAGGGAGCCTGAATTAAGAGATTCTAAGTCCTGAGTAGAACTTTGCCAGTTTGTGCCCAGTTTGCTGAGCTGCCTGCTGGGCGTCGCATTGATAATTCTCATTACTGCTAGTGTGCCATTTCAGAAAGAGGCTTTTTGCAATAAGGAGTGTCATCAGACACATTATTTCCACCTAACTTCACATTTCTCCATCCTTCTATTTTATTTCCTTGGTTAGCAGCTCTAAAATGTACCGTGGTGAACAAAGAGTGATAGTGTTGGTAATCCATAGTATTTGTCTTATGTTTGTTTAGTCATAACTAGGGAAGGAGGGTAGGTGTGAGGGAGACACACATTAGCAATCTTTATCATTTGTTACATATGCTCTGCCATCTGTTGGGTTTGTGGGCTCGTTCCTTTGCAGTACATATGTAGAAAGATGGCCTGGGAATTTTGTAGTAAAAATATGTAGAACTATCAGAAGTGAGATGTGTGGATGGATGTACCTCTCAGGGGTATCAAATACAAAGCCTTGCATAACAGGAGAGGTTAGAGGAATTGCTGAACAATACAAGCATGAGTAGCGGGAAAGCGGGAGTGGTTGGTGCATTTGGATGATACAGCTCTATAGTCTTCCAGTGCTGTTTGCTTTTTTTTTTGTGTTTTTTTTTTTTTTTTTTTTTTAAATAAGGTTTAAGATCTTTATATAGCACAGACTTGTCCTAAAAGCTGAAGGAGTGTTTGAATATGACAGAGTAGGTCTGTTTTTTATGATCTTGCACTGATGCAGTGCTGGAGTAATCTCAATGTAGGTGTAAGGGTTATGGTTGGGATTGGAGGACATGCAAAAGCAGGGAAGAGTTTTTTTCAAGGAAAGCTGTAAATGAGGTAGAAATAGAACCTACTGGATTGGGACATGTGCAGCCATGGAGTAAAGGGGAAGTGGGAGAGATTGTGTGTGTGGAAGTGAAGAAATGCAGAAGTAAGAAAACAAGTGTAATTGGTTGAACTGGCAATAATTTGTATAAAGTTAATTGCAGAAAAGCTTAGGGGCAGGAGAATAAACCAAAGCATTGAATTTTTTTCAGAATTTTATCTTTCTGTGTGTGTTCAGTTAGGAGAAGGAAGTCAAAGTGAGTCTAGTGTGAGTAGACAGATACAGAAAAGAGAGAAGATGTAGATGAAGAGAGGATAGTGACTGGTGTTTTTTCTTAAAGTATAGTAAGGGTACCTTTGTGTGCCTTGAAAATAAGGTGGCTGGTTGATAAAAATAGGCTAGGGAGAGATGACCTCAGAGTCTGGGAAGCAAAAAAAAAAAAGTGAAAGGAGCTGACACTGTTCTTGAATGAGGACCACAGAATGGAGGCGTTCACACTGGAGTTCCCAGTGTTTTCTCTCAGTTTTTAGCAGATGAGATAGATGTGATTCCTGGAAATGCTTGGGCTCACAACTCATTTTGAGAAGTTAGCATACTGCAGGTCAGTGCATAGCTGTGAAAAGGAAAAGATGGGCTGAAGAAAGTGATGGATTTAAGTAGTACTTTTTGTTTGGGAATATACTCAGCTTTGTGTCTTCACAAAATTTTTTTTATAGAATAGGAGAGGTCAGTGGCTGGGGAGAATTTTGAAAGAAATTGCAATTTACCAGGAGAGCAGTATATGGGAAAAGCTTCATTTTCAAATATGCTTTTCCTTTTACTTTGGCTTTGTTCAGATTTGGGTATGCTGTATTTTGACAGTGGTCTAGAATTTGGGCTGGAGCTCTTTGTGTTCAGCAGCTGTTGTAACTTGCAATTGATTGTGTGAAGAGTGGGCTTCATTCCACAGTTTTGAAGCGGAAAGAATCCTGATGCTGGTTCTCCCATGGTTTAATTGCCAGCAAAATACTGGGCAGAGTTAACTGAGCAGAGGAGTGCAAATGACATTAAAGATTCCTTTCTGAAAGCTATTGAACACGATGGTTTTGCTGTCTTTTTCACGGCTTACGCTTAAGCAGGTTGCGTAAGAACTGCGTGCCCCAAAGGGGACATGGTGTGACTATGGATTTGCTCCCTAGCAGTGCTACTGGCAGAGCTGTGGTTAGTTAGATCTATCTCTGTCTCCTTGCACATTTCACTGGAATGACTTTGTGGCTAATTCTGCTGGAGCCTTAGGGAACTTAGCAAATGCATGTCATAGATGAGGAGTTGGCTTACAGCTCAGATCGTGACTAAGAATATAGCAAGCAGTTAGATGAGAAGCAGGTCTCAGACCCAGATGAAATTCGTGATGCTTGAAGAAGCATGGGCAAGAGACGAGGAAGAGTGGATGTAAGAACTGAGAGTACCTGGAGGTTAACCAGTAGACTTCAGAGGCAGGGAGCTGTTAGTGTGATCTTTGATGCATAACCAAAAGCTAAATCTATGTGCATCTTGATAAATACCACCAAAAACCTCCTCCTGGAAATATGAGTCTCAATGCTTCTCTCTACCAAGACAAGTGTTGTATTTTTTTAAAATTTTTTTTGTGTTTTTTTGTGTGTGTGTGTCTAATCACAATATGAAAAAAACTAGAGCAGTAGTGGAGGTCAAAACAATTGTTTGGGAATTATATGCTTACTCACTTAAATTGCTCCCTTTGAAAAACTGAGATTTGAGCCCATGAAGTGATTCCAATAACTTATTATGCAGAATGCAATAGCCCTGGAAGAGAAAATGCGAGACCAGCCTAGAAAACTACTTTAGGTAAAGGATACTGCAATATAGATGGTACTGGAATTGCGATTTGAACTGGGATTTTGTAAGCTTGAATGAGATAGGTGTTTCTTTTTCTTTCTCCACTCTTTTAAAATTCAAGATGTGAAATATGAAAAATTTACTGACATCTAAAAGTGTTTGTTACTTATAAATCACTTAGTTTCCTAGTCATTTTAAATGTCTTGGCATCTGCCATCACCAACTCATGAAAAAATTACAAAGGCAGAAAAATGTAATTTTCCTCATTTTACTGCTAGGGAGGAAGTGAAGGAGTTTATTAAAAGTTGCAGATGAGTCAGTGGTAGAGAGATCTGTGTAGTTCTTTGAGCCTTGGCTTTTGTGCACCTTGAGCACCATTTAATTTTTGTGCATGTATATGGGAAAGGAGAGACACAGGTTAGAGGAGGAGACAAAATTACTTACAGAACACTTGTATATTCTGTAGTAATTTCTTTTTCCTTATTTGATAGTTCATAGATTTCAAGTCTTTGTAGCCCCTGGCACAAAACTAGAGAGTGGGCCTGCTACCCTGCATTTCTGCAATGACATCCTTGTCCTTGTGAAGGACCTTCCTCCCAGTGTCATGGGGCAGTGGAAGCTCTCAGATCTGCGTCGTTACGGAGCTGTCCCGAATGGATTCATCTTTGAAGGGGGTACCAGGTGCGGCTTCTGTAAGTACAGATGGAACCTGTCTTCTAAATGTTGCTTAATGCCTTCTGCAAAAATGTAAATGCACTCTCATTCCAAGTGGATATTGCAGAACTACCTGTGCTACTTTGTCAAACAGGCAGCCTCTTCTCAGAGGATCTGTTCTAAGTAGATTTCTGCAGGCTTCAACCCTGGTGTTCAGGGGAGATGTGACTGTGTGCAGTCCTGGCTGAAAATTGCCCTGTGACTCTCTAGAAGATGTTTAGTCAAAAGCTGCTATTGAACACAGAGCAAAAATAAGGTAATGAAACTTTATGGTTTGTGTTATGCAAGAGATAAGGTAAAATGGCTTAATGTTCAGATTATTAAGTTATGATTACTTATTTTACTCTTTGCTGAGGGGAAAGTGATATGGAGCTTTAAGGTTACAGGCAGCATCAATGTTCTCATTGTAAATGCTAATTTCTAAATCCCATAGAGGACTTTTTGCTCTTAAAAGTTAGAACAACTCTCTGGTCCCTTCCCTATTAGCAGCTTTGTGACTATGGGATGGAGCCATGTGATTTATGAGGTCAAAATGAAAGCAACCTGAAGCTAGTTTCTGTAGCCTAGTAACTAAGATATGCCTTTATATGGAGATAAATCTCTTCTTCCAATGGCCAATTTAGGTCTTCTCAAATTCTCACTTCAGATAAAATATATGTAAGATCTGAAAATGATACTTAATTAATGCACAGGTATAATAACATATAATTAGGTTTATATTAATAAGGTTTTAATTTCATAAGCAGAGTTTGAAGCCATGCTAAATTGATGATCTGTGAGCACAGGTGGGCATGCAGATTGCCAGTTTGGATGTGAAGTTTGACTTGCATACTGTCTTCAAGAAACAAACTGAAAAATCAGAAGATTTCGGAGTTGATCCAAACCCAAATATATTCTTCGTGGGACTTGCATACTGTTGCTCTGCATGTAAATTCTGGTTGCTATATTTCTATGGAGTGGAAACCCAAATTCCTGACCTCTTTCTGACCTGACAGAAGGGTGTAGCCAGGTGGGGATTGGTCTCTTCTCCCGGGCAACAAGGGACATGAGAGGAAGTGGCTGTGACAGAGGAGGTTTAGGCTGGGCTTTGAGAGGAATTTCTACACAGGAAGGGTTGTCAGGCATTGAAATGAGATGCCCAGAGAGGTGGTGAAATCAGCATCCCTGAAGGTGTTTAAGAAATGACTGGACATGGCACTGAGTTGACATGGTGGTGTCCAGTCAAGTCCAGTGTTGGACTTGATTATGTCAGGAGCTTTTCCAGCCTCAGTGATTCTGTGAAATGAGGAGCTGTAGGTGATGGAACCTGAATTATCCATGGCAGTTTTTATTTTTTTCTTCCCTCCCTTAAACATAGAGTAGTTTCTGATAAGAAATGGGAGGTCATCAGTAGCTCTCCTGTGTGCATGCTTTTGAAAATATGAAATTATTATTTTTTTAAGGTTATAAGTGAACAGAATTTTCCATTTGGAAGGGGTCCCACTACCTTGTGGATCATTCTTAAGAAATGTGTGTATTGCTGGCTGAGACTTTTCAGTTGCCATGAAAAGGGTATTTTTGCCTTTCCCCTGCATGTGTGCATTCAAAGAGAAGAATAGCATAGTCAATTCGGTACAAAATAGCCTGCCACAGTTGGAAACTCTTTGACAAGTTCAAGCTGATCTTGTTAAAGGAGTTGTTGCCTTAACTAAGCAGTCAAACATAACCGCAGGCATAACAACATTTAAATATGTGTTTAGTCTAAACACTTGATTTAATATTGCCACTGTAAGAAAAGGCTTTTTGAAAATAGAACCTAAAGAAAAATAACTCTGGTTATTCCTGACAGGAATGTGTTGGTAAAGAGAAAGACCATCTTTCTTCAGATACCTGTAGCTTCAGTCCTTTGGAATTCTTGAGGCAAACAAGTAGTGTTCAGGAAAAAAATTAGTATGTTATTACAGAAGTTGTTTTAATTCCTAAACAAAAGCACTCTCCATTACCCTGTCATGTAAGTGTAATATAATATTATGCAGATTCTATTATTAATGTTACTTTCCTACAGGTTAAACCATATCTTTACTCCCATTCATCCCGTGGAGTTCTGAATGCAGAGGATTAGTGAATTTAAGGTTTAAATATCACTGTAATAAATACCTAATGAAAAGGAACCAATAATCTTGTGGTTTGATTGCCTCTCCTCTCCATAATAAAACACATGAAGCCCCAAACTGAAGCAGAACTTTTTCGGGTATATCTGTGGTAGAACTGAGGTCTAAAAAATAGGATTTTGTTTTAGCTTTCTTGCATCGTCACAAAAGTTTTTATAAATATAAAGTACTTAATTATGTTCTGTTGCTTACTACAGGTTTAATTCAGCTCCAAAGGTACTCAGTCCAGGAAAAGAGAAACATCTGAGATAATGCTGAGATTCCAAACAATAAATCTAGGTGCATTTTCAAGATGTTTTCAAGATGTTTATTCATAAATAGGAAGAAGAGCTTTCACATTCTGAACTCCTCTTTCTCTTTACATCACAATTGTACTGCTAGAGATTTAAAACCATTTTTTTCTGCTTCTGAAAGCTGCAAATAGTTGTAATAAATCAGCTGAGACTCTTTTTTCTTCATGCAGAAAAGCCAATTCTTTATTCATATAACTTATTTTATACAGTTTTCACAGACCTCATGTTCAGCACCCATTGGTTGGTAGTTTTCTTACTACTGCGTTTACTGGTCAGAAGGTGATTGGTGTGTACGTGCTAAGATTCAGGTTGTTTACCTTTTTTCTTTGTGGATTCTCATGGAATAGATCTAATATTTATGCAGGTGCACTTTTTTTTCTCCCCACGAATAGGTTGTTGTGTTAATGAACTCTTTGTACCCAAGATTATTTTTGCATGGGAACTTGGAAGTTACTTAGCTGCACTTAAAAGAAGTGACAGGCTAGCTTTGGCAATTTAGCGTAGCAAGGCCTGATTTCATAAGGCCTTTCTTTTATAACATCTTTAATGCCTGTCTGCAACATCAATAAGTTATTTTCTGGGCCAAAATTTTGTTCTCTCTGTAGCTGAAGCTTAGTCACACACAGTTTGCAAAAAAGCAGGTGTCTTGACCTAACAGTCCGTTGAGAGGTTTACATGGAAGAACAGGCTGGAAAAAAGGAGCCTCTCACTTTCCCAAGTTCCCAGCTCAATTAGCATGCACCAGTTAAAATGACCAGTTGCCAGGAGAATCTTCACTTGGAGGTCAGTGTGAAAAAAATTCAAGTAGGGTAATAAAAGGGCACATTAACACCATGAGAATTCAAGTTCTCTAATGTTCAAGTGCCTCAGGATTAGCTGCTAGAGCCTGGTTTAAAGCTGCCTCATATTTTCTGATATCTCCTTGAAGAAAGGAACTTGTAGGACCCTTAGTGCCCTTTGAAAGAACAAATGCTAATTGCAGGATAAGCAGGAGTATTTCTGTGATCGTTTTGGTGTTTTGTTAAAATTTTGTCCATCCTTCCTTCATTCCTTTCTTGCTTCCCCTCCTGCGTTTATTTGAAATTTAGAAGTAGTACGGGTGGTTAAACTGGGGCAAGATCCGGAATTTTTTGAAAAATCATGGGTTGCATAAAGACTTCTGTTTATATGCAGATATTCTGTGCTGTCTCCTACTTAGACCTACTGCAGACAACCAGCATTATCTCTGTTTATCTATTTTCAGTTGTCATGCCCTTATCTTAGTTGGCAATAATAGGAATACTCTTTGTTATTTTCCACAGAGAGAAGAGCAGTGTGAGATCCCCTCTGAAGGGAGCTGCTCAAGGCCAGGGTTGGGATGTACATGCTGATTGCCGTGGAATGAGCTGCTGTGGTTCCTACCTGTCCTGCAGCTAAAAGGCTTCAGCCTCTAGTATTGTCTGGCACCTGGTAGGACTAGTAATTAATGGAAAAGGAGTGGCTTTTTCTCCCTGCTTTCACACACACGACACAGATTGAAGTAATTTTTGGCTATTGTCTGTTTTGAAAGTGTGTTTGCCCATGGGTTTGCTTTTTTAATACAATGAGTTAAAATCAACATTGGCAAGATTAAGTAGTACTTGGAAGTTTTATGAAATTCGCAGTTTGTCCTGAATGTTTGAGTGGCTGTACAGTGCTTTACTGCTGACTGCCACAGAGGACTGGCTGAGTGTCTCAGTCTTGTGCAAGTGGTTGGAGGCTGCTTTTCACCAAGTCTCAGAGCCCATGGAGAGAGCTGAGTGAGCCCTTCAGTCTGGGGAACAGCTGCATGGTATTACAGTGATGCATACCACACATTCTTTGGCTTCTAAATGCCTGTGCACCAAACCTGTTCCAACACATGACTGAGATATGTAATTTCCAGTAGTGAATTTCTCAGTTTCCTCAAGAAAGAAGAAAATAAATGTAATGTCTTCCTTTTATGTATGCTTTAGTTAAGCCCTACCTACCCATTCATCTCACTTGATGTTTTTTGCAAGGACCCTCAGACTTCTTCCTTCTCTTGCAATCTAGTTCTGCCTGCCAAAACTAGAAGGAAAATGTTTCCTGTGAGATTCAGTCAGCAATTAAGGTGCTTGTATGAATAATAGAATCTACAAAGAAGTGGTTGTATTTTTATGTTGGATTTGTATCCACATTCATATTCACATGGACATACACTCTTTGCACTGGTTATATAAAGGTCATAACATTTGGTTTTGGGATTTCCAAATGGCTGATAGTTATTTGCAGAAAAAATCCTTTGAGTTAAGCAGCCAGCTCACATGCACACATTTACTTTCTTTGTTTCCATTAAAGTCAAAGGCTTTTACAGCCTCTTAGGAGTTTAAGTAACTCTTGAAAAAGGTTATAAAAGAACAAAGTAGTCCAGATGTACTCTATATGTACAGAAATATTTGAAGAATCTTTTTTTCTTTTTGCCCTGAGTGGCAACAGGGAGGTGTAGGATTCTGCTGAATTATCAAGGCACATCGTATATCACTGTGCTTGAGACCTGAATGTTCTCTGCTATGTTATGTCACTGTCCCTCTTGCTTATGGTGCATGGAATGCAAAGGTCGTATTCCTGTAGACTGTCTGTTCAGGGAGGAGAAGTCAGCTCAAAGAAAAAGCTGAATTTCAAATAATTCCTGAATACATTGCACTCAGGATTTTTTTTATCCTAATACAGTGTTCTCTGACTTTGGCATCTCCTGAGGAGGGGAAATGGGGCAAGACTACAAGTGAGTCACCAGCAGAAACCTTCACATCTGTCAGGTGGTGTGATTAGTGTTGTAGTCTCCTAGATGGCCTCTCATCCTGAAGCCAGGGTGTGTTCATGTTTCTGTGGCTGAAGAATTCTTGATAGGTGAGATCTGAAGAGATGCAAATGTGGTGGAGTGACAAATCAAGTTATGAAGATGCCTCTAACAATGTTGTCTTGGATAGACCTAAGCAGAACTGGCAGAGACCTAGATGTGACATAAATTGTGAATGGCAAAGGAGTGTGGACCAGAATATGTTTTTTCCTAGAGAGATTAGTTTACAGCTTGCAGATTATATCTAATTTGCTCAAATAGATATTGTGGTTTGTGGACCACTCTCTATTATCCTTTTTGTTTGAGTCCCATAACCCTTTGTCAAGCTGTCAAAAATGTATCCATTGCTTAAGTGCAATGTGAGTATTCTATTGGATATGGCAGGGTGTATGGCTGGAAAGTGATGTGGATGCAGTCATTCTTGTCAAGATCAGCTCTGCTTCTTTGAGTAAAATTGGAAAAAAATACATATACAACTCAGAATTGGCTAGAGACATGCAGAAGTCAAACACGTGTCCAGTTCAAGGGCCTGAGTTACAAGGACAGCAATGTGTAAAACCCTTCTGCAGGTCTAAGATTTGATATTGGAGGTTTCTGGTATGCTTGGCTCTGGTGAAGTGGTAGCACTTCTTCAAGGTCTATATACTAATTAAATTTTCCTTTTTGTCTGGCATTGAAGTTTTATTTCCTTGAAGCTGGTTACTGGGGTAGTCTTTTGTCTGATGTTTTAAGATTTTTTTTTCCCTTCATGTGATTTATATTTAGACTGACAATTTATAAAATATTCTGTGGAGCCCTTCTAGTCTTTAGTGTTGTTCATGTAGCCGTGTGTCATGGAGCTCATAACTTGTTTGTTTATTTAGTGATTCTCATTCTAATTTTGCTTGGGGCTATTCTTAATGAATGGAAAGCAAATATCAGAATAGAGCAAAGGGTAAAGATCTGATGACAACCTGTGGAGTTGTGTTACATTCTGTTAATAATAGACACATAGGACTTAGTCTAGGAGAATTTATACTATAATCCAGCAATATAACCAAATTCCAATTTTTTGGTATATAAAAAGCTCCTGTTGTTTAAAACTGGTTAAAAGTAGAGTTGACTTGGTTCATTCTTTTGAATGTCAGGGTATTTTAAGTACCCCTGACACTTCCTGCATAGCTAGGTTTGACATACAAAATTTTTGGGGTAAATAAGAATAAAAGATTTGGGCAGCTCTTGAGAATAAGGTGTCTGCTTTCACATTCACGGGGGATTGGAACTAGATGATCCTTAAGATTCCCTCCAACCCAAGCCATTCTGTGATTCTAGGACACAACTAAATGTCATAAAATTAACATAAATTATTAGACAGCTATTGAATTTATATGTATGTTTGCGGTGTAGTGTGTGTATGCTGTCCTGAATTTTTTATTTTTTTTCCTAGGAGAATATCTTGTTGACTTCTTTTTATGGCTTGCACTTAAAACTCTTTTGATTACTATGTTGTAAATAGCTTCAGCTAAATATATTTCTAGTGTTTCCAGGTGAAAACCATACATATTTATGTTGTGCTTTCTTGCAGGGGCTGGTGTTTTTTTCCTCTCTTGCGCTGAAGGGGAGCAGATCAGCTTCCTGTTCGACTGCATCGTCCGCGGCATCTCCCCGACCAAAGGCCCTTTTGGTTTGCGTCCAGTGCTCCCAGGTTAATACAGGAAGTATAGAGTAACCAAGTGAAGTAGGGACTTGTCATGTCTCACACCCACTGCTGCTGGTGTAAGAACAGCTTGGAGATCCTGAGGGTGTGCAGAGTGCAAAGTGGTTTCCATTCTGAAATGTCACCTTACAGATTTATCAGCTGGACGTACCCAGTTTCCCCCTGCTGCTCTGGCTCATTCATATTTTGGGTTACATTGCTAACTCCAGCCCTCTCTTATCTAACAGTACTAAAAGATGGCCATTTGAATTGAAAGGAACCCTAACTTTTAGTTTTAAACTTACACATATAACTTGGATCCATGTCTGCATTGCTATTTTGATGGTTTAATGGAAAACTTAACTTCTGGAGCATTTTGAATTTATCCAAAATGCAATGTTCTAAGTCTTGTCAGCATTAGAAAACTTTGTCAAGCTTCCACATCACATTTAAGTTTTTCAACTTGAGCTTTTTTCATGATGTGTGAGGATTAAATTCCTTTTTCTATTTCATGGTAAATGCTGCATGTACTCCAATGTTCAAAGGGGAATTTGGATGGCATCATAATAAAACCTATTGCCTTTTGATTTCAGCAGGTGAAATACAGTATTGAGTCAGAACAACTCTGTCAAACAGGACAAAAGTGTAGAAATGAGATTGCAGAAAATTGTCTGTGATTTGGTGGTGGAATACAGTAGGAATAGGTTGCAGGAATGGTGAAAAATGAGCTGGGGTTTGTGGTATACTAAGAGTTTTGTGTAAGTGTTAGGCACTTAATAAATGTTCAACAGGGTTTTATTACTGTTATAAGATTATAAGATAATTGCAATTATCTTATAAGATTAAGGTAATTGCAGGAAGGAGATGTGATGGAAAAGATTAGATCATTAGATTATGTGCAGCTTGTGAAAATAAATTATGAAAAATTAGTTATTAGTTAAAAAGTTAGTAAATGCAGTAAACACAAGGCTCAGTTCATGTTGTCTTTCTCATGGTTGTAAGACAGGAGTAAATTAAATAATCAAGAAGAATAGGAGACAAAAAAGTAATTCCTATGTGATGATGCATTTAATTAACTGGGGTGTTAAAAAAGGCAAACAGAAAAAAATAAAAAACCCAACAACAGAAACACAAAAATCAGTGTTTATACTTAAAGTTTTGCTATTGAGCACATTTTTCTGCAATATCTAAAACTATGTATGTATATATACACACAGTCATATATACAACCCCTAAAGCTCTCATGTAACAAAAATTTCTGTCTGGAAAAATGAAGCCTACAAACAACTATTCTGTTGTTGTTTGGGGTTTTTTTTTTTTTTTTCAAATTATTATTTTAAATCTTAATTTTAGGACAGTCTTTGCAGATTCGTTTTTCAGAAACATGTAGGAGTAAATCTCCTTTCCCGTGTTAGTTATCACTTCTGGTGTTGTGGATTGTTGTGCCAGATACCACAATCTCATCCCTCCTTCAGGAGCTCTGACCTCACTGAGGTGCATGAAGTGGTTGTGGAACGTCCTGGGGAGTATTTGGTGTTTTTTGTAAGAGAAGATCTTTTCCCTGAGGTCTTTTCATTTCTGTTTTGTGCTTCATGTACTTGCCTTTGAAATCTTATTCACCTGATTTTGTCTCATTTCCCTGGACGGGAGAAATGTTTTGTCAAGAATTGTGCTCATGTACTTGCAGACTCCTCTGCCTTTACTTATGCGAGCTACCTTGAGCCCTCTAACTTTCATTCCTATGTATTTTACCCTTGTCTCTTCCAGTTTATTGTCCCACCCAATATACGTGTTCCTTAGGGGAAAAAAAAATTATGTTCTCTTTTATTTATTATGCCGTGCAGAAGCTTGTACAGATCTGCTTAAGATACACGCACATGTACAGTTCTGGTGATTCATCCGTAAACTAATTCTCCTTATCAAGTATGTTGTTACACAGAATGTACTGTATTGCTTGAAAAGGTCAAGACTACCAGCTGCACACCATGTGCCAAGTATTGAAATTCACTCAACCTTTGAAAGCATCAGCTTGTAAACAGATTAATTATCTGTACACTTCAGGTAACTAGATCAAAACTTCCAGATTGTGGATTCTACCAAGAAACCTCTTGTCTATGTAATGCATATTTACTGCAGTGCAGAATGCTACACAGCCTCAACTGTACTTTAGGTATGCAGTATTCTGCTTTTGTTCAATTTAAAAGCTTTTAGAGAAACCTTCTCTTCACAGTTTGCTATTTGAATTTGGCATCTTGCCTTTGCCTGTACCTTTCCAACTTAAACATGAGATATGCTTGAAGCACTGTGGTATTTTCAAGCAAGGAAAACACACAAAGGGCAGATGTACAGAGAAAGAATGTAATATGGTAAAAACAGTCACAGTGACAGTGTTGGACACCAACGCCCACAGCAGAAATGTGATCTATAGATGTTATGCAATCAATGTAGTCTGTCTTTGTCTTTGTAGAAAAGATGAATGAATGAAGTCAGTTGCTTCATGTACAAACAGCTCAACAATATGGTTAAAGGGGATGCTAAGATATTTATGTGTTAGCATGAAATGAGTAGGAGATGATAGAGAATGGTTTGAAGAGGACTGAAAATTGACCAATTTTCTTACTTGCCATAGTGATTCTTCAACAAATGTAAAATAGCCAGTATCCAAATGGAATTTGTAAACTGGGCGTGCAAGGGGTGTTTGCTTGAGGACAATATTCACATCTTCTTTTCAGGATTGTAGTTTTAAAAACTCAAAAAACTGTACATTATTTCCTTAAAAGCATCATGTTCTTATCACATGGATATATGATTGCTGTATATATTTTATGATGTCATCTATAAAATAGGCAATGAAAATCCAGTGCAGTGGAACTCATAAACTTGACTTACCCTTGCAAGGTATCACATCTGGTCTAATCTCTCAGCAGACCAGTTTTGAGCAGTAGGTAAGACTAGACAACTCCTGAGATCTTCTCCAACCAGAATTATACTGCGATGTTTTAGAAATGAATCAAATTATTATTCTCATGATAAAAAAATAATTCTATGATGTGTGTATCCAAAATAAATTGGAAAAGGAAAAGATCATTAGATGCTTTATGGTTTATTACTTGTTGTACTTATTTTGGAAGTCCATTAATTTTTCAAAATTGTACCAAAAAAGTCCTGTTGATATCTCCATTAGCAGATTGGAGGTTTTGATTTGTTAAAAGTGCGTGATCAGGTCTCATGAACCACCCCCCAAAGACATAGAAGACAGGAATGTGGAAGTCATATAGGTATAGGTATCTGTGGATATTTTTAGGAAGTGTAATATTTTAAATAAAGGACTCAAGTGAATGATGGCTTTGGATGGCTTGTTTTCCCCACCTATTAGTTGGAAGAGAACTGCTGTAAGTGGCTACTAGCACGATCTCTTTTTTCCTTGAAGAGCTATTTAGAAAACAGTCCAGGGAACTTTACATTCTGTCTTGATGGAAGTCTAGATATGGACTTAGTAATGAATCACTGATTGCATGGTTTGTAATCTATACTGAATTGCATGCTTATTATTTGAGAAATGCTTATCAAGTGTGTGTTGAACTCCTTTGTTTCACTAGCAAGATCCACGTTGAATGCCAAACCTGAACACAGCAAAGGCCCAAGAGCCCATCAGTGATATATTTGATCAGTGGGCAGACCAGTACTCTCTGTATCTGATTATGTGACAATCTAGTCTTGCAGTCTGGAAAGACCCCAGGTGTAATATTAATAGTCTGGATGCTCTTTTTAATTTTGGAAGTTTTTTCAGGCTGCTTTGTGACTGACTGGAGAGTGTACAGTGCTGCTTGCTGAGGTTCCATCTGATGCTCTTTCTTTTTGTTGAAGCTTGATACACCTTTGGCCATTGCAAGACAGCTCTGTGGCTGCCTTCTGCAGTATCTGTACCAAGTGGATCCTCCTCAAACTTTTAGGACATCTTTTCATTCCTCCAGACATCTTACAAGGTGTGGAGATGTTAGCAAGAAGGTGAGGGTCCAGGCCCGATTTACAAATGTACCTACAGTTACACAGAAAGAAAGAAAAGAGAGATCTTCAGCCAAACTTAATTTTATTTAACAAAGTCATTAACCAGTGTTGCATTTTAAAGGTGCATATACTCAATTAGATAGCTGCTGACTGAACTGGATACAATACATTTTTTCCTGACAGGTGCGTATTGAACAACCCTGGAGCTTTGAATTACTGTGACACTTTATTCGTGTGTTACCAAAGTATTCAAAATCTCCCACGATGAGCAGCTGATATGGCTTTAATGAATACCCACCAACGTAGTGTAAAAATAAAATCTCCAGCAGAGGCATTTTTAGTCCAACTAAATTTGATGTAATCCTTCCCTTTTGCCCCAAAGCAGTGTTTAAGATTTCAATGACTGCCTCACATAAAAGATTATTTTCCTCATAGCAAGGAATCCATGTTCGATTGGAAAATGATAAAAAGTTTTATTAATTGAAAGATGTGAGGGAATCACAGGACAGGATACATTTGTTAAGAGCTTGAAGGTACTAATTGTTCTTGTAGCTCCTTTCCGATGTTTGTGGGCAGAAGCTGTTGGAACTTCCTTGGACAGCTGTCTCAGTACCGGTCATGCTGCTTCTGTCCCCCTGAGTTACTAATGTGGTAAACTGCCACACAGTTATTTAGAGGTTGTGTATTGGGCATACAAAAGATAGGGGATGATGCCAACAAATCCAACTTTGTAACATTATGGCTTAAAAAACTTATTTCAAAAGGGTTATTACAACAGCACTCATGGGAGGTCATAGGTTATGCACTCCAGTAAGGATTGGTCCCTAAAAAGTGGCTGCCAGTGGCTTCAGTCCAGAATCTGATCCTGTAGGAAAATACCCTGATTACAGCTTGGTCATCTGTAACCAGAAATACTGGTATAAGAACCTGTTACTTCTGGGGAATAGTATTGTGTGTGTTTTCCATAGAAGTCTGGCTTATTAGCAGAGAAGATGAAAGATTAAACAAAGACGGGGGTAAGGCTGATAGATAATTGCCTAAAACTTAGACTCTGTATATGTTTGTTAGATTTTGAAGTTATTTCTCTAGGTATTTCCTAGAACTTGCTGAGGAAAGTTCTTCTGCTCAACTTCCCACAAAACTGGGCAATGAGAGCTTGCAGCACATAACCATGAACACAATTTTATACACACATTTTATCCATAGGCAATCCTTAAGGGGAAATTTAACCAAGAAATTATCAGTTCTGTTGGACAGACAGTATGCCTAGAGGATTCATGTTGTTGGGTGAAACCTAGTGTGTTCTGTAGCTGTGCAGCTGATAGGGAATTTGGCTTCTGAAAGCAATTAAACATGTAAAGTGCAAACTTTCTGACTTCAGCTTCCCTCCTACTTCATCTTGTATTTTATTATAAGCCAATTTTACAAGATCAGTTGTTTGACCTTTTTTTTTTTAACTTACATCTTTTTCTGTCTGTAAGAGGTACATCATTTACTTAAAAAACTGGTTGTGTAGCTGCCTCAGAAATGTTCTGAAAATCTGCATTTGTCAAGTAGTCATAAAGGACCTTTCCTACTGACAGTTCTTTGGTGTGGAAAGGGTTAGTGTCTGTTTGCAAAGAGACATTGGTTTGAGCAATTTGCTGATCTGTTATGACAACTTTATACTCAAAGTGCTCTGAGAACATCTTTCTTGGACCTTTTTTGGACATAGGGCATTTAACTAGATACAGCAGAGTAAGTGGAGCAATGGACATGAAAAATAGGCAGCAGCTTGCAACGCTGTATGCTACTGAGCAGATCCTTGCATGGACGTGTCTGTGTTGCACCATAGGTGCTGGTGGCCAAGTGTAGTGTTTTCCTTTGGCAGAGATCCATATGGAAGCATTGGGGGTTTAGTTTTAGTAAGCAGTTGCACAGGTTTGAGCTAGACTGTGCCAAATGTGAGCTGTCTTGCAGTGTAAAAGGAATGGACATCTAACAAAATAATCCATATCAAACAGTCCTGTTTTCTGTTCTTAAGTTTGAAGTGTGCTAAGCAGTGTCCAAACTGGGAGACACAGAGGTCACAGACCCTGTTTGTCTTGGGCATTGTTGCCTTGTCTCTGTTAGGACACCCTTGGGTTCCAGTGTATGTTATTGTAGATGGGTTGTGTGTATCTTGTCATCTTACCGAGATTGCGGACTGCCAAAGATGGAAACCTCCTTAACATGGGAAAGAAAGTTAGAAAGTTCAGCATTGTTATTTCTGTTCTACCTAGGACAAGTCAGAAAGTGAATATGGTTAGGGAGGAGAGATGTGGCAGTTTGTTTCTTGGGGCAGTTGATAATGTAGGGAGCTCCAGTGAAGCTTCAGCTGACCTGGCAGTGCTCCTTCCCCTGATTATGAACTTGCTTTGACTGCTGTGTTGACCAATACCAAACCCAGGTCTTTTAAAACTGAAAGACCTGGGGTAAAAATGAAACTTTTCTTTCATCTTTCCAACTGGTTTTTGTCTGACTAACTCAATCACAACAATGTATAGCCTTTTTCATCCTTTTCTCCCCTCTTATTAAACGATTCAGTTTTTTTGTAGTGTGCTTCTACTGCCCAGTTGATCAGATACACAAGAGCAGCAGTTGTGAGGAAGCTAATTTGTTTTCACTGTCATTAATTATTTTCCCTGTGTATTAATAAGAATTGTTGGAGTTTCTAATGATGAACAAATTAGCAGACCATATCCTCTGCAACTGCTGAACATGACACACTCATCAGTGCTATTTGAAGGAATCCATAAGGTTTCTCTTTGGATATTGGTTATGATTACTTCCAACATCTGGTTTTATTGTTGTGCCTATGGAAATAAAATGATTTAGAGGAAACTGTCTTGTTTTACTGATGAGACTTCTTTCACATTCTCTTTAACTTTTGATCATTCTACTTTTTTTTGGAATATAATGAGCCACCTTCAGTGAAATAATCTCAGCTGGAATGGCAAACTCACTAAAATGTATGGGGAAAATCCATGACAGTACACTGAAGAAGTGGTTTATATCATCCTAACTTGTCTTGTATTAAGTGTGAAGAAAAACAGCCACCAGGTTGCTTATTTTATTTCTGGCATCTAAACTTAATGAGCTTCTGAACATCCAGCTTGAAAGCAAAGTCTTTGTAAATAGATGATCTGGATTGGAAGATGTCAGTTTAATCACTGTGATTTGTAAATTTCTAGCATGAAAAATTTGGTCTTTCTGAATGTTAAAATTCCCAGTGAATCCAGGACAGATTTTATGTGGGTCAAATTAGCTTTCAAGTCCTTTAGACTCACTGGATGCTAATTATTTCTATAGCTATTGACTTTGGTGCTGTGCTCTTCAGTGTTCTGTCCCTGATGGTAACTACCACAGACACTGGGTATAATCTCTGAAAATCTTTGACATTTTTAATTTTGACTTACTATTTAGCACACATCCAGGATGTGCTTGAAATCAGATTGTCCCATACATTTTTCCAATCAGTGTTTCAAGCATAAGAATGTCTTCTCTTTCCTTCTTTTTTTAAAATTTATTTTCCATGTTATCTCCTTTATTTATTTATTTATTTTCTGTTTCTTTTTAAAGATCCAAGTACAAACCCAGCCTATTCAGAAGAAAGATTGGCACATGAAGCTTTGCAGTTAGAAAAGCGCTTGAGCTTGCTGTCCCATACAAGTCGCCAAGGTAGTGGAGGTAAGAAATATCTTCAGTTAAATAAAAAATACATTATGTTCCTTCCTGCCCAGGCTTTAAAAGTTATATGGCCTGTGTTATAAGATGTGGAGCTTACAAGAAAAATAATAGAGAAATGGTCAAGACACTTGATTTGTTGTATTTCCTGTGAGGCAGTTCTTTAACAGCATTGTCTGAAGTCCTTTGATGTAGATTGGGGATTTTCAACTCAGCAGACTGAGTTTTGAATCAGACAATATTAACCCAGGAAGACCATTTAGGATGCCGAATCCTACTAAATTTTTGCATGTGAAACTTAAAAAGAACTGTCTGCATCAAATCTGATATCTGCTTAAGTACCTTAGTCAGTAGGAGGGAGCAGCCTGGGAGGTGGACTCACTTGTATGGTTCACACGTCAGGCTTACAGCAGATTTTTGCAGTAAAATGTCCTTTCCTCTGCTATCTGTGCATGCTTTTTCTGGAGTTGTTAGTATATCAAAGTAGAACTGGTGTCTAGCACTGGATTTGTAAAAGGGCCTGTGCCCTGAACTGCCACTTGAACTGTTTAATAGCTGAAGTTAGATCATCCAAACATCTGCTTTGCTTTTGACTCTAAAGCCTAGAAGCCTAAAAATGTCCCTGTGAAGATCCTCAGAAGCTTAATTATGTTCTTATACACATGCCCATGGCTGCTTTGGCCTAGACTGCTGGATAATGTGGTTTGTGACTGAATTCCAGTGAGACTTCCTGAGGGTTTTCTTAATTAGCACATAACTACTAGACTTAACTGAATGCATAGAAAATAAATGAGACTTGATAGATAAACATGCCTGTTTTTTTTTTTTTATATTCAGTCCCTCTCATCAGAAATCATGTCCCAACTTTATATACAGTTTCTGCCTTTGTTTTCACATTGGTTTTATTAAGAAAGAAGAAAATAACATTGTGGACTCTGTGTGTACCACAAGAAAATGGTTTTGTATTTGTTTAGTTTTGTATTTGTTTGTTTGTGTGATGTTTGTGTTTTGTCCTTATGCCCTTTCATGGCAATCTTTAATTTTTTTCATTCACATTCTGTCTTCGATGGTAGTAATTACCTGTTAAAATTCCTTTCTTGCAACTATCATTGAGGAAAACAATCTTGCAATATAGGCAGAAATGAATCAGAGAAGATATTTTTGTATATAGATATGTAAACATTTTTATAACAGTATTATTTTTACTTTTAATTTGTACAGTGATGTATGATTGTATTTTGGTACAGAAACCCAACTAACAGTATGAAAGTAAAATATGTTTGAAAAGGGGAGAACTTGGTGCATAAACTTTAAAAATTTAGCCTTGAATGCATTATGTTCCACAATGTGGTAGTGTTATGGCAAGGTAACATACCATTGCATTTTATTTTTCCCATGAAGCTATGAGCTATTGCAGGAATTCTGGCTTTCTGATGGCAGCTCCACTTGCAGAAAGCAGATGGAATCTCAGGGCCCTTCTGTTTGTACATACTTGCCATGCTCGAGTCTGTTGATTGTGTTTTAAACGTAGGTTGATGCGTTTCCTTCTTCTTTAGGAGACGATAGGAGTATTTCAAGCTCATCTTCAGATACCAGCCACTCAGATGTCAGTGTTGGGAGCAGGTTGACAGTGTGGCCTGAGCAATCTTCAGCCAGCACCTCTCAGGAGAGCCATGGACTGGCAGCTGCAAAAGGCATTCACCTGGGAGAAGAAAAGACCCTTCCAGAAGGGGCACGTGGCACCACTAAACCCCCTCCGAAGCCCCTCCGATCCAGACAGCTGCAGGAAATTGGCCGCCAGAGTTCTTCTGACAGTGGAATAGCTACTGGAAGTCACTCTTCCTACTCTGGGAGCTTCTCTTCCTATGCTGGGAGCTTGGACATTTGCCATGGCGATGAGTTTGGATCATTGCTAAGCTTGCCATTGAACTTTCCTTCAGATCAGAGCCTATGTACTTGTCCTCACAGCGAGTCCCAGAGAGCTGTGGGATCAGAGTATCAGGTTCCCAGCTCTCTCAAACATGTTTATGATATACCCAGGAGTGTGTTACAGGCAGCTTCTAAAGAAGTGCAACTGAGGAGTGCAGATTCCACACTACCCAAGGACCAGGCCCTGCCTGCTCAAGGTGCCAGTGACCCTAAACTGTTACTACCACACTTGGAAGCACGGAGGGGACCTGAGCACAGCCAGCACAGAGGGAGGCCTTCATCCTTACTCGCAGAAAGCAGCAAGGACTCAAGTGATGAGACATATGTGGATTTTGTTTCAAGGTGGTCAGACACAAAACCACAAGGACAGGTGTCAGACTCCAAAAGTAGTGAGCTGTCACCACCTGGTGGGGCCTCAGCTGACCCCTGTGACACATGTAGCCCCCACCTTGGGATGACAAGAGCTCTTTTTTCATCTTGTCCAATCTGTGGTGGACTAAAGGTAAATACCTAACACTGAACGGATGCTAATGAACCTTAGTTAATACAGCATGATTAATTTAAAGTTATGTAAGTTGTAGGTCATAAGTAATATTGTTTCCTTTATATTCTGAACAGGTAATAACTTTTTCTGTTATTTATGCTGAAATGGAGAGGCTTAGCACATGGTTGCCTCAAAATCTGTACCTAGTCAAGGAAACACTGACCAGTATAGACCACAGTCATTACTTTTCAGTTGGCCAATTTTGGCTTTGGGTACATGTAAGTGGAAGAGAAAAGTTTTGCAGGCACTGGATTTGTCATGAAATGGCAAGCAAACATGAAAGACACTGACCAGTCTTGCTGCTGGTATTTACAAAGAAAGAAGGGAGGTCAAATAGTATGTGCTGCTCTTAAGGAGATCTGAGTGCATACTTTGATTTTATTGATGTTTTCCTTTTCTTTGTCACTGCAGTTTGGACATGCCTTGCACAAGAAGCCAGGTTAGACCTGTTTCTCACAGGGAAGTACAAGATAATCAAGTCAGCATGGCAGTCCAGTAATGGGACAAGCCAATGACAAGTGCTTTAGGGCAGGTACACAAAAACTCCCTAGCAGTCTACAAACAGGACGGTTTATTTGCAGGAAAAATTTTTTTTGATCACCAGTCACATAAAAACTTAATACATAAACTGTGAAGGTTCACTTGTCTTTCCAAACACATTTGCCAGTATCTGTTACTAAGACTGTGATATTCTTATAAATTCTTTTTGGACCTGCTACCTTCTTTTTTTATGGCAGTAAGCTTTCTACATTAGTTATGATTGCATGAAAATGTATCTGATTTTATCCATGCTGGAGAAGATTTTTTTTAATGTGAATGTGGTTGCTAAACTAGAAGGTAAAGCTGCTTCTATTAGTGAGCTGTTGAAAGGCTGGGAAGGTTGGAGAGAGTGCTTAATTTAGGGAATGTGTGAAGCAAGGATTCAGCAAGAGAGACTTCTGCATGAGGAATTGAACACTGCCATTGAAGTGTGTGCATTTAATTAAATGTGAGATTACATAAACCACTGCTGTGAGAAGGGCTTGAATGCCTAGTAAATGATGAAAGAAAAATTAAAAGGTTATAAATTTGGGGATTGTTTTCTTCTCATGAGGTGTTTCATACATTTGCCTCGTGGAGTGCCTTCCCAAACTTCCCATATTTGCAAACTAGAAAGCTCTGTCTGCCTGGACCCCTTGCACAGCCCCATCACAGCACCTTGGATGTCACTGTGTCATGTGCCTGCAGCACTTGGCAGGTGGGGAGGCACTTGTGGGAAAAGTTTTCTAAGGCTGTGGTCAGTAGGATCAGTGATCTTCCCAGGCCATCCTTGGCAGCCACCTGCACCACAGCCCCTCCCCAGCCCTCTAGCCCAATTCTGGAAGTGTGGAATTCTGCAGGTAGTGGGGTGCACAGCTGTATATCTGCTGTTGGCTCCCTGTGGCTGCTCTCTGTTAGGGAGAATTTGGGAAAAATGACCAAGACTGATTTTTGGAAGGGCTCTGCTTTGGCATTAGAAAGCTCTAAGATGGCTTTGTTATAGGCAGGGAGGAAAGAAGTAATTCAGGTACAATTAGCTCACATGATCTAAATGTTTCTGGGTGATCTGAATTGTTGGTTTAGATGTGAATTTATCAGATCTTACCCTGGATAACTGTGGAAGATGGGAAGCTGAAAGTGAGTATTCCATTGGATATCTTCAAAATAATTAAAAGCTAAACTATGTCACTACAACTGCCTGTTGACCCCAATGACATAAATACCCACAAGTGCTGTAAGGTTTAATGATGTTTCTAGCTGCTCTAGTAAGATAAGTTTACAAGAATTCAGATATTGTCTATACTTAAACAAGTTCAGTGGTAAACAGTGGTGCAACCTTCTTACTAACTTTTGTTTTAGCATGAGATATGCACATCTGCAATTTTTTTAAAGAACCCATTTATAAGCAATCATGAAGGAAGTCTCATTAAGTGGAATGATTAATGGGTTTGTTTTTAATTTTGAAAGAAAAAATAATCCTTTGATGCACTCTCTTGAACTGTCAAGAATGAGTAATTTTAGTAGTATTTAATGGTCGATGTCTTTGGTGTTTCTCCTGACAAGTACAATGAAAGCACAAATCCATAGGCTGTAACTAAAAAGTAATTATTACTCCTTGTAATTTGAACAGAAATTTATTAAGTTAGGGCCAGGAAGAGTTGATTTATGGATTGATGAAAACACCAGGTTTTCATGTTTATTCAAATTCGTGTTCAAAAACCTTTAATGTGCTGGTGTTTGGAGTTCCTTTGCAATTTTGAGTTAAGCTGTTAATTAAATTGTGTTAATGGCTTTTAAATGCCTACTATTTAAAGTGACCCAAGTAGAGGAAAGTCTGAAGCAGTAATTAAAGCTATAAGCATTTGTTTGTTTTGTGCCCTGTGTGTAAACTTAGACAAACTGAGGTTAGGTTTGGGCATGTTGTGTGTGCATGTTGGAGTTGAGCATGTGAAGCGTTGGAGAGAGGCTGCAGGATGAAGATGTGCATCTGTGGAGGGCAGGGTGGGGGACCTGACTGGGATTGGCTTATTAAGAACCACCTGCACCTCTAATGACAAGGATGATGATGAAAACAGGGAGAGCAGACCCTGGGAAAGTGCCAAGGCTCAAACAGAAAACAGGGCAAGGAAGCCTTTCTATCACTGCATGAAAAATAGAGCCAGAATGAAAAGAGTTACTAAATACTGCTTCTATTATTTGTATATTGTATTTCATGTTAGGCATTGGGGACTAAGAAGCGAGCATGCAGGGTGATTTGCTTTCTGTTGTACGTAATTGTGCTGTGCTCACGATGTCCTTTACAGACTTCCCAAGGTGTGCCTTTGCTATGTAATTTGACCTAGTTGATTTCAGTGCTGTAGATGATTGCAGAGGTGAATTCATTGTCTATTGTAAGTATAATTTAAGCTCAGAATTGATTGTTACAATTTCTGAGTAAGCTGTAGAGTTTTATTATTAGACTTATTACGTTTTTAACTACTTAACTAATACTAATTTGATGAATAGAATTTCATTGTATGCTTGTTGCTCTGTAACTTCCTTTGATGCTATAATTTGAGAAATGTCAACTTTTTTTATAGGGTGTTCCTTTTTTTTTTTTTTTTACACCACCATTGTTTGTAAATTTTCGTAGAAGTCTGAAAAATAAAATTATTTTCCAACTGGTTTTGTCCTTTTCCATCTGACAGGTTCTGGGTTTTGTTTTGCTTTGCTTTTTGTCCCCTGACCTTCTTCTTGCAAGTTGAATTATTATGGAGTGTTTATGGCTGTCTCTTCATGCTACTTAGTCTTATACTTAAATCACTGTTGACAGCTCTAAATGTGCCTATTAGTAGGAATTACATTTATGTGTGTCTAGCTCATGCTAAACTCATATTTATGTCAGTGGGAGTTCTTATTGATGTAGAAATATAGTCACGAGTATTGCTTTGGTAGTTAACTTGCCATGATAGTGGGGAAGAGAAGTTGTCAGTTTGTGTGTGGCTGTTGTCATCAATCTCCACCGGTATTCAACCACATACTTAAGTTGATGATTTTAAAATACCAAGGCCTCCTTGGGGACAATATGGTCCCAAATTAGGAGCTGATCTACGCAAATTATCTATGAGGTATAATTCCTGCTACCCCAGTGACTCTGTGCCTCAAACTTTGAATCTCCCAGCATATCTGTAGTAAGTGGAAATACAGAAATGTTGTGGTCTTGATGGACAAAAGGGGTTTTGTCAGGCAGCAGGATCCACAGCTCTGAGGGGCTGAGAACCCTTCCCTGCACAATGCAGGGAGAATTGGCACCTGCCTTGGGGGCACATGGATCTCTGTTTAAGTGAGGAGTTGGTTTGGCTAGGTGATAGGATATTTAACTATTTTAGTCTGTCCTGTAGAAACTGCTTTATTTCGCATTACAACTCCACAGGGAGGCATGTGCATCCCCTACTGTCATCCTTGAGCAGGCTCTTCAGCGCTGAGTTTGACTGTGCAGCACCAGCCCCTCCCTTCAGAGCTGGTTAATCACGTGCAGACTTGGGTGAATGCAGAGGCTCTGTGTTTTGGAGAAACTGTGAATATCTTGTGTATTCCTTGTGCATTGTAGTCCAGGGAGAGAGACAAAGCATAGAGAGAAGCACAGCTGATACGACTTCAGGCAGAAAAGGGGCTTGAACTCTAGAGCATCCTGCACTGAGATCTCTTGCTGTCTTGGCTGGACTAATTTCACCAGGGTCGTGAACAGCCTGTCACTGGGTTGGGAATACAGCTTTAGTCTTCCAAATGCTGTACAAACCCCTTAACCCTAGAGTTAGCTGGTGTTTCTCCTTTCATTGTAGATGCTGCTTTTGAAAGTGGTGAAAGAAAAGGCCTGTAAGGTGTTAACTTGCATAGTGAAATCTGAGAAATGGCAGCTGCATGACTACATGGCCATATCTGTGTGACTGAGAATGTTTTAATTTTTTTTTTTTGCTTTTAATCAGATACTTTTCTAATGTAGTACTAAAACAGATACTAAAGAAATCACAATGTACTCTTAACTACAACCTTAATGTAGCTATATTTTTTCTGTTGGGAGTCATTACCTCTTTCCCCAGGAGACTGAAAACCTTATGTGTTTATCTTGAACTGTGTTTATTTCCGTGCTTTCTCTGAGAGTGTAGGAACATGATTATTTGTAATTGCACATCTTTTACACTTCTTTTCAACATTTTTTTACAGTATTGATGTGTGATGCTGTAACATTCTATGCTTCCTCCCACCTTTGGAAAAGCTACAAGCTGTCTAAATTCTCAGCTGAGAAGGATGCATTTGTCACCTTCTACAGCATTGTTTCTGCTTGTATTTCTGCTCTAATCTCAGAGCTCTGGGCAGTTAGGCAACACACTGTCAGAACTATAACAGGAACAGGTTGCACCTCAGAGGAATCTGGAAGTCAGTTGTCATTATTGACCTGAATGATGTGTTTGTGAGGTTTCTGTATCAGTCTTGCTGACTTCTTGCATGAATTAGAAAACTTGCTTTTGTGCTCTTTTCTTTCAAGATTTAATTGCAGTTGTTTTTCTATGATTCCTGTCATCCAGCAGTGATATGCATCTCCCAGCACATGTCAGCACTAAATGAGGTGTCTGCACTGGACAATGATTTGGCCATCTGGTATTTTACTTACATTACTGTTATGGTAAAAGGCTCTGAAGGCTCTGAAATTTTTACAATAAAGTAGTGTTGTTCTTCAGACTTTTCAGATATTCAAAAGCATGGTAAAGCCCACCAATTTTCCCACAGCATCTCTCTGAAACAGAAGAAACCCATGATCAGTGCTGCTCTTGACAATGAAATGCAGCCATTTTTGGAGCTGGTTATGCAGACAAACACACCCAGTGCTCTGAAGGTCAAAGATGTACAAAAGTATGTTCTCCAATTGAAGCTGACAGAGAAAAGGGGCATCACACAGGTGGATGTAGTGTCAGGCTTAGAGCTACATTTGTTTAGTTGTCCTCTTTGTAGTTTTGGCCAGGAGCCCAAGTCTATTGCAGAGATGATCATGCTCTTGATCTCATCTCCCATCCAGCTCTGCTTACACACTGTGTAGAGAAATTGCTTAATGTCAGCTTGCAGGAAAGGAAGAATTCTTCTTCTTCCCAGTTCCCCAGTTAACTTGTACAGTATTGTAATGCTTCTTGGCAGCAGGCTTCACTCCCAAGTGATCAAGAAGAGACCCAGCTTCGTTTTCCATTGCTGTTGCTGGTAAGAGCTCATGTAAGTGACTTGGCTCTTCCAAAGGTGTGCATGGAGGAGGTCAAGGGGTAAGAATTTGGATTTGAGATGTCACAGTAACACATGAGACATGCCAACCCTAGCAGGGCAGTGCAGATCTGACTTGCTTTCAGCCCTGTAAGGACGTTACCTTATCTTCTATCTAAAAAACTATACTCAAGGTACTCTCCATCTGTTGTGAAAGAATCCTCAGAACTTTTGTGCAAAGAATAAGGGTTTTAATCTGAATTTGGAGTAATAGGAGTTGCACCTATTGGGATCTGGCACTAAGGGGAATAGAGAACCTTTGTGGTCTGTAATGGGAAAAGAAGTGCCTGCCACAGAACTGCTGGTTAGTGAAATGATAACCATGTCAAGAGAAGAGAGGATCTTTCGTTACATGAGGGAATGCAGACAGTGTAACTCAGCAGAATTCATTCTTCTGTACCAAACACAAGAGTTGCTGGATTGCTTTTCTGTCAGAGAGCCATGGAGAAATTGATCAACCATAGTATTGACCTTCTATCCTCATCACAATGAACAAATGGGAAAATTGGCTTCCTCCCCTAAATACAATCAAGCTGGGTAATAGCTTTTATTATCACTAATACCAATGGCTGCTTTTTCCTCTGTTGGGAGCAGTAGCTTTTCTGAAGAGAGAAAGAAATGCTTTGAAGGAGGAGCCACCTGACAATACAAGCTAGAAAAAATTATTATTCCCTTTGGAATGTAAGGGTTTGTGTGGTTTCTGGTTTTGATCCAGTTGTAAAGGAAACTTTTCAGATTGCTTGGAATTTGGCCAAAATGAGAAAATGGAAGAGGTTTTTTTTTTTTTTCCTCTTTCTATCTCTACCCACCCCCCCCACCCCTTAAACAGAAATCCATTTATTTCTGGAAAAATTCAACAGAATCCTAAAAAGTGTTAGCAGACACTTTCTATGTTCATTTTCTAAAAGGCAGAAATTAAAATTCACCTGCAGAGGAAGAAAACACCAAAAGATGTAAGGAAAGCATAGATTACATGGAGCTGAACTCAGGGGAAGTGAATAACTTCAGTAGCAGCTCTGGATTAAAATTCCCAGTTTTGATTCCTATATGGCTTCTCTGCTTCTGGAAGATCATAAAGTTACTTTCTAAAAACCTCAGTTCCTTGACTTGCATTTCAGAAAAATGTTTGTAATGTCTGCCAACATTCTATTTTTAATGTTGTGCATTAAAAAGACTATGCAGGAAATATTTTGTTTTGATTAACAGTCAGTGATATCAAAGTAATTGCATGGCTCAGAAGGAATTGGCGAGTATCAGTAGGATAGCAATCACTTAGATGGGATGTCTGGAGGGCTGACAGCAGCTCACTGTGAGTAGATGAGAGACTCAAAATAGGTGCTCAGTAGGGGTGTGACCTTTCCAACCAACCTTTTTTGACAGAGCCACTTAAAAACTGAAACTATGCAAATTAGAAGGGTGAAATGTGTTCTAAAAACACTATACAAACCATGCTTAAGCTTGTCCACCACTGAGGACAAGATTTAGGAGTGGAATTAATTTCAGTAATTCAAGATTCCCAGTATACTTATTACTTCAAGATATCCATGGAAATACTTTCAGTCTGGCTGATGTCAGCAGAATTAAAATGACTTGTAATTACTTGTAATCAGATTATATATGTAGGTATTGCTTGTGTTGTGGTGTAGGGAAATCCTTCCTGTTTGTCATATTCAACCCTATTCCAAGTTGCATTACTTTAGTCACAAAGAGCAAGTAATTTTTCCAGCTATTACATTTGTGAAATGAAATAATATGGTAACATCATCTTCCTATGGGTAAATGCAGTTTTGGCATTTGTTAGCATGAAAATAGGTGGCAAAGAATCTGCTGAATAGAAAATGGTTTATTACCTGCTCCATTGAGCCTGCTCCATGGTTTCATTATACTGAAATCAATTTGAGGAATGAATCACCGAAATATATGTATATGTTCAGAACTGAATGAATGCTTCCCATAGGCAGAGAAGGTAGTAAATGTGCATAAGCCATTCTGATACAAAAATGCCTACCAGTTTTCAGGATGGACTGTTTTTAAAGTTCTTTGAGATTTTATGTATTGCTGTATTATGCAGAGTTCTGAATGCTTCTGCTGAAATGCCAGGCAACTTGTCTAGAGGAGAAAGGAGAGGGAACTCTTTAAACCCCATAAGGAAGATAAGACTCTCAAATTTACCTCTCATGCAGTTGTACAGGTCTGACCAAAATGTCCCTATGAGTTCAGCAGAAGTCTTGTGCAGACTTCAGCTCCTTTCCTCTGACACTCCTAGCAGCAAGGCCACTGAAACCAGTGTAGCTAAAATGTTCACTCCATTAGAGACTGGGGCTGCATGCAAATTAAATAAGATGGATCTTTGACATTTAAAACAGGCAGTTTTCAAACCCTGTCCCGTAACAGAAGAGTGGAATTGACTGCTCTGGACCTCAGAATCCATATTGAAATCTGCTGTTCTTGCTCTGCCTGGCTTAGTGTTGAATGCATTTGACAAACGTGCCCATCGTGCTATAAAGGTGCTTGTCTATAGCACACAGACTCCTGGCAGGAGTTTGTGATGGCAGAGTGGTGTTTTGGGCACTGTCTCACTTTATAAACAGAAGTAAGAAGCTTGAGATTTGGACTGATGCAGGGATTTTGTGTCAGGGTTTTCTTGTGACCAGCTTACTCTATCTGTGATGTCTGTATTTGCTTCCCAAGGCTGTTGTCTGATGGGATGGTGTCTCTACAGGACTTTGAATCTTGAAAAATCTGTCCAAGTGCTAAAGATTATATTAAACACAGTGTTGTCCACATGGCAGTGAGAGAGACAGAAATTTTGTTTGCCTTTTAAGAAAACTGTGGACAGAAAAGGAAGTCATTAATCAGAGTTGCTAAAGGAAAAAATCAACCTGCGAAGATGAAGCAGCTGCTCCACAATTTTTGTTTTAAAATGGTGGCAAGTCTATCACTAATTTTTATAACTTCAATAAATAGTTGAAAGCTGTTTTCTATTTAATGAAAGACCACAAAGCAGTGGCACTGGGTAAGTTATTTTGTGAGAATTTTTTTGTGTGTGTGAAATTGAGCTTGAAGAATGGTGTCTTTCAAGAACTGCAGTTACTGGAAAAAAGTTAGGAATGTGGGTGCCCTTACACTCAGTTGATTCAGAAAATCTGAGACTGAGGACATGGCAGTTGGAGATCAGTTCTTTCTAGGAATGGGATTAGCCTGAGGGATGAGCAATTTTTTAGCATTTAGAAAGGAGCAAGGTATGAAGAACATGCTTGAGGATATGCCTGAACTTCAAGCCAAGTTTTAACAACAGAGAGAGGAAAAAACTACACTGCTATTATGTTTTCTTAATGTATTCTTTTCTAAAATCTTTTTGGAGAAGCATATTGCATAAAATCTAATTTTGCAAAATTTTTTGGATGGAGTGACTTTTTTTCCCCCCAATTTCTCTATTAGATCAAAAGCCATTTTGCCCAAAGAGGGATTAGGTAAAACTGAACTCTTCCCTGGTAAGAGGTGTGAGAGCAGATGACTGCAGGGATCTTCTGGAGTAATGTTTTTGGCAGTCAGTTGACCCAATTGAGTTATCTTGGTTCTGGCTAAACTTAGCCTTGAAACGTAGAAACTCTGGGTAAGAACCAAGGTGACACAGTGAAACCTCAGTTACTTCACCTGGCCAACTGAATAAATCTTTTTTAAAGTGTGCAAAAAGCTCTTTTTACCAGTTGCACACAAACTTTTCTGTTCCATTCCTTAATGACACTGCAGAGGGAAGTGCTTCCTTGCATGCTGGCCATCCCTGCAAGTTTAATGACATTTTGTGCCTTGAAAAACCATCTTACTTCAGCAAGTAATTCAACCTTTGAGTGTAGGACAGAAGCACAGGCAAAAATGTTATGTGGGAGCTACTGTTGTTTTTCTGTCCTCTCTGGTTCAGCTCCAGGGAAATTTGATGCATCAATATAACAACGTGAAATTTGTGTGTGTGTCAAAGTTAGACTGAACTTCCTTGGTTGGGATGAGGATGTTTAGGTCAAAATAAGCGTGATTAATATGATAAATGAAAGCCAGGATGAGATGAATGAGTACTACTCATAGATAGGGCTTCTAGGCTGCAGGAAAATGCCTTTACTGCATGCAGCCTCTGTTTGTATGTTTTCCTTGGAGTTATCTTTTATGGCTTTCCATGTTTTGGTTTTTTTTTTTCTGAAAACAAAGTTGATGACAGAAAGCAGACCTTGAGACTTTCTCTGCAGAAGTTCAATCCCACACGAGTCCAAATTGTAGATGGAAAGGGGGCTTTAAAGTTGACTTTGTGCTCCTGAGTCTTGTCACATGAGGATATTGGGCTATTCACAGGATAAAGTGCAGCAGCCAGCTGTCAATCAACTAAAATGACTGTTTCAACAGCTGGGAATCAGTGGGACATGAACTCTGGCTGTGTTCCCTCTCTCCTAGCCACATCCTCTGCAGTAGTCTGGATTCTGTGGAATCCTCTGCTAATTCATTGCTGATTGGAAGCAATTTTGGATGTACTAGAAATTTGAGCCTGGAAAATATTAAGGAAATAGAAACCTTTTCCAGGTCTGGTTAATTAGAAGGACAGAGAAGTGCTAAGTGGGCTATATCAGGGCTGGTAACTGTATACTTGGATCCCCTGTAGCACAAGGAAAACATTTCCAGATAAAGTTTGCCAATTCATCTCATTCCTGGAGACACAAAGTCAAGCAGAACACACGTGCTATAGAGATAACTACACCAGGATGCTTTGGAGAAAAAATACAGATATAATTGTGCCAAATAATTTATTGCACTGCTCTCTGATACAGAAGGAGCCCCCATGCATAGTTAAGTATCTGTATCCTTTGAAGCTGTGCAGCTTAATTATGGTTTCCTTACTTTTGACAAACCATAATTTCAGTGATGGGCCAGGGATAAAGGAAAACACTTGTCTTAATTTTACTATTTTGAGCTTTTCCTCCCTTATTTGTCCTTCTACTTCCATCCATTTCTTTCTGCTGCTGATCACTGATTATCCTGTTAATAATTTTTTTCTGGAAGAAGTTGACTATAGCTCTAAATGTGAGGTTGAAAAAGGAGGAAAATTAATTTGAAGATAATGTTGCAAGGCTTTCATTTTTATTCTTTGCAGGCCCATAATTAAGCCCACTCTAGTTCTCTCTCTGTGGAACAGGATGCACAGGTTATAACAAGGATTCTTTTCTCTGTGTCTTTATGTGGAATGGGCTGGAAGGAAGGAATCAAGTAACTAGTCTAATGTAAATTGGCATAGCTCCATCAGCTACAAGACAGGCACAAGTGTATTTTTAGTGCCAGGAGAAGCTAAGCTCCCACTGTGGAACAACAGTCTTTGGGGAAGTAGGGGAAGAAAAAGACTTTTCTTAGGGATTTCCCCAGGTGAATGTTTCAAAATGGTAATTAAAGCTTAACATAAACTTTCTCCATCTCTGGGAACCCACAGAGGCAGGTTTAATTTGTCTCTAAGATCTGAGATTTCACTTTACAGGGTTTTGAAATGTTTTCATTTGAGTCCTTCTCTAGTTACTGTCTGTCACTGCAGGTGTAGAGTTGTAGTTGAACTCTTTATTTGCAAAAAGGCATCCCCTTTCTTCTGACTTGGATTTTAAATCTTGTTACAAGTAGAGGACTTGGGAAAGGGGATACCTCATGCACTTTTGTGTGTAAATTTCCCATAAATTGCTGCTTTGCTGAGCCCAAGAGCAAGGCCACCTGAATCCCTGTGTGAGCACATGGGGTGCTCAGTGGGGGCAGAGTCAGTCTTGTGAACTTTAAAATGCAAAAGGAGTGGATCATGTGAGGTGTTGCATCCCATCTGTGAGCACCTTGCCTCTCCTGTTTGTGTTATGTGCTAAGCAAGAAGAATGAGCTGAGAACCACTCACTGATTATTTGCACAGTAGTCAAATCTGCTGTTTTTCATACCTGTTTGGGCCCATCTGAGCCTCACTTTCGGCTTTAGGGGAGATCTTCTGGAGTCTCTGCCTTATGTGGTTTCCTTGGGTGCAGAATGAGTGGAAATCAACAGATCTGTTGTGCAAGGAAGCTCAGACTATCAAATGTGGGGAAACTGAGTGTATTCCAAATAACAAATGTTCTTGCAGAAGTGTAATGCTACCCCCTGTTGGAATTTGGGATATATGAAACATAAACCAGAATACATGAAATTGAAGCCTCTGACTTTGTGTACATTACTTTGCCAGTATGTAAGCGCCAGTCTCTCTAAAGAAAGTATTTTTAAAACATAAATAAGAAAGGGTTTTTTTTCCTTCCAGTTATCAACACTGAATTAAATTTAAAATATTCTTTCATGGTAATATACAGCTGCAAGCACAGATGCATGTCATTTTACTGTCTTTCTATAAGAATACAAATGTATAACATATTAATGTTGATTTTTATTGTTCAAAAACATCTCTTCCTAAAGGCCTTTCAACTTCTAGAAGAGAAATGCAGCCTCTCTCTTTGCATGGCTAAAGCTGCAGTGTTAACTGTGATTCAGCTGGAGGCTGAGGAAGAGCACTGGTGTTCACCTGTGGCAATGAGACTGGCTGAAGCAGTGCTGTGGCTGCTCTGCTGGACATTAAACAGTCTGGAAAATGTGTGTTTGAACCCCTGTGCATAAGCATTGCAGCAGGAGTTTCTGTCTGTGCCTTAGGAGATGTGGCTTAACAGGAGCTGAGCTGAGCAAGGCTCTGGGAAGGGGAAGAGGGAATGTAATGTTTCTATGAAAACATCTCTGAAAAGCTGACAACACTGTTTTGAATTGGAAAATCTTCTGTGTGTCTCAATGCTTAAATTAAAAATTGTTCCTTTTCATAAAACTGCAGAACATCATCTGCTACTGTAAATCAGGATGGCTTAGCTGAGGAGTTGGGGGGAACAATGTAGATGATTTTAATTACCTAGAAGAATTGGTTGTCTTTATTTTGGCCCTAAGAATATATGACATATAAATGAGATTGTATTGGGGTATTTGCCTTCATTCTTAGATGTCACAGTTACAGAGCAAGCATTTATCATTTCTGAGCTGAGTCTGATTTGTTTTAATGATGATTGTGCAAGGAGCTTTTCAAGCCCTGAGTGGTAGAATGATTATTATGAGATACCTGGTGAAAGATGAGGCAGTGAAGGTTGATGTTATGCACTGTATTATGTACCTAGCATCAATTCACAGGTGTATTTAGGATTCTGTGCTCTGAAATCAGGAGATGCTTTGACCTCACTGTTAAGTTTGAGGAATATATCCTGTGACATTTGCATATGGTGCTTTTATTTTTCATGAATAATCATTTTTAGTTCCTGTCTTCTACCTCCTCTACCATTCTGGCTGTGTTTATCAAATACATTGGATTAAAATTGATTTCAGAGGCAACTTGCTATGTCTGGTGTAGCCATTTCCTCCGGCTGGTGGAATTCTTCAGCCTAGTCCTCGCTTCTGCTGTGAACAGTCCTCCTGTATCATGAACCAGGAGTGTTCTCTGACTGTACTTCAGTGTCTTTGTCCGGTGAGGTCTCTTCAGAATCTTAGATGAACTCATCTCTTCAGCAATATTCATAATCATTAGTGTCCATCTTTCCATTTGAGTTTCTTATACAGCTCTCCCTAGAGGGTTTGCTACTGCAGTCTCCCTCTCTGCAGATTGTCACTATATCTATCCCTACAAAATCTCTATGAATTAATGAAATGCTTCTACTTATATAGAAACCAGTGCTTCTGAATTCCACCCATGGTTAAATACTTCCCTCACATTCACAGAAGTATTAAATAATTTTGTTTGATCTGGAGCCATCATACCAATCTTTGAAACTCAAACCTTATGAAATTGGTAAGAAATTGTAAAAAAACCCCAAACCCTCTGTTTGATGAGGTGGCAGAGTGTCTTTATTTTATTCATGTGTTATAACTTGTAGCTTTGGGCATGTCTCTGTAATCTCAAGCTGTCTAGCTGATATTGGTGTTAGGACAGTTTAGGAGGGTTTGATACTGTGTGCCTTCAGACTTTGCTATTGACTTGGAGTGAGTGTTTCTGCATTGGGCCAGCTGTACATTCTCTTGACTTGTATTTTTACTAGCAAGTGTGTAAGCTTGGCTTGTAGCAATGCCTGGAGACAGACACAAACATCACCGATGTGTTTCCACCAGGTATTTTATATGCCTTGGATATCGCATAGCTGCTTCCTCTAGAATTCTGTCTAAGTACTTCTGTGCATAATGAGATACGTGTGTGACGTCAAAAGGATGTTGTTTAGGTTGAAAAGTTAAGCTCCTCACTGTTAAGGAATTGACAGATTTACTGTTGCTCATGCCATCTTGATTGTACCCACACATGTGTCTCTCTTGTGCAGTGAATGAGACAGATGTCCCATGGAAAAATTGCTATGTGACCATGTAATTGCATTACAGTCCAGTTGCTCAGCACACTCCTAGTTGTGACTGCTCAGTGTGTGGTAGTTCTAGGTCTGCTTTTGAAAAGCAAAAGACAAGAGCAAATCATGTGCCTTGTTGCTGTGTCAGTTTCCCCGTGGGCTCATATATTATCAGTGGCAGAGTTTGAAATTTGACCCTTCAGTGTTGCAACTGAGACTCCACCTCTGAACTTCTGCTGCCTGGCAGATGGATCCAGCTACTGGCTTTTGTGGCGGGGAACTCAGGCCAGCTTTTCTTTCTCTCCCATGAGTGGAGAGCTTCTGAGTATGTTGTAGGCGAGTTGCATCATTTTTGGAGGTAGCGGTCACGTTCTGATGTTAATGGTGGTGTTCTGGGTTGTGTGACAAGTGGCTCCTGGCTGCAGGCAGCTGGGAAGCCCAGAGCAAGGAGCAGGAGATGCCTCTGAGCAGAAGCATAGAAGAATCACAACTGCAGAGACCTCTGTAAAAAACGTGAGAGAGAGAAGATAGCAACACAAATCTGGAATAGAAGTAAACAATACCTTTGGTTGTTTCTCTCCTCTTGTTTTTTAAACAAGATCTGTGACTTGTAGATGAACAGAGCTTGATTATCCCACAGGGATATATTTTAAGGGGTATATTTTAATGTGGCACAGCCCATGGCTTGCCAGTGCCACTGAAATTGCCAGCTTCATGCCTTATAACATAGCTGATGTTTGGGCTTGGCTGAGCAAGTGGAGATGTCTCTGAACTGACTTCACCAATCTTTCTGTAGGGTGCCAGTTGGCTTGTGACAGATGAGGCTGAGTAATCTGGAGTTTGTGGCTGAAACTGGAGCCCTGCACCTGAAACATGCTGTGGGCAGGAGTTTGTTTCATTTGGAGTTGTTAGGAAGGATCATAGAGTTTAAGAATTTTGTAGCTTTTGTTCTGAACCTGATCAACTGCTGGGTGAAAGAGCCCATCAAGGCAGATGACCTTTAAGTGTTCCTCCATGTGCCTGTACTTACTGACCTTTCCTGGGAACTTTGTTTTTCTTGTGGCAGCCTAAGCATTCAAGCTTTAAACTTTACTGTGATTTAGAATAATAGAATACATCGTAGTCTTTAATCCTTATAAGGAAAGTACTTTAACTGCCAGTTTCATTAGGGGCTGGTTCCTTTTTGCTGAAATCTCTGAGCTTTGCAGAACTTTTCCATTTTTTAAAAGCACTTTAAACATTGTGATGCTGATTTCAAAATCTTCATTCAGGATCTCTCATTGAGCCCTTTGTGAAGTTTCTGATAGTTCAAGTTAATAGTAATAAACTGTATTATGTGACCGTAATCTGCTGCCTCCCTCTACACACAAACTATGTGAAGCAGTCAGAGGGTCGTGATGATGTGCCACCAGCTACACACAGCAGGCAGGAGAGTGTTTGTTTGTTGTTGATGAAGTCTCTTTCACAGTTCCTGCTTTTCAGGGACTCAGGGGTTTTGGATCATGATTTTCATGGTTTCCTCTTGAAAAGCTGTATGTTTTGCATAGCCTTGTTACTACATAATAGCTTTAAAATAAAGGAAGGGAGAGGAGAAAAAACAATCTAGATCATCTCCTCTGCAAAGATTAAGCATTTGACCAATGTTGCAATCAAGCCTCTGTTTATGAGTGCATTTTTGGTATGTGCAGAATAAAAATCTCACAGTGCAAATATTTGCTTCTATTACTGTCAAGTACAAAGTTCTGTTTTGTAACAAGAAGAATCTGGGAGCCTCTCATTTATGTTGAGCCTTTCTTCTTCCAGTCCAAGGAGTCAGACTGGGACAAAACTTCATGTATGTGCTTAGACTAAAGCAAAAGAGACCTAAAAAGCATAGAATATTTTGTGCTGGAAGGGACCTTTAAAGGTCACCTAGTTTAACCCCTCTGCAGTGAGTAGGGACACTTTCCACTAGATCAGGTTCCTTAGAGCCCCATACAGCCTAATCTTGAATGTTTCCAGAGATGGGGCATCCACAACTTCTCTGGGTGACCTGTGCCAGTGTTTCACCACCCTCATAGTAAAAAAATTATTCCTTATATCCAGTCTAAATCTATCCTCTTTTTTAAAAACCGTTACCCTTTGTCTTATCACTGTATAGCCTGCTGAGAAGTCTGTCCCCATCTTTCTTATAATGCCCTGTAAGTACTGAAGGGCTGCTCCAAGGTCTCCCTGGAGCCTTCTCTTTTCCAGGCTGGACACCCCCAACTCTCTCAGTTTTTCCTCTAAGGAGAGGTGTTCCAGCCCTCTCATCATTTTCTGTCCATCCTCTGGACCTGCTCCAAGAGGTTCATCTTTCCTGTGCTGAGAACTCTACCTCTCAGTAGGTGCAGAATAATGGAGCTATAAAAAGCTGCCAAACTTAGATGAGCTGAAAGAAAAGCTTTATTTCTAAAGATACACAAAGGGAATTACATAAGCTATGGCTGATGAGGTGTGTCTGAAATGTTGACACAGTTATCAGGTGACTGGCATTTCATTCCTCTTGCCAGTGATGATGGAACCCTGCTCAGCATTCAAACCTACAGAAACCAGTCTGCTTTTTCTTAGAAGTGTAGGTTACTCCATTTTAGGAGGCAAAACAGGAAACAAAAATATTTTGTCTCTGTAAAAATGCATGGTTAATATTGATCAACTATCCATCATAGCCAATAATGGGAAAAATAAGTTTTAAGACAATATTTTCCCTTTTTTGTTTTTGTTTCTATCCACCTAACCTGCAAACTTCTGGCTCCTTTTTACACCACAGAGGTGAGCTTGCAAAGCTGTTCTGGTGCTTTTTGTCACCATCAATCTGGCAAAACTTCTATAGCCAGGAAACCGTGCAGTACAGTATCTCTGCTCCTTGCTGTGGAGGTTATATTAGATGATCTGGACTTTTTGGGCTGATCTTGGACCCAAAGACTAAAACTCCCACAAGCAGCACCAGAGCTGCTTGAAATAATTGAAATAATTGAAAAGTTGTATAGAGATGTTTAGGCCTCTTCATATGGGACAGTGTTTTTAACTGCTGAGTTTGGTTTTTTTTTTAAATGAGAACTAGTGTGATCAATCACATATTTAATGAAATTTAAAATAGGTGAAAGTTTGAATATAATAAAATGAAACTTTAAAAGGAAAAAAGAGATGAGAGGAAGGCAAAGACATTCCAAATATGCATAGAAGGGGGAAAAGAAAATTGCATTTTGATTGTGAAAAGGATTATGTGCCATGGTGGTTATTTGTACACAGAGAAAGAAATGCCAGGCTTAAGTTCCATTTAGCTCTTTAGGGCAGCTGAGCTAATCGATGAATGATGAGCCAGCATTTCAAACCAGTGGGTTCTCCTAACATCTATCATTGAACTCCACCCAAGGTATTTGGAAGCAGGACATAAAAAATGAATGTCATCTGACAGCAGCCAGATCACTGGCAGAGCTAAAATAGCCCTGGCCATGCAGCTGGTGGTGTGTGGTACACGAGTGCTGCGGATCTGCTTACGGGGGTGTTGCAGCGGTGGGCGCCTGCAGCTGACAGCCGTGCATCCCAGACCCCAGCACTCAGCTCCTGGGCCACAGATAAAAGATGGTTAGATGTTAGAAGGTTATTTAACTTCTATTTATGAGTAATACTATGAGGCATGCAGGCCTCAGATAATCATGTTAGGTTTTTTGTCTGAGTATCGTAGCAGGCGTAACAAAAGCATATGATTTGAGTGAGGTCACTTACCCCTTTTCTCCTTTGATGTAATCATAGTTCTGCATTATGTTCTGCATATCAAACCCATGCACTTACATTTGTACATAATGCCATAATAATTTTAAAAGTTTCTACTACAGGAGAAGAATGTTTTGCTGTGTTTTGTAGAATTACAAAACGTCTTTTACATCTCTCTATTGTTCTTGCTGCTGAATTGTCTTTGCAGTTCCACTGTTAGTGAAGTCTCTGCCTTACAGAGGGTTGCAGCAGGAAGCCTCAGAGTGGCAGAAATAATAGAATATGATGTCCTGAAAGGGGAAATGAAGACAATCTTAAAGACTGAAAAAAATCACTTAATAGCAAAACACTGCTTTAATTTTTTTTAATTATCTCAGGCTCATTTCTTTGTCTAATCAAAGCTGATTCTTGTAGTTATTTGTTGTCTTTCCTGTAATTTCAATGATACTTTAACTGTGTCCCACATCTGATATAATTTCACACATCAAACTTCTGTTGGCATTTTTACATCTTTGGCAAGTATAATCTAATATTTTCTGAAATGCTGTGGGATGTTTTTTCTCTTTCAAAAATGAAATCTTGGCCATGTTTCTGTTTTCCTCCCTTCCTTTCTACTTTTATATATTTCCTGTATTTTGTCAAGTTTCTAATTCTTGTAAAGAATTTTCATTCTAAAATTTTCTGTTTTCTTTAGGGAACAGCAGTATTACAGTCTGGAGTCTTACCAGCTATATCAGGTAGGAGCCATTTAGTTATTTGTTTTATTTAACAATGATGTTTACGTCTCAAATTGTGATAAGAGAAACAAAAGATTTATGGAAGCAGAACTAAATACTATATTGAGAGGTGTTCTGTTCATAGTTGGTTTTGCTGCTGCAATTCATGACTGGCAGTTATGAAATACATGATAACCTGTAATAACTGTGGTTGAAAAGATTAATATATTTGTTTTTCCCTTTTTTAAAAAAAAAATCTGTTAATCTGTAGAGGTTCAAAGTTGTCAGATTCTTTAAAAAGCTGTTTAGTACCTTTTCTACTTACATATTTAAAGACCACCAACATTTTTTTTTTTAGGCTGTATTAGCACCAAAGGCAGACTTGATTTATATGTTCAGTATGTACAGCCAGTTTCCTAAATAACACAAAAGCACAGGAATGAATTTTTACCAGAAGCAACTGGAAGATGCTTCTCTCATGTCAGTGAAATTATTGATTGACCAACAAAATCCTCTCACTAGTGAGAGGACACTGAGTATCTGGCCTGGGAAGATTATGTAGACAAAGACACTGACCATCTTTGCACTGTAAACCTCTCTATGGAATGTGTTGGTCACCCAAGTTCCCTGTCTAATGCAGTCAAACTGGTCTGGCACCTCTGAATTATCATTTTACTTCAAAGAAAACATTTCATAAGCATTTAGTTTTGTGTGATTTCTCACCATCTTAGGCCTTGGAGAGATCTGTGCAAAGCAGTTGGTTAGTATCTTAAATGCCTTTCCATTCCTTAAATAGTTTACCTGATAATTCAGATCCATTAAATTTCATAGGATGCCCACCTCCAATAGAAATGGAACAGCTCTTTGTGCTTGGGTTTCTTTACTACTGTAAAAACCTTGGCAAATACATAAAGCAGTGTAACTGATGGATACTTGTGTGAGCAAATCCAGTAAGATACTCAGGATCAGGAGGTGTCTCTGGAGAAGGTTAAAAGTAACTCTCTTCCTTTGTCTGTCTTAGCAGGAGAAAACCCAGAAGCATTTAGCAGATCTTGTTGCTAGTTATTCCACTCAAGTCAGTGGAATTACTCTTGATTTATAGAGATGTAAGTAGAAGCCCAGACTGGATCATTAATTTCATCTTTCCTCTGGTACTCAAGTTTCTAGTCCTCCACTCAAACCAAGGAAACCAGAACACTTATGACTAAAGTGTGTGTAAATACAGCAAAACTTCTGCTGCATGTGGTGGGCAGAATGTTATTTCTGTATTAATTTCAGTGTCAAGTTAATTTTGGATGCAAACAACATCTGACACAAAACTTAATCTCAGACTATTCATGCATATGAGGGAGTTAGCTGTTTTGATAAAACCTATCATGAAGCACATTGGAACTGCAGAAATACAGGACAGATTTTTATATCAACAGAAACAGAAGATACAAGACTGAAGAAGTTTGAGCAGGTGTGGTACACTGGGAAAATATAGTTTATGAAAAGAACTCTTGCAGGAATAGTATAAATGCTTAAGGCAAATGCAGCATCTAAAGCCAGTGACTGAAATTTTCTTTGTGGGATTTCGCCTCTCAAATGCTCCACTTTACCAGTACAATTTTATTCTTCAATACTAAAGCTATTTTTCAGAATACAAAAGGATCTGAAGTTTTCTGTGTCTCATTACATTTTTATTGTCCTTAGATATTTCGTTTAAATATTACTATTATTATTATTCCTTCATATTATAGTTTTGTCTTTCATATGTGTGAAATTTAAAGTATAATTGAACTTAGCATTGCAAAGCTTTCATAATTGTTCTGTAGCATTTGAATATTTATCTAGAGTATTAAATGAAGGTCCCAGGGTGCTGAGCAGTCATTCACACTGTTCTGTTGGACTAAAGGAACTGCATTAGAACTTGTCTGTGGTTCTCTATTATGAGAAATTATTATCCATTGCTGACAATAAAATGAAGGCACACTAATTTGAGGTAACTACTTTCAAAACCTGTATTGTGCGTATACATGGGAAGATACCTCTGCTAGCATTGATGATTATGCAATGACCCAACACCCAGATATAAAATTCCCTAGTGTAGCAGTTCACTGACTCACAAACACATTTCTTTTTATCATATTTTCACTCAAATGCACTGTAGAATGCAAACACATTCCTTCTTGGGCTACAGGTGCCCACGTGTTCTGTGCAAGATTTTTGCTCTTGAATGTCTCAGTTCTGTAGCAAGACATGGAATGAAACAGTCACGGATCAATTGTTTGTGTATTTTTCAATTTATTGGTAGGGAATGTGGGTATTCTCTTTCTCCTTTTAATTAGATATGCTGAGCAACAGACTCAGCAACTTTAGAGAATTAGGTTTCATTCTAATGGCAAATAGAAAAGGGTTCTGAATATGGTAACAATTCTAATTGTATTACTAGATGGAAAAAAAACAAGTTGGAGTGAATCATTTAATTCTAGTTTAAATAATTTGGTTGCCTTTGTTATACATAACTTTGTAAATATTGATTAGAAAGGGAGACTGAATTAGATTACATGGGTTTGTGGGAGGAAAATGTTCCCATTGTTATCATAGTTTGGTATTACAGATAAAGGTAAGGGATTCTTTGGAGTTGTATGATGTGCTCTTAAGTGTACTAGACTGCATTTATGGTTATGATGGATCACAAAATACCATGACAGGAGAGAGGTTCAAAAATAGGATTCAGATTTCCTGAGACTACTGGATTCTGCAGACACCTCAGTTTAGTACATGTTGTGTGAGCAGTTCTCATGGGACCTGTACAGAGACTCTCATGACTGCTCAAGAAATCCTGTAGCTTGACCTGGTGGTTGCAATTAGAGAGATAACATATCTCATATGTAGGTCTTTTTCTCAGGAACTGCTCATGTGCTTTGAGTCAAGGATCATGAATAAGATTCACATTCAGTGTTGAGAGGTGAAACAATAGACTGCACATTCCTTCACTGAATGGTGAGCTGAAGAGCTTGTCATTATCCTCATTATCTTTCTGGTACTATAAACCAAAGTATTATAGGAAAAATAGGAATGAAGCAGTTGTCTAGCGAGAGTCTCTGCCCTGAGGTGTGGATCTTCTTCTGCATATGTCTGACAGACGTTTGTTTAGTTCTGCAGTCAGAATCCTTAGTCCACCATGACTAATCCACAGACCTCTGCTATTCTTACATTTACAATGTATTTCCTAGCAGTTGTGCTGTTTCTCATTGTAATTTAGGCCTCTTATTTAAATCTTGTTCTCCCTTCTCTTCCATTGCAACACCTTAGATAAGGAACCTTCAGCTCTTACTCATAAGGGTGAATGATTTCCTTCAAAATATTTGTATTTTCTTAGTTGAGTAGAACTCTGCCACAGCAATCTTCTTTTATGAATGATGTTTAAACCATGAGGCTGTTTTGTGTGGAGGGGAAATGCCACTATTTTTGTCCTTAGGGAAATGCCACTATTTCTGTCCTTAGCTGCCAACCCCTTCCAAATGAGCTGAGCAGAGTGAATCCCAAGACTCCTATTTAGAAAAGGGAGGCTGGAGGCTGGAATAGCTTGCAGAAGTGCTTAGGGACACTGCAGTCCCTGGAGAAGGCATGTCATGCCAGCTCTATGCACCACATTTCAGAAACTTTCATCCTTTCCCAGTTCCCACAGGGGAGCTGGTTGTCTGGGCATTCCCATGAGCCAGGCCCAACCCTGAGTATTTCAACACTCAAATTTACCTTCCCCAGAGGCAGGTCTGATCTCCCTGTACCTCTGTGCCACGGGCTCTGGCTTTGCAAAAGCCAGCAGTTGAATGAGCAAGTACCAAATATGCTCCCTGGGAAGCAGTGCACTTTCAGTATTGCTTTTTGACTTGTAAGCTGTCTCTCTTCTTTTCCATTTCCCCCCTTATTCCATAGGAGCAAATTCATCAGCATTGCAACAGACAGTCTTGCTCCCTGACAGCCTCTTTGTTTGCAATACCAAACCCACACACTGCTTGATGGGAAGTGTTCTGAGGGGATGGATTAAGAAATAATCAGAAAACAATGCTGTGGATTGGAATTCAGCTAAAATATCACCTGAATGCTGATTATGAACACTGTATCTCTATTAAATTTTTTTAGGCAGATAGGGACTCAAGGCAGGCAGACAAGAAGAAAGAATAAAATTAAGTCTATAACAGGTGCTGAAAATGAAGTCAGCTGTCTGACAGCTTAGCTTTTCTGATGGAAAACTGGGTGCTTTTTTGTGCATTTTAAAATACTTTTATTGCATACTTATGCAGCATGATACTTTTATTCCAAGCTTAGGCATCAGCTTTTAAGGAATTAATTCAGAGCAATGAGAAAGAAGAATCTGGGCCATACAGTGGTGTTTATTATTGCTTAGGTTGAGAACAATTTACAATTCTCACCTTTTTTTCAGGAATTGTGCTGTCAGCTCTTCCGATGTAGGAAGACCAAGTGAACTCTGGATATTTTTATTGAGCCAGTAAAGGACTGTGTTGAACAGTGTCCAACATAGATATGTCATCTCATACCTTATAGGGCTAAACACTGTAATAGGAAAACATCATTCTAATGAGAAACTGATAAATGAATCCCTGCCATAATATGGCATGCTCTTTCTTGGTCCTGGTTAATTCTTCAAGCCCATCCACTCAAAATAATTCTGTAGGGGAAGAAATGAAGGAGCTCAGAAAAAGTAAGCTGATTAAAATACATATTGTGTTTACAAGCTAAATGTTGGCCTTGGTGAGTGTCTGAAGTAAGAGAGGGGCCTTTTCCCAGGGGGAAAGAAAACTGGAGGGGAACCATGCCAGTGAATGATCCCAGTGCTGCTGCTTCATCCTGTGGGCTGAGCACATCCAGCAAATTCCTGTTCTCTGTATTGGGGGTGACAGAAGGTAGAGAGCCTGTGCCACAGTAACCCTCTAGACTTATCCTTTATTTATTCATGATTTGCTTCCCCATGCCTTCTCTGACACTGAAATCTGGGGAAATTACATATCCCAGCCTTCTAGAACTCAAAGGTGGGGACCTTATTTGCACATAAAGTGATTATTTCAAATTTTTTTTTAAAAAATTGGGTTTTGTGTGTGACCTTCATCCCTGGCCAGCATAGATCCTGAGCTTCACATGTATCAAGATTTTTGAATTAAATGTATGTAAAGCATCTCTGAGGGGGAATTTTTCAAAACCCCCAGACACTGAATTTCCTGGCTAAGGAAAATGGTGATAATTCTAGCTTAATGCTTTTGCGTTTTTAAGGATAGGAGGCTTGGTCAGAATGGTCCATAGCATGGGAAGATGAATAATAGCTAGAGATAATTAGATCCTCTGCTATTTTTTGCACAGACTAAATAAAAATCTTTGAGGAGCAATATTTGAACAGAGTGCTTGAATGCATTTCTAATTTTGACAGATTCTACCACTTTTAAAGTTGTCTGTTAGAGAGACAGGAGGCATTTCTGAATATGGAGAAATCTGTAGAGCAATAAGCATTTTTAAGTATCCCCTTCAGCTTTTATGTCTTGCAGACAATGCTATTTGTATAGCAGAAAAGATACGAAATTACTTTGAAAATTGAAGAGAACAAACAGGGAAGTTTTGTAGGGCAAATACACAGCAGCAGGAAGTCTCCTGTTACATTTACATGAAACAACCTCCTGGTGTACTTGCAGTGTTTCTGCTGTCAATCAGTCACTTTAGCAATTGGATGCTCTTTTAAGCAAGGTATCTGCTTTCAAAGGGGGAGATGGGATGTTGCTTGGGCGAGTGGGTCAAAGCTCTTCATAATAAAGCTACTTTTAATTCGGCAAGAAGCAGGGGTTTATCACAGAATGTGGTGTTTTCTTCTGTCCTGACTCCTTGTCAGGAAATTTAATAGCCCAGACCTGAAGAGTTTGTGACCTCCCCATCAAAGGCAGAGTTGAGGCTGGTCAGTGAGAAACGATCACTGGGTAAATGCAGTGCAGGGCTGTGGGTGTCTCCTCACTGGTCATGCAATGATAGGTCAGAAGACTTGAAAATGTAAACTGTCTGGGCTCAGTTTATAGTTTCTATCCCATCTTCCCTCTGTTTTGTTATTTTTTTAATGGCTCTTTCTTGTAGCACATGTGCTGTAAACTGTCCTTATTTTTGAAGAATGGGCATAAAGCAGTAGCTATAAAGTTAGAAAAATATTTCAAACAGTTGTTGTCTTCTCTGAGCTACATTAAACTTTTGAGTCTAATTAAATGTTGGAATTCAAAATACCCTGCAGATTATTTTAATTTTGTCACATTTTGAATACCTTCTTCCTCTTACACATTGAGGAAAGTAGAACAGAAGTAACTCTCTTGATGAGATACTCACTTCTGACAAAGACTTGAGCAGGTCAGCCACACAGGACTGGTATGGCAGGGGAAACTGGAAAAGAAATCAGTTCTTAACAGTCCCTTGTAAAATGAAAAGAGTAATGGAAGGGAGCACCCGTCTCCTGCTGGATACTTTATTTGCTCAGAAATTCATCTTGCTAACTGCTTTTTCCATTCCTGCAAGTGTTATCCCAGAATTCATGAATAAGAAACAAACCAGTTTATACAGTAGCTGAAAAGAAGAAGGAAGAAAATATCTAGGTTGATCTCTGTTGACATGTGTTTATATGATGAAGTTCAAAGCTTCAAAAAAATTCCCTGAGAGATTTGACTATGTAAATATTTGTTAGTTGCCAGATTTGAAAATGAGGAAAATGCAACAGGTCAAATCCTGAAGCATTAACATGGTTCTTTTAAATAAGCTCTGAATGGGAAAATTTAAACTTGACCATAAATGGATTGGAATGTCTTGTCCTGGGTGTTCTTCACAAACCCTAAAAATGTTGCTTAAAATCCACAATGCCTCTGGATTAATTTCTGCAGAATTGCATTAAGTTTTTGAGGGGATAAAAAACCCAACCCCACACCAGTTTTGTGATGAAGCTGGAATTAGCATAAGGCTGTAATCTTTCTTCAAAGTAAGGTGAGGCTTTTGGCTTCATAAAACATATTCTGATGTTTTTAATGCAGAGAGAGGATGCACTAATGTGAGAAAAAGGAAGAATTACAGTGAAAATATAAGTAAATCAGCTACCCTGGGGCTGTCCTATTTTTGCTTTTATTTTTATCAGCAGTCTTTTTAAAAACAAAATTCTAAATAACATTTTTAGTTGTTAAGTCCTCCTCAGAGTTCTACAATCTGTAAAGGTTATGATCTCATTTGTTAAAATCAGATTCTCAGTATGGCATACTTTAAAATTGAATTTTGTAGCCTTGGATTATGCTGTATATGCTTTCATGTAAATTAAGACAACAAACTAAAGGCTTTAGTTCAGTTGTGCCCTTTTGAAATAGTTTTTTATTATCATTTTAATCCATTGTCCTCATTAAGTGAAATAATGAGTGTTTTTTTAGATTTATTTTATAAAACTGTAGGATTGATTTTACAAGCTTAGAAACTCTTAGATTTAGAATTAAAATTGTATTTATGCTTTATACAGGAGGGAAAAAAAAAAGAAATTGCCATTTTCTTTAGATTCCCAGACCATGCAGTTTTCTTAGCTATTTCAGAATATTTATCCTACAGAATTCCTTCATGTTGCACAAGAGCTATGGTAATTTTTGGAGGCTATTTTAACAACAATTTGCAGAGCAGCGTCTCACCTGCTCAGAGACTATTCATCAGCTTGGCAGAGTGTTAATTTTGCATGTGAAGCCAAGCAGGCTGCAGCACATGGCAGAGCCACCGTGTCACCAGTGCCAGGGTTACTCATTCCCAGCCTCCCACCCGATTCCTCTTCAGCTCCAGCTCCTGCACGAGAAGTTCCCTCGCAATTATTCATGCGAGGATGTAAATTCCGTGTCCACAGTGACAGGAGCAGGGAGCAGAGGTTTAGGGCTGGCTGGGGTGATGTGATCCCGACAGGTGGGGATGGTGCTGCTGAGTTTGCTGGATAAAGAAGGAACCACCCTGCAGCTTTCTGAGCTGATAGCTCATTTCCTCAAATTTCCCTAATACAGCTTCCTGCTGGCCAGGGTCAGGCTGGGGAAGGGAGGCTGGCTGTGCCATCTGGGCTGTCCATGGTAAAGCTTTCCTGGCTGGAACACTGGGAGGGTGTTTCACATGAACGCGCTGTGACCTGGATTCAATCCCCATGGACCACATCCCTTGTGTTCCCTTGCCCCTGGCCTGGTGTATCCATGTCTAAACATAGATGGTGGGCTGCTGAAGTGTGGCAGTTTTCTCACTCACTTAGGTTTTGGATCCAGTCTGATCAGATTTTAATGAACACTTTAAACTTTGTTGTTGCTAAAGCTACATTATGAATTGCAAAGACATCTCCCAGCTCAGTTCTTGTTGCCATTTCACTTCTTAGCTCAAGACAGCTTTCCCTGTGAGGAAGGTAGGACTCACCACAAACAGGGAGGGACAGCATCCTTAGGTTTTGTAGAAGGCATCCTTTCTCTCAAAAGAAAGAAAACAACAAAGTTAGATTTTAATGCCACAAACTCAGGATAAAGAATTTAGCAAAAAAAATTTAAAGATTGCCTAAATTAAGAGAAATGACTTGTAATTCTTTGTGTTTTGTTTTATTTTTTTTCTTCCTAGATGTTTCAGAAGCATCTGCTGAAAATGAAACAGGTATTTAGATTTAATGTGAATCTCTGTCTTTGAAAACAGGTGGTGCTTCTGTCATGGCAGCTTCTGGGTCTTTGAAAGTGCATAGAGGGCACAGTCTCCAAGCTGGTAAGTAAAAGTAATTATGAGGTATGTGTGTGTATGTAAATTGAAACTAATTTAAACTTAAATTATTTTAAACTTCAGAAAATATTAAAGGTAATGCATGATTTGATTCCCTATTTAAGGCTTACGTATTTCTTTGGGTTTTTTGCTTTGAGGAATTTTTGTCAGAAAGGCACTGACAGATGGGATAAGTTTAGAAGAGGCAATGACAGATGAGATAAGTGACAGAGTTTAAGCAGTAATCTTATTCACAGCAGTAAAATGCTGCCATCACTTTAACAAAGGGCACCCACCAAAAAAAAAAAATCACCTCAGGCCATGAGAAATGCTGTACCTTAACAATGATATGTTGGGAAAAAACACCCACCACATTTAAATATACTTCTTTATGATAATGGAGGAAAAAAACCACTGCCAGCAGACAGAATTATGTGTGTTTGTCATTCAGTATTAATTGCAATACGTTCATTCTATGGACACAGCATTTTTGCTTGCCTGGTTTTAACGGGGGTGGAGTCTGAGATCCTGAAGAAACGTGGGCATCTCTTTTCAGCTTTATGCCCAGGAAAGACCAATGATGTTGTGCAGCCTGTGATTTGCACATGGAAAGCAAAGTTGTCTTTGTAAGGGCTAGCTTAAGCATTTTCAATGGTTTTTCAGAAATCAAGAAGTTATCCATCATGCTGGAGGTGGAATTTTAACAAGAGTCTTCCTGATGCTCCCAAGATCACCCACGCATTGCTCCCTGATTCGTGCATGCAAGATAGCTCTGCTCCCACACTGATGTACAGCAAAATGCTCTGCTGTTGACTTCAGTGGCCTTCAGGGTGAATAGTTGTAAAAGTGTCCTAAATTTTATTTCCTTGATGTTACACTCATGAGGAAATGAGAAATCACCGTTACAGAAAAGTCACCACTAGCCACTGTTTATGCTTTCTGAGATTATTCTATATGATTTAGTTTAAAAGGTTGCAAGTCAAAACCAGAATGGCATAGGCTTTGATTATACTGTACAAATTCTTAAATCCAAAGCCATTAACAGTGTTCCTGTGTTCTAGGTCCTAAAGGTGGGTATGAGATGCTAACACTTCCTTCAGAACCTGGAACTCCAACTAGTTCTGAGGAACCTGGTGAGTACAAATTTTTGTGTCAGAAGTCACTAACACCTCTTGTTTCTTTTTAATTTTCCTTTCTATTTTTATTGTTGAGATCTTTTAAGTGTAATTTTTGAAGTGCTGCCCTTTAAACATGTCAGCTTTATATGGCTGCTCACACACACACTTACATTTGGGCTGTATTTGTAGTGCTGGTTTTCTTACTGTGTAATTTATTGTTCATGTCTGAGAATTGTGCCTATATTAGGTAGAAAACATGAATAACTAACACTTGCTGAAAGAAAGACTGCAACACCAGTTTCAAATATAACTTTCTTCTTCTCTCCCCAAGTATAGTTCTTTCTTTTCTTTTCACCTCAGTTGAGGATCACTGAATTTTCACTTTTACTATTTTCCTTTTACTTGCTTGACCATCTCTTTTGATTCCTATAATCTTTCCCCCTTTCTCTTTGAGCAATCATGATATCCTACCAATTCTCTCAGAATGATGCAACCATGCATTGTGGTCTGTTTCTCTCTTAAATCCTCCTCCCACAATCAATTCCTGGCCCTCTGACCCTTCTTGGAAGCACCTCCTGTCTCTGTCCAGCCAGGAGTGATTGCTGAAGGCACTGTCCATGGCTCCCTCTGTGCACCAGGTTTTCATTGGTAGGAACATCTGACTGTTTTGTGCTTTTTAAGTAAATCCTTCTCTCCAAACAAATAAAAGCCAGTTTTCAGTGCCTAATAAAGTGCTTTTTTTGTTTGGTTGGTTTATTTAAGGAAAAATGAAAACCACGTATTCCTATGTATAAAAAGAAAGCACAGTTTCTATTGAGACAGCACTGACTGAGCAACAGAAGGCTTTTCCTTTTCTTCCATTACAGTTTGTCCAACAATTTTTCTGGGATTTTTTTTCTTCTATTTCCTCATTTGAGAAGAGTACTTGACTGTTGCCAGGTTTTGGGGTTTTTTTTCTGTATGTTCCTTTTGCTTTTATTGCACAAACCCCTACCAATTTTCCATATGCAGTTTTTTAGTTCTCAGGAAAATCACTTGGCTTGTTTGCATTAGGTACGATGTTCAGCTTCCTTTAACCTGTTAACTGTTTAGTTCTATAGGGGATCTTGTTAGTTTTCATGCTAGCTAACTTTGAGGGTGCTTCACTTAACACTTCTGTTACATCACTTTAACAGCATACAGAAAGACTTCAAAAATTCTCTTTTCCTTCACGACTGTTCGTGACTCTGTACTTAAGATTGTCACTTGCTTGCAACTTTTAACTTTCTGTGTTAGGTTTTCAGTGCTGTGGTTTTTCTGAGTCCCTTCTTGCTAAATGAAGCCAAATTCCTTTGCAATACTTTGGACACAATAATTGAAAATAATTTATGAGAATGATGTTTGATGAAAATATAAAAATTCCTTCTGCATTTGGTTCTGCACTGATTTTGCCATTTTGTTCCTAACATCTTGCTTTGCAACAACAACTTGAAGTTTGACTGATAGAGAAACATTTGCATACTTTTTGGATTTTCCTATGTATTTTTTAAGGAAAATCCGTGAGAAAATTGTCCAGATTTCCAGTCTTTTCAGGTTTCGGACTTTATAGTAGACTCTTTTGATTTAAACAGCTTAAGCCTGGGGAGATTCCATTATCCTGGAACATACCCATACTGTTGCCTAACATTGTATAAGTTATCTCTGCTACTCATAATATGTCCAAAAAAAAAAAAAAAAAAAGTTTCCCTCAGTGGTTATTCACTGCTCTTCTTGTCTGGATATGAGAAGTCACATTTTTCCCTGTGCTCTAAAATGCCTTGACATCCTACTGCCTCTCCATTCACATCTCAATAGAGTCTAAATGGGCAAAAAGAAAAAGAGTGAGTTTGGATAAAAAAAGATTTGATATGAGTTCTTTGTGGGGACAAGAAAGGGCTTAAGAGAAGAACCACATGAAAAAGGAGAGTGTCAAAGTGATACCATTTTCTCTCTGCACTCCTCTGTCTCAAACTGATTTAAGAGTAGAAAGTCTTTAAGGGTAAGGACTCCAAGTGGACTGAACAGGCAGACAAGATTAAAATAATTGAAAGCAGGGCTGGATGAGATCTGGAGAATCAAACCAGCAGACAAAAAAAGAGTTGTTTTTAAGTCAAAATAATTTCATAGGAACTGTTTCCTAGTAGATGGAAGTCTGTGTCTTTTTTGAGAAATTTCTAGAAAACTGTGAGATTTCCTCTAAAGTTCTTGTGATCTTTACTGTTTAGAAGGGTTTTCCCGCTATTTTTTTTTTACCTTCAATAAAAGTCCTTTAATACTTGGTCTGTCCCCACTTGGCATCGTTCATTTTTCAGTTCTTTTTCAGTCTTGCACAGGGAAGATGTCAACATTGTCTCCTCAAGTTTGCCTTCCCTTTGCTTGAAACAGTTCTTCAGTCCCTGTTTTTGGGACATGCTTTAAGAACCTGTGCTGATTTTGATTCTGTCTTGCAGATGATATAGTAGTTCACATCTTCCTAGAACAAATTACTTCATATAAAGTGTTACTAACCTAAGATAGAGCTGAAGCCTTGTGAGGTTTTGCTGCTGAAGGAAATGTCTGCAGAGTGTTTGCTTTCTGCCTCAGCCAAGATCCCTTTCTGTGGCCTTCTGCATAGATCCTGACTTGATCAGTGTCTCAGGATATTTAAAGTAGGAACTGTAGTTTTCTCATGTCCCATCTAGCACTGAGGACTGTCCTGCTTGGCAAGCAGAATTATTGCTGCTCAGTGTTTGCTTGCAGCGTGTCTGTGTGAACTGGATCATCAGTCCTTGCCAACAGTGCCTGTTGTTACTTGTTTCAGAAGGGGCAGTAGGTTATTCAGCTGATGTCCCCGCACCAGATCGACCCCACAGTGAGACAGCCACCTATGTTAATATTCCTGTCAGCCCTACTTCCAAAAAACAGCTTCACTACATGGAACTGGAGCTTCAAGAATCTAGCACAAGCATAAGAGGTAAGGAAGTCTGTGATACTTTTAAACAGCAGAAACCATGCAGAGTGTATGGGGTGTGTGGAATCCTGATTTCAACAGGGAGCAGCTGAGGGAGCTGGGGGTGTTCAGCCTGGGGAAAAGGAGGCTCAGGGAGGACCTTATCACTCTTACAACTGCCTGAAAGGAGGGTGTAATCAAGTGGGGATCGGCCTCTTCAGCCAGGCAACAGTGACAGAGGACATGGCCTCAAGCTGCCCAAGGGGAGGTTCAGGTTGGACATCAGGAAGAGTTTTTTCATTGACAGGATGGTCAGGTGTTGGAACAGGCTTCCCAGGGAAGGGATGGAGTCATCATTCCTAGAACTGTTGAAGAAATGACTGGATGTGGCACCTAGTGCTGTGGCTTGGTCAAAGCTTGGACTGGATTTGGAGGTCTTTTCCAACCTTAGATTCCATTATCTACCCACAGACTTCTGCCAACAGAGGAATTGAACCCTCTTATGTTTCTGACGCAGTTTTTTTAAATTGGCATCTCTTGGAAGAGATTTTGAGTAATGAAGTTCTATAAGTTGTTGCATCCCTTTGACAGGTGATTGTATGTGCACTCCTTCTAGAGTGAACATTTCAAACTCTGGAGTTTGAAAGAAAGTAATTTGCTTGTGTTCTCAAGATTTTCATTGCATATTAGGACTACACTTACCTCATTTTTCTTCAGAAACAGAAACAGGGCTGTGGGTGTGGGTGTACAGGGCTTGCTCCTGAAGACACTGGCTCTGGAGCCATGCAGCAAATGATTCAGAGCAGAACACAGTGTTCTATCTGCTCTCCATGAGGGAGTGTGAAAGTGCTGCAGAGAGAATGCAAATTATTTAATTTTTTATGTTTTTGTTGGTTTTTAAAAGAATTATCTTTTTGTATTGGATATTTTACTTCTAATGCTTAACTTGGGCAGTTAGCACGTAAATGTGCAATAGATGTGCCATGTGTTGTCATTTAGAGATGCAGTCCTTGCTACAGCAAGCCCCTCATCAGAATGTGGCATTTAATTGCTTGCATTTGATATTGATGGGTTTTCCATCTATGCTTCTCAGATGTAAAGATTTTAATTTTTATACTTCTAATTTCAGCAATTTTATTAACTTTGAAATGCTCACACTTTTCCTGTTGCTTTTTAAATGTTTTCAGGTTTTTCATTATGTAATTCTAAGCTTCTCCCAGAACTTAATATAGTTCTCTCTACAACATCGTGTTGAAATGTAAAAGCAATATTTTCTCTTAATTTTAAAGACAACGAACCAAGGCATTAAAAATGAAGAGTTAAATGCTATAAATTTTCCTAAATGTCAAGTACCCTACCAATCTTCAATTGTGTAAATTTAAAAGTGTCTTTCATGACCAGAATTTTTTTTTTTAAGTTTTCCTCTAGCCTTATAGAAGTATTAACTTCTTAACAGACTGAGCAGCTTTTGTCTCCTCTATCACCAACAAAATTGATCTAAAGTGTCATCATTCTGTGTGAGGGTGAAGGTGGTTGCTCTGGTAAACATTCACAGGGTGCCTAATCCAGTCAAAGAACACTGCCAGCTGCCACAAGTGTTTTCTGTTCAAATACCAGGTGTTGTTCATTTCCTGATTCCTAACCTGGTGAGGAAGCCTCCCAGAAGTGGGAGAGCCAGGTTCAAATTTGTCATTGACTGGGAGTGATAGGGGTGGACATTTGAACATGGAGCAGAAATGCAAGTGGTTCACTTCCTAATTCGAGGAAAACCAGACAACTAAATGTAATGGTTTTGTTTGATAATGTAATTTATGTAGATAACAAATATGTAGATAACAAAGCTTTCGAGGTGTTTTGTTTTAGTTGTGGTTGTCACCTTGCTCCCTTTACACAGCTTCCTCTAAGACTGGACAAAGATCACCCAAGAAATCTGTGGGAGAATTGTCACAACAGCTGTTTTTACTCAGGGATATGTGAGGGGTGCAGTGTTTGACAGGATCCCATTTGGTGTTTCAGGGGGAGGATCGTCCCGATACGCCCAGATCGACATTGCAGCCACCGAGACCGCGCACAAAGTGGGGACGCAGCACGCGCAGGAGCGCCTGCAGGAGCTGGAGCAGAAGAAGAAAGGAGCTCAGCAGTGACCTGCCCAGGAAAGAACTTTGTGCTCACCACAAATTCATACTAATTCATCTTCCAAAAGATTCACATTTATTGTAAAAAACACTCACACAAATGCTGCCGTAGCTTCTTGCAGTTATGCCAGATTCATTCCGATATCTTGATTCCTAATTGGAAAGCTGGTAGCGTGAGGGGTGTCTTTGGTCTTTCCTTTTATTTTGATTTGGTTGTAAAGTCCAGATTTTTTTGTCATATGCAATGACAGATATAAGTTACCTTTTTCTATAATTCTAAAATCATGGAGAACCTGGAACCAATTTCAGTGTTTATTAAATGGTGGCATTTTCTTTGAAAATAAAGAACTTGAATATGTGTAGATAAGGGAATGTGAGTGTGTGTGTGGTAAATGTACACATATGTTTGCATATGTCTGTCTGTAAGCAGACATTACTGATAAAATATATGTATATTTCTGAGTGTATAAAGTGCAAAAAACTCGATTAATATATTAAGGGACTCTTACAAAAGCAAGAAAATTCAGTGCCTGCTGTTTTTGCAGGTACAGTTTTGTTCAATTTATGTGCTTATTTATGGACATGCTCAACTCTACCTATGGATAATTCAGTTTTATACCTCACCAAGTCCTGCAGCTTTGGCAAAAGTTGCTCAGATGTAGAAGCTGTCGTGTCAGGGATGCACATGTGTATGCAAACAGACAAGAGCACACAAAGAAGTTATTTAATTATGTCTATAAACCACAGTAATGTGAAGGGGCATTTGGGTGCTTCTGTTGTTAAACAGCCTAGGTCAAACCATGACTTTGATTTTGTGGTTGATGGGTACTTTTAATTCTTAGTAATTTTTCTGGAGTTGAACATATGTATCACTTTGAAAATCAGGTCTCAGTTTTCTCACACAGCATACTTTAAAACCAAGGTATTCAAAAGAAATATTAGCTTTTCAAAATTGAGTCTTTTATATCATAAAAACAATTCCTAGTGTAAAACCAGCATCCACCTTAAATCTAAAACTTTTATTGAAAGATTCTCTGCTGTCCCTAAGTAGCATAAGACCAGTTCTGTGTAAGAGGATGCTACAGACTTGAGGCACAACAGGATTTTATCATGTAAATTAAGTTTACCCATGAGTCTGCCATATCTTGCTTTTGTACAGTGAGATTTCATTACTCAAAACTTCATTTCCCATGTTGTGTTGTCTATATAATCCTTTTTTGTCCTCATATAAAATATTATTTAAATAAAATGTTATATAAAATATATGGCAGTAACACTAACTAGTAGACTAACAAAGAAAAGTACTTAAGAAGGAAACAAAATTTTTTCTGATAACAAGCTGTAGCTTCCAGAAGTTGCCAGGATTGAAATCTCTGGTATGATTTTTTGTTTGTGTCCTCTTAAGATCCAATATCAGAGCCAAATTCTGTTTTCTAGATATGCATTTTAATTTATATTGGTGAGTAGAAGTTTTTTGCCAGTGAAGGTTTCACTACGTGACTTCTTATTCTGAGGTGGGGTTTTGTTTTTGAGGCAGAATTTAACCTATACATTTATTTGAATGTAGCCTCAATAGCAATGTAAAATATCAGAAATCTCTTAAATAAAAAAAAAGGCATTTGAGAGTTGACAATTGCCATTCTATTCTGTCCTGTGTTCAGTTGTATTTTTTTGTTGATCTACCTAGCATATTTATGAAAAGAAGAGAGATATTTCTTATGAGATTCTAAGTTTAAAAGATTTTTCTTTGACGAGTGGACGTGATATGCTTTTTAAATTTCAGTACAACTGGAATGGCCTGGGCGTCCTGGGGCCAGGCTTATCTGACTGAACTGTTCTTCAGTCAAGGATCTTCCACTGGAGGACTTGCAAGGTTAAATCTCTTGTTGTGTGACTATTTAATATTTGGATGAGCATAGCTTGGCTGATGCATTGAAATGCAGTGTTTTCCATGACAATATATAATGAAACTACATTATTTCTATTGCAAAAATCTGTTTACCAGGAAAATGTATTACCCAGGGTTTTTACAAAGGTTGCCTTTCTGTTTGTTGCTTGCATTAAATCTGGGACTTGGGGCACAGGTAAGGATTTGACACAATAGTAAAGGTGATCAGATTGCTGCTGGCATCACAGATGAATCACAATTTAAAAAAAAAAAAGTATTTTTCCGGTTGAGCAGAGCTGTGAATCTGTGCATGCCCATGGTTCTCTGTACACATGTGCTTGTGTATGTCATAATAGTTTCTGTTTCTTTTAAATTATTTTTACTTCACTGGAATAGGACAAATAGAACAGATGACTTTCATTTAGATTTAAATTCACTTTATGTTCTCATGCCCTAAGTTATATTAGGAGCTGAAGCAGGAGGCTTCACTATAGGAGGTTGTTTTGGTAGTACCTTGCAGGTTGTATGTCCCTGTCAAGTTACAAGATTCACGTTTCTGTTGAAAAAACTAGAGGTTTCTCATTTGAACAACAGGAGCTCACAGAAATTTATTAAGGAAACCTTTTTTCCTTAATAAATACAATCATGTGCCTTCAACTTCCACTAGTGAACTGGGGGCAATGGAAACCAAATCATAATCCTACGAGCAGGTTTGTGCTTGTTCACACACCTTGCATAAAACTGTGCATGGGTGATCTAAAATACAGTTTGAGATTTTGATGAGATGAGTCCAGAGCTCTTTGGAAAAAAAAAATTCTAAATATCTCCCACACTTTCGGAAATAAGTGCAACTTGTAGCTGTTGATGATAAAAAGAAAGATTTGCTCCTTTTTAATTGATAGCATGCTATCAGAGTCAGATCTCCTCTGTTTTTACCACGAGCACAAAGTATTAATTAACAGAAGAACAAAACAATGTGATGTGGCTGGTACTTCTGTAACTTGTTCTTGAAGGACTTCAATGTGGTAGAAGTGCTCTTGGTGATAAGAAAACACTGTCAAGTGCAGAGTTTGGGCACGAGCATTGGTGTGCTCTGTGTGTGCCTCTCTCTCCCTGACAGACCTGCTGCCAAATGTAACTGCTGCCTCCATGGGGCTTATGGCATTGTTCATAGGCTGCTATGGAACTGTTTTATATGCAAATATTTGGGTGATGGAATTTTCTCCAAGGTAACGTGCTGCAGGATGGAAGGCTGGAGTTTGGAGGGATTTAATTTCCCAACAATGCAAATCGTTGTCTGGGTTTTACTAGTGCTCTGGCACCTAATTGTGGAAAATGTAGGTAGCTGTCCTTAAGCATGTAAATATTTGTGAAAATCTGCCCTGAGAGTTGTTACTAGCGAATGGCTTGGAAAAATTCCTCATTTTTCCTCTCTGCTGTAAACAAAACAGTGTTAATTAGTGTAGCTTGGAAAACTATATTCAAGTCTGAACTATGAGTGATTATATTTTTTGTGAATGTTGAAACATGCAGCCTTTGGTAAGTTTCTCTTCTAGTTAGTCTGGGATAAGTCTGTAAGTCTGGGATATACTTGCTAAAATAACCACAGGAGAAAGGCACAGTATTTAATGAGGTATTGTTAAAATTATGGGGTTTTTACAATATGACAATGCTGTTATATTTTTATGTCAACTTTTCATTGGGAAGATCCTCAGCTGTCATTTGACCCATCATACAAACAATGTTGAAAGGAAACGTTAATTTAACATCGTATACCAATAAGAACAAGCGAAGTTGAGTAAGGCTGGGAGAGTTAAAAGTAATTAAAAGGAATTTTTGTGAGGAGCAGGTCTGCACCAAACACAGCACAAACAGCAAAAGAGGTGAATTCAGCCTTGGTACAGCCTCACTTTGAGTGTTGTGTGCAGTGCTTGGCCTTAAAATTTTAACAACAAGGGCAGGTCCCTTAATGTGTCCAGAGAACAACGAAGCTGGTGAAAGGGCTGGAAGTGCTGTGAGGGGAGGCTGAGGGCTCTGGGTTTGTGTTGTTTGGAGCAAAAGAGGTTGAGGGGTGACCTCATTGCTCTCTGCAGCTTCCTAAGGGGAAGCAGAGAAGAAGGTGCTGAGCTCTTCTTGCTGGTATCCAGAGATGGGATGTGCTGGAATGGTTCAAAACTGCACCACAGAAGGTTTAGATTGGACTTTGGGAAGCATTTCTTTACTGAGAGGATGGTCAAACACTTGAATAGGCTTCCCAGAGAGGTGATTCTTGCCCCAGCCCTGTCAGTGCTTAAGAGGCATTTGGAAAATACCCTTAATAACATGCTTTAACTTTTGGTCAGCCCTGAATTGGTCAGGCAGGGGGATTGGTTGATACTGCTCCCCCTCAACTGAAATATTCTATTATTCTATTCTATCCCATCCCAAAGATGACAGGCTTCAGAGTAGCCTCACTCTGAGTGATATCAGTTGGTTATTGATGAATCACTTATCAGTTTTCTCTGAAAAACTGGTATATAAGTGACAGGAAAATACATGTAATCTTGACCTGGATTCTGATACAAGGAATATCTATGTAAGACAGTGAACAGGTTTAGGAAAGTGCAGCTGCCATGTGAACTTTGAATTTAGTAAAAACTTGAGGGTGAGTGAACTTTTAAACTTACATACTTTCAAATGTTCGTCTGCATCAGAGCATCTAGAAATAATTCAAATTTATTATCCCACTGTGTACACAGAGGCGTATGTAACATCACCATTTTACTGAAATAATACGTGTCAACTTATTTAAGGAATATTCAGTGTGGGGAGGGGGGGTGGGATCAGAAAGCAGATTTAGCATGACAGTAATTTTTCTCTACATTATATGGTTGTGAAATCCTTAAAAAGAAAAATAAATAAATAAAAAGGCCCTAGCATCTGCTATTGTATAAGTTAAATTTTACTTATCTGTGGGCTGAACTGGCAATTTATGGATAGTGCATATACAGAAAATAGAGCTGATTAGATGTTCAGAAAGGAACCTGGTCTTTGGATACTGGAGTTCTATTATGTAATGAATCACTCAGATTCATCTTCCCCCATGTCTCTGCCACATTTTGGAGGACATACCCCATGGCCTGCCTTTGGCTGCTGTAACACTGTCCTTTTACTGCCAACAGCCAGAAGTACCGGACACGAATTAGGAAAGCACAGGAAAGTTTCTTCCTGGGAATTTGATGAAGTAGGTAGGTGTCAGCAGAGGACCAGAAAACAGCAGCTGTCCTTTGCCAGCACTGGCAGAAGGGCAGCACCAGGAGATTGGTGTCTGTGAAGAGCATAAAGTGCTGTGAAACAGAGAGCACCATAACCCGAGAGGAGGGTGCCCCTAATTCTGTGTTCTGGTGTCATTTCCAGTGGCTGGGGTTCTTGCTACAGATGGATCAGGTCTGCTGAAAGCCCAGGACCTGATCTGGGATTTGCTGTCTCTGTGCTTCTCACGGTGAATACATGATAGCAGTGACCATAAGTGACTGCTGTGGGAATGCCCTTCTGCAGTGACAGCCCTGGAGTGCTGCTCTGGAGCTCTGCAGACAGCAAATACTCTCCAGAATGTCTGCCTCTGGCCAAGCCCTCCTTTACAGTGGCAACACTTAACAAGCTTGGACCCTCTCACTGCTGCTGCTCTGGCTGGGGAATTGCCAAGGTGCAAATTACAGCCTGCAGCTGGACACATCTGCAGAGGGGACTGTGAGGGGAACCCTGTCCCTCTGTCCATCAGCACGGGGCTTGCCCTGAGCACTGCAGGAAGAGACAGAACCACTGGGTACCAGAAAACCTGGTGGCCAAGCAGCGACACTGCTGATGTGGAGATGCCAAACTAACTGCACCCTGCTCTGTCTCTGCTGCAAGTGGTCAAAGCTGAACAGGGTGAGTTGTTCTGTTCCTAGGTTGGAAGGAGCTGATGAAAATTCGTATTTTTCTCATGGTATGCTTGTGGCTAAACAGGGTCACTCCTGTTCCTTCTGTAATCCCAGACATATACAGTGGCAGCACTGTGATTTGGAATTCTGACTGTCCTATTTGGTTACGTTGGCTGTTTTGTTGTGTCAAAAATTCTAGTACAGCTGTTTGTACATATGGCATTAAAATGAGAAGGAAAACGATTCCTAAGAACATCACTGGAAAATCGTGTTCTCATCCTGAATCAATAACCATGAATAAACCCTTTTTTTTGCAGTTCTGCAAAGAATGGGGGTCAGTTTGTGCAAGGCCTGAAACAACAGATTGGTGGCAAGGGTTTAGTGACACCAGCAAACTGAGGCTAATGCATTCATGCACTTAATGCACTTAAACATTGTTTAAGACATAACCACCCCAAATGAAAATTTGAGACTCAGACCTTGGATCTGAAATGGTTGGAAAATGGACTCTTTTCCCACGGAAAGACCATTTAGTTAATGGTTTTGGTTCAGGTGTCTTCTTGAATTAGAAACTGAGATTTGAATTTTGAGGTTGGACTAAATGATCCAATGCCAGGAATTGTAAATTATTGGTTTTTATATGCAAGTTTCCAGTTCTCAGTATGTTTATTCTTAAAATAGTGTAGCTCCCTTCTCTCTTTAAATTGCCTGGAAAATTACAACTGTAGAACATTAAATAGCATTTTATTTTAGTAGGAGGCTTATTTCAAAGTGATTCAATGCTCAGTTTCCCTTATAGAAATTGGCAGGTTTAAGTTGCAGTAGACCAGTTATTGAGAGGTGACCTTTGAGACTGAAAGTGGTTAGTTTTATGAAAATGGACAGCTTTTGTGATAAATGAATGCATCAGTGAAGGAACAAAGTTCACATATTAAGCATTAATATCTCTGTACAGTTTCTGTTTTAGGAGAGTGCTCTTTTTTTGAGTGGTGGGATAACATATTTGAACATTTGGACATGAAAATGCTTTAAGGGCTATTGAAAAAAAGCACTTGGGTTGCAATTGTTGCTGTACCAAATGTGGCTCAACTTGAAATATTTACTGTGGAGGAAAGCTTATGAATTTATCCTGGCTCTACTGGACAGATTTTATGCCTGTGGATACTAGTAAAAGAAATCCATTTTTTTTTTTCCTATATAACATCCTGCTTCCCAATAGGTGCTAGGTGAAAGGACCTGAAATACATGTTAACTGTATCATGTATTTGGAAATGTTGGTTCTGGTATTTGGAAGCACTTTGTTAGATAACATGATGTATACAGAAAATGCAGCACCCAGATCTCAGTTACAAAGGTAGGTCTGTTTGTATTGAAAGCAAAAATCTATTCTATTTACTGACTTAAGTTACTTTATTTCTGCTATTCTCATTAATGCCATGGAATGAAAAAATATATTTAAAATATATTTTAGCACTTCCTGTGTATTACTTACTGGTAAATGCTCAGCCAAGATCAGCTGTTGAGGCAGCACATTCTGGAAGCTAAGATGGTTTCTGTGTCTCTTGCTTTTTACCTTAATCTGCATTAACCCTGGCTTGAGGGAACCCCACAGGGAGAGCTGGACACACAGCAAGCAGGGGAGCCCAGCTAGGGATCCTGCTGCCACCAGCTCCTGAGCACAGGGGGCCCTACCTGCAGAAACAGGATCTGAAAAGGCAGATGGCACTTCACCTGACAAAAGGTAAATGATCTCTGCTTGGTGAATTTAAATACTCCTATTGCCAGGTCTATCATTCATCAGGATCCCATGGGAGGCGAGAGGGGAAATTATTGCAGCAATAAATCTGCTACAGGGCTGTTCTTTATCTGTCTTGGTAGAATGACGCCATCTTAGCTGCTGCACCAACATGTAGGATGTGCTTTTTTAAAACTTGATTATTTTTGTTGCATTTAATGCCTTATGTATTTATTTCCCTCACCTTTCCACCCTCCTTTTTAACAAATAAAATCTGTCCTGCATGAAGTCACTGACATATTTACTGAAATTGAGGTTCTTCTCAGGGCAGATTTGACTGACTATAAAATATTAAATGTTCTGGGTTTTTTTTCCTAAGAAATGCAGTTCTTTATTTTTTTGATCCTGCTTTTGTATTTCAAATTATTTCTCAGAGTGGTTTAAAAACTTGTTAATTTGAAAAATTACAAAAAGATCAGACAGAACACCTATTAAGGAAGATTCAATTACTGTATAAAAGTGTTAGTTCTTTCCTTTTCAGATGCCTCTTCCATGCAACCTATGAACTCTCTTATTCACCTCTCACAGGGTACAGGATTATAGGTATACATGTATCTCATTTATACCTTTTTTCTTGGCTTTGAATTATTGTTGCTATTTACAGAAACACAGAAGTGGTGACTCACATTATTTTTCAATCTCTAATGTCTCAAACAGTACCCACTCTTGTTATTTTGACCATACGAACAGTCTTTGGAGGATTAAAACTCCAGCAATGAACTGAATTGTACATACATGGACGTGCGTGAGGTGCAGACCACAGAAACTAGAGTGGAATCACTTTACACCTCCCTAGCCTGTCCCAAATCTTAAAAAGCAGGGAAAGCCCTGAGGAGCCTTGTTAGGAACAGACTACTGATCATGTTTTCCCTTATGCTGTTGTAGACTCTTAACTCAGCCACAGACTATTTCAGGGGGAAGCTGGCTGCAGGAGCAACAACAGCCTTTTTATTTTTGTTCTCCTCTAGGTTTGTGTGCTCAGTATTTGGGCCCTATGACTCATTAACAGCTCTGTTCAGTAACTGAAGTGAGGTGACTGTGCTGACCCGTCTCCAACCTTTGCCTCTGATGAGCTGTGACTTGTTCCCGGTTTTAAATTACTGTGACATGTAAGTATTTTGTCAGCCTCTTGTACTTTGCAGCACTTGCCAAGCATTCTCTCTGCTTGAGCCCACCTGGCCTTTGAGCCCAACTAGTGTCATGGTGTGGTGGTTAAGACACAGCACAGCCACTGCCTGCTTCAGCCTTCACCCCTTTAAAGCCTCTGCTGAAGCAGCTCTGCACTTGCTCAGTAACTGATCAGACCCTGGTTATTCATTCCATGAATCCAGCACCTTCTGCTGTTCCAGACTTCTTCAGAAATTCTTGGATAATCATATTCTCCTTCAGGTACACAGCTTTGTGCTGTGGCCTCTGGTGTGGAGCGCACAGCTGCTGTGCCTGCCTTCATTGCAGGCTGAGATTGCTGTCCTGTGAGCAGCACATCTACCCCAGCAGCAGGATCTGCATGTGCTCCATGAAAGCTCTTCCATTCCCTACAACCCAGCCAGGACTGCTCAGCAGCTGTGGCTCAGTGCTTTGTGTAGCTCCTCTCCTCTGCTGATGCATTTACTGCATGTGCCCAAATTCTTCACCCAGGGGGCAGTGCTGTAGGATCCTCCACACCCAGGCTACAGCCACCAAAGCAACCTGTGCCTCACAGATTTGGTTGTCACCCTGCCAAAGGGGAAACTGAAGGACACAGTGAGGTCTTTCCTTTCTAATATAACATAGAATACATTTCTGTTCTGCATTCACAGGGAATCGATGAAGATAAACTTGTAAGATAATACAGCTACTGCTGTGATACAGAAGCTGAACAGCCCTTAAAGCCACAGTCTGAGGAAGAAATAGTGTGTACCATTAAAAAAAAAAAACAAAAAAAAAAAACCAAAAAAACAAAGCTGTTTTCTCATAAATGGCTTGTATCTAGTTTTGGATTTACTTTTTTAGCTTGCCAACCAAAGGTATAGCACAAACTATGTGAACAGAACTGTCTCTAAGGAGACTGCTAATATTAGTAGCGGCCTATTATTGTGATGGACAATTCTCTGGAATATAACTAACTCTTATCTTACATTACACTAAAAAAGGGAAAAAAGAAAAAAAAATAGTTTCAAAGAAAATCTCAAATGAAGACTGCTAGCACAGTTTTGGTTCAGATCACTTGCACATGAAGATAGAGTTTTTAAGTAAAGAATCATGTTACTTTTAACCCAAGATGACCCAGGATGAGTGGCCTGTTCTGACTGAATGGAACACACAGGGAGAGTGAGGCTCGAGGGCAGCTGCCTGATCCAGCACTGCCATCTGTGAGGGACAGAGCTCCTCAACCAAGCAGCTGTAATGATTCACCCACAATGGATCTTGGTCTTGGCCTTGTTCCTGGAACAGTTTCATTTGAAACTTTCATTTGAAATAAAGGGTCAGCATTGTCATTATAGACAATTTCAACCGAGGTGTCTCATGTCTGCCAAAGTTCTGACCAGAAAAATCTGGTCCTGAAAGGGGAACGGATAATAATCTTTACTGGAGATTGCACTGGAATATATGTTCAGACATCAGCTGCTTCAGAAATCCTTCTGCCTATTCAGAACACAGAAACACATCCTTGTGCAAAATTACCTCTCCTCTCTTAAAAACTAATGTGTGAATGAACATTACAGGAATTAGAACTTCTCATGATATGAAAGGGAAAATGAAAAAAAAAAGCCTCACCAGTATCTTGTTTTGAATTTTTAATGACCAAGTGTGGCAAAACCAAAGTAACCATGAACAAGATAATTGTACACACATGTGTTAGTCAATACCTAAACTGTGCAAATTGACCTCAGTACATGTTCCCTCCTTACTCTTCCTCCCCCTCTCACATGAAAGATTCATCTATAGTGCAGCACTGCAGCTCTGAGCCACTGCTCAAAGTCAGTAAAAATATTTTTGTTACCTTAAGCAGGAAATGTAATAGGCCAAGCACTGAAATAATGGCTTTTCTGGCCTCTGTTTAACCTGTCTGTACCTCAGTGTTTGCTTTCATTGATCAGAATACCTCACCTGACTGTAAGATTAGTGTTTTTTTACTAGCAGGAATCCTCTGAATTCATGTATTTTTTCCTTTTGACAAAACTGATTATTTCAAAGGCTGCTACTTGATTCAGATGTAAGATTTATACGATACAAGATGTGTAACCTAAATATTAATCTAATCATTTAATTTTAGAGTGCAAATACAAAATTTGTAATTAAGTAGACAAAAAAAAATTCTTACAGGACACATCTGTTCAATCCTTACTATTTCAGAACGACCCCTTGGTAAGCCCTGTTCAAAAAAGCACATTAACTGCTTTGTGTTAATAGATTGGTCCCATGAAGCAGAACAAATTTTTATAGTTCATTGTGTTGAAGACCTTGAGAGATTCTGCTGGATAAGTCTTGCAAGTGTTTCTTCACCTATCAGAAAAACAAAACACAAGAATTTCAGGAAGACAATAAATTATCAATATAGTAATATATTCAGATTTTGCTATGAGTATTTGTAACAACAGAAAGAGCAGAGAGCAGAAGATTTCAGGCCTTTTAGAATTAGGTCTATAACAAACAATTATGTGTATGCTGTACATGGAGAACAGATGTGCCTTGAACTCCCCTTCTGGAAGTCATTCAGCTTGCATGAAAAAATCAGCACTGGATAATATACTTCCCCTCTGCTACTGAGTTAAACTTTCAAGATGTATGTAACACTGGCTTTATACAGACCTTATATCCTAGTTCTTTTGTCTTTTCTTGCAGCATGGCATATTTCTCTTTGTTTCTGTTCAGATGATCTTTGTCTCCAGTTTCCTCTACGTGCTTCAGCTTCTGGTGTGAAATCTCTAATTGTTTCTGGTAATGATGGTGCTTTTCAATTTTTGCTTCAAAATGTTTCAGCTCCTCCTAAGATAGCAAATACACACAGCTTCAGAGGAGTTTCTTTCCAAGCCTGCCTTTATCTTGCCAAGACACTCCTAATGATAACTTTACTAAGTCAGGCACAGAGAGCTTTTTCAGTTCCCTGCTTCTTAAGAATGTCTGGACAACCCATTACCATCACCACCAGACTGGTGATTTTGAAAGTAGGTGCTGAAAACAATCCACTGCAGAGTCCTCAAAAGGAGACTGTGGGTGGCTGTGATATGCTATGAGATGAGAGCAGTGAACACCAAGAAAAATTTAGGGATAAGAACAGTAGACGGAGGGGAGAGAGACAAGTATTAAAAAAGACTTTTAAAAATCTGATAAATAGGCAGAATCAGATTTTTAAAAAATCAAATGTTTTTTCTATACAACTTGAATAAATGTGGTATGAACTGCACAGGAATAAATTTCTATATTATTTCCTTGCAAAGCAGTCTTTATTACAATAATTTTGTGTCAGCTCAACATAGCTCCAAGATGGGAAGTTAACAGTACAAGAGATGGCCATGAGAGGGAAACTGCTGGGTATACAGATTACAGTGCTTCCCAAGGACATAATTAAGACATTGGGTAAGAAGGATAAATCTGGTGTGTTGGCAACAAAGAAGCAGGACCTGATCGTTCAAAGATTCCAAATATGCAACACTTGTTTTGAGAAGATTCACAATTTTCATTCTGCTGATTACAACAGAACCAGCATATGAGTAGTTACACACATGTCTATATATTTGAAGTACTAAAAAGGCAGCATGACTTTTTTATGGTGTCTGGAGGGTAATACAGAAGTGGCTGCAATCAGAGTAACATCGAGTTTCTTTATGTGACAAAACAACTTTCTGCAAGAGAAGTCACTGGAATTCTACTTACCCGAAAAGATTCAAGTTCTTTCTCGGTGAAATTAGCTGATTTGGCCATGTCCCACAAATCAATCACTCTTGGTTCTTCAAATTCTAAACAAACATATGTATCAAAATGAAAATCTAGACACAATGCTTGTAAAGTCCAACTTCTAAGAAAGATGAAGAGATGTTTTCTCACATACATACAGTTATTAAAAACAGAGACCTTAAGCACTGCATTTCTAATACATCTATTTAGATGCAAAGGGAGAAGTATCTAAGTACTAGATAGAACTAGATACTAGTACGAGGTAAAACAAGTAGGTTTTTAAAAGCAAAAAAACAAACTCAAGGAACTGGATAAAGGCATTGCTTGCCCTGCATGTTGTCTCATTTACTTGCCCTCCTGGGGCAATATGCCTTCTCATGGGGGCATGGAAGACAGAACTATCCTCTTGATGCACTCACTGTATCCCTTCATTAGGCTTCCAGTGTTTGGTTCTAAATAGGACTGGCTGGCTGTCTCTCTTCAGCCCACTGTGGTACACGACGCACTGTGATACTGTGACTATACCCTTCTACTTGCCCACTGTTTTTAATATTTTTTAAATGCAATGAATCCCAAATAAGCACAAACCCCACTGTATCATACCACTGGTTGTGTCATATCCCTGGTGACTGACTTTACGCAAGCGCTCAAACCCCTGATTGATGCTTCTTAACTTCTCCTTGAGCTCTCTGTGCTTGTTGTGCAAGATTTCCTCTTTCACCAGGTTCTCCTCAGGACTGATAACATTTTTGTGGATATCTGTTGAAGAACAGTAAACTTTACTGATTGTGGCCCAAATAGTGTAAAAAACTCTGGATATCCCCCAAATCTGAGAGGAATAAAAGATGCTAAGCTCTTAGGATTTAAGTTGAATGCAAATAAAGCATCAAAATCACACTTTAAGAAGTAATTCCTTTTGCAGGTCAGTCTTCAGATCAATGTCCCTTGGTGCTCTAGAGGGTGATGTTACAGAAATGCCTTATAACCCCTACTAGCCACCAGATTATAGTAAGGAAATGCTCTTATTTTCCCAAGTTAGCAATATCCCAGGAAAATGGGATAAGCATGTTTAATGAGTTCTTCCCTAGACATTTCATGAACCAAGACATCTGATGGTGAAATGATTTTCAGCAGCTTCCAGCTTGGACTATATAATGCAAACATCAAACTGTCAGCTTTAGAGTTCTTTAGCTCTAGCAGTTTTAGCTCAGATTAGGATAGGAAGCTGGGCTCAGATCCTTGATGCTCTAATAACCTTTAGGCTTGGTGCCCAAGATATTCAGTATCTCCTCTTGGGTCCCCAGCTGGTGAGATAAAACATCCATGTTCTGCAGACTTTAGAACCACATTTTGCAGCAGTGGATTTATGCTTGCTGCATAATTTCCTGTAAACTTCAATGGCCATCATTGAAATCTGATGGCATCTTCCCTGCGTGAAAGGCAGGCAGAATCAGAAAACTGAAATGGCAACATTTTCATTAGCTGGCAAGAATTTTGGCAGCTAATCAGAACTAAACCCAGGAAGTATCTGAAAATGCCATCATCTGCAAGCGGTTCTGACAGAAATGTCGGGAGTTTCAAAGAAATTTGAAAGCCATGGAAACAATGGGGAGAGAAAAGAGTTGAAACATCAGAGAAATGTTCAGGCACCTTCTGTTCTGCTCACAGTCTCCAGCAGAATATTGTATTCACGAATCTTTTCTTTGTGATGCTTAAATTCTCGCCAAAGCTTATCCAACTCCTCATCAGAGAACTTCCCAGAGGTCTTGGCCTGAAAGAAACATGAGCTCATTATGCTTTCCAGGCCAAGTGCTTTCAAGTGCCCTCAACTGCCAAAATGTCTTCCCACTTCTCACCACATTTAGAAAATTATTAAGTGCAGCTTTTCTTTAGATCTTTTGTTTTAATTCTCTTAATATTTGTATGTGGTCAGGATTTAGATATTGATGGATAAGATGCCCTTAATCATGTCAAAAGAAGTTTGCTTCAGACTTAAAAAGCTGAACTTGCTATGGACTACCCAATGAAAAGCTTCTGGCATTTCTATTCCATGGGAAACAATTTAATACAGAAATAAGGGCCATAGAGCTCCACAGACAACTGTAAGGGAGCCATTAGCATGAGGGATGCAGCTGATATTAAACACAGTCTTTACTTCATCTTACTCTACTGGCAAGTGAAGATTTTATCACTGCTGTGCACTTGCTCTCTAACTATTAAGGAAGCACTGCTCACAGAGCTGGGGCACTACTCACAAATCTGCTGGCATACTTGCTGCAATGCCTGATCAAAAGTGAATGTTTCTGAAACCTATGCAGACCCTCCTTTTTTTGCTTAGGGAATAATTCTCCTATTGCACTTTACTGTTCCCCAAAGCACAGGACATCATGTTCCTTGCCAGAGATGTATCTAGTTACAGTAACATTTTAAAATCCAGCAAATCTCTTTTTTCTGCTTTACTACCACTGCACAATTCTCATGGGAGAATTCTTTAGATTTACCTGACTAGTTCCTTCTTAAAATTTGAATTATTTAATTTCTGAGGATTACTTTGCCAGCTTTAACTGCCCAATCTTGACAGTACATCTTCCACTTCTATGCATGAATGCAAATCCTGGAAATTTTCAGTTAAATACTAGGTTGAGAAAGTCCTTATTTAAAACCCTTCCCCCCAATACATTTCACTTTTAGACAGTCTACAAAATGGTTCTATTTTAAATGCCTCTTTTTAAAAAATCCATAAACAACAAAAGAAAACTGGAAAATACACCATAGATGTACCACCACACAGTGTGACAGTCACAGTAAGAGAAGCCATGAGTTCACGGAAATGTGAGGAAATGCTCTGCTGGACCTCAGGGGACCCAGACTCCACCCTTCAGACTAATGTGGGTGTTTTATTTGCCAAATACAACCTGCCACAGCTTGGTCTGGATGCAAGTGGAGTACCCTCAGGGCACGAAGATGTGAGCTACAGAGCAAGGCAGCTTGGTCAGTACTTAACAAAGGAATAGTAAAGCTATTAATTTCCAAATCTGAGTGTTCTCAGAAGACACAGCAAAGAGTTCAATGAAGAAATACTGATTTCCTACACTCCAGTTCCTGGAAATCTTACTCACCTTACTCCATAATTTTTCCAGTCTTGGATCATCTAGTGTGTCACTTTCTGTGCCATCTTTAATATAGTTGGTATCAACTAGTTGAGAGTCCTTCTTTCCATTCATTCCATATTTAGTCATAATGACTGCAAGAGAACAGAAGATACAGAAACACGAGAACCAACTAAGGATGTATGGAATGTGAGAAATGGGCTACATCTGTGACCTCCAGAGCTGGACCTTGCAGCTCATGGAGGAAAAGCTAACAGTTCAAGGCACAGTGGTCCCAGGTTCAATGATCTCTTCTGAAATTATTGTGAGCAAAGGACTCTTAGGCTTCTGCAGCTCCCTACTGACCTCCAAAGAACTTCTTGTGTGCTCAGTGTCCTGAAAGCAGTTTAAACACAAGTGTCTAACCATGCATGTGTCTGATGCAAAGTTTGACCCCCTTCTTTCCAAAAGAGACCTTACCATTTAAGTTGCGTCTGAGCTTGGCTTCCTTCTCTCCATCTTCATCCAGCCCTTCAGCTTTCAGTTTTTTCCAGCTTAGCTCATCCTTTTCTTGTATTTTCAGATCACTGTGCAACTCTGCCAATTTCACAGCAGAGAGGTGGAGCTAACAAGAACAGAGAAAGGTTTGTATTTAGTTATGTGGAGTCCCCTTTTGCTTCAGAGCTACCTCTGCAGGTACATAACAACCAGTATGGCACAGCAATTCTTCTCAAACAACATGCCATTGCCACCACATGTGCTTGTGGACCATCTTCCAACCATACAGCTATAGTGAGTTGAAAAACTTTATTGGTTAGTACAGTTTTTCAGCCTACCAGGTCACTGAGGATGGCCTTACAGGACAAAGAGCCACTTCATCAGAATTTTTCACTATGATCAAAATGAAAAAAAAAATTCTCAGATAATTTCTTAACATGGTTTATGTGCATTGAAACATACAAAACCTAGAGGTATTCCTGTCTGACATATAAAAAAATAAGGTAAAACACTGAGGATGAAGATAGGAAAAAAAAATTAGTTTAAATGGATGCTGGGTCAGCTTGAAATTTTGTGAGCAAGACAGAAAAAAGGAACAATGACTAATAGGCAGTTGGCTAAGCAGTACTGCTGTGAGTTGATCCTGAACTTCCAGATTTTAGACAACTTAGTTATTCAGTTTAAAACAAAGAAGTGTTAAAACCCCATCTTAATACTCAGAACTACTTTTGTCTGTATCTACGTGCATGTCAACAAACAGAAGGTGAGGTGAGGAGAAGCCCAAAGAAGAGAGGCGATAGAACCCCTCCACCTGCAGTGCACCCAGCTCTGAGATCCAGCTTGAAACCACGTGAGCTTGTCAGTCCTAGGACAGGTTTATCTATAAGATGGGTTTTTTTAATCATTAAAACCAGCTTATGGATTATAAAAATTCTCATTTTCAGTGAGGAAGCAGTATGTTTAATTAACACAGACTGAGAATTCAGTATTGTTTTTAAACATCTGAATGATACTGAAAAGATTCAGCTGTTCTTTTGTGTGTCAGTAGGTTATTTTACAGTAACTAGGAAAAGTGTCATTACTTTGAGCTAATGTACTTCCTACTGACAGGAATTCAAGAAACTATCTACATTATTGTTTCTGCTTCCATCATAGGCTGTCCTATTAATCAATCTTGTGCCACTCCGTATAATTATTTTGATTTTTAAACTATTTTTTCTCTGCATTTTGTACTTGGCTTCCTGAAATTACTAAGATCTAGAGTAATTAGAATCACAGGTGAATATAATACTTTTAGAAACATTAAAACTTCTGATCCCTTTAATACTAAAGCAAATGAGTGTCCTTATTGTCTTCTTTATCATCTTCTTTTGGGGAACTGCTTTATAGAAGCAAAGCACTTAGAAGGAACCACTTTATTTATGGTTCTTAGTATGTGCAAAAGTTAAAAACCCTTAATCATGAATTTATTTGCTTTTCTGGTGCAGGATGACCTGGACAGCCCAACTGTCACTGCTGCAGTGGCACCAAGCATCAAGGTTTTCCTCAGCAAGAAGTGTGCCCTGAAGCTTCAAGACTGAGTGTAAGGTTTGTTACAAACTGTGAAGGGAATGGCATCTTGGTAGTTCTGTACTCTAATATTAGTCAGTGTCCAAGTGGACATCGTACATAGTCAGGCTAAGGAAATACAGGAATAAACAGCCAGGCGTAATTAGATAAGAAGTAATTTAGCTCCCAAGTACTGCAAATATAATTTTAAAAAATCTTTTATGCAACCTTGTCATCAGAAACACATCAGAAAATCTTTTAGCTTACTGTATAAATGATTACACAGTGCAGTTTATATTAGAGACCCTCTGCAGTTAGTACAATCCCATAAACATGTACAGCTTTCTGTTTTCTAAAAGTTATAGAAAAGAATATCAGAACTTCTAAACATAAAGTTTGGAGACATCATCAATCAGACATGTTAAAGCCTTCAAAAAACCTAAGGAACTACATTAAGTTCACTGTTCCTTAAGAGAAAACAAGATTCTATTCAAATTTCTCCCAATTAGAGCAGTATTTTTCTAATTCTCATAATTTAGTAGGAAACTGAAGTAACTGTCCTTGTAAGCATTTTAAATCCTTTGAAACCTTTTGTAAGCCCCTTGCCAGTCCCCTTAATGTAATACAGAGTAAATGCATAAATTAATTTAAAGTATTCAGTTCAAGAACTACTTCCTTTAAGGTTATCCCATGTTGGAGTACACCACGTAAAAAATGTCAATGGTGAGGCTTCCCATCACTTTACTAACACCACTCACATGTTGGAATAACTAACTAGAAGCAGAGGTGAAAAGTTAAGTTTAATGATTAAATAACCAAGCAACAAGCTCCTTAAACTCATTCCTTATTCTTCATTCCTTAAGCTGCCTGGACATTACATCCAAGATAGGTATGTGGCAATTCTGGGAATGAGTGCTGGGAATTTGTCAAACATTACAGCAATGACATCATTTGCTGTTGGGCTGGCTGTAATCATTACCTGCAACATCCCTACCGTGCCTCCAAGAGAAACGAGCTCTTTACTACAAATTTGTTATTCATGAAAAGGGATTCTGAAGAAAGATCAAGCCCTCCCTCCCATCCTCAGAGAAACAAGAAGGAAGTGTAGCTTGCCAGCTCCTGGTCCCATCAAGGAACATTTTGTGGCTTTTTTAAGGACTGCTCCTCCAGCTGTGTGTTGCAATGCCAAATTGCAGTATCTGACTTTTATGTCAAAACAAAGAAGTTCCCTATTTTCAGTACTTTCTCTACCAGTACAAAAATAAAGGAATGAAGAGTTCTGCATTGGCACATGGAAGTATTTCAAAGCAGATGTAACACACAAGCATAGTGTTCCTCCTATTTCATATATTGCCCAGATATACTGAAAAATCACTTTATAAAACACATGCTCTTTATACATGCACTTTATAAAACACATTTCAAAAGTGAAATTTAGATGGTGGCAAATTTAGTTCAAGTAGGTTTTGCATCTCTAAAATTTAGCTCACACATACAGGATTTACAAAGCCTTAGTTTTTTTCTGACAGAGTTAATCCATTTTATATTTTAGTATCTTAACACAGATGATGTAAAGCACCTCAAATTTTAATTCCAGAGGAGCCAGGTATGAACATGAAAAAAGACCGTAACTGGAAAGCTGAGAGGTAACTGACATTATTATCATTGTAGATTTTTTCTAGTCTCAGTGTTGTTTCTTTTTCAGCTGTCAGTTCAACAGCAGGAGTTTCATTAACATACACTTTCCTATGTCCCATTCCATCCTTCTCTCATTGAGCAAAGGAGTATTTTTGATATCTTCCTTTAGCACAATGGGAAGCAGCACTATGGCAGGGTTCTAGTTTTTGGCTGAATCCAGTGATGCCCTGCCTCCAATTCAATAGCTCAGGCTATTCAGGATACAGAAGATCCAAAATTAATAGTAACTATATTTCTTTGACTTAAAGAACTGAACCTTTGCTAGTCATGACCCTAATTCCCATGGTCCACAATATTCAGGGGATATGTGCAGTGCATCCTTCTCCTCCTGCTGGAGCTGTTCTTTTGAGTTCTAAGTAAATATTTCCACTGTAATGAAATAATTTGACTGTATTTTCACTTTAATTAATTTTTTTTTTGCAGTCCAGTGTGACAGAAACTCAAATATCACTATCAAAACCAAGGCTCTCATCTGGGAGTGGTGATGCCCATTTGCATTGTCTACATCACTTGATGTGAATGTAGGCGACACAACCACCAGGGTGGAAGGTTTCCTCTTCCCCTGCAGTGAACTTCTGCCTGTGCAGAGCAGGAACCGAGGCCAGCGCCTTGAGACAGGTGAGAGCATCACAGTCGGGAACAACACGGCTAAAGCATTCAACCAGCGAGCACTGGAGCCAGGCTCAGATCCTCCACGGCACCAGAGGGGCTTCCCTCTCTCTCCCACTTCCCTGGCATGTGGTTTAGCTGCTGTATTTAAACACGGGCAGGTCAACACTTCCAGGACTCAGATACACACCCCCTCTCCCGTAAAGGCTGTTTGCTCCCTGCCGCCGCCGGGACAGCCGCCCGGCGCGGGGCTGAGCGGAGCCCTCGCTGCGTGACGGCCGCGCACGGTCATGCCCGAAAACAGAACAAAAGCCACCGCAACCCCGAGCCGGGACCAGACAGCTTTGGTGTCTCCTCACACACAGGGCCCCGCTCCTCCTCATTTCCCTGACGGGCAATGCGTGTCCGAAGCGGCCCGGCCCGGCCCGGCCCGACCAAGGAGCCCCTCTGAGCCCCGCCATCGCCCCGCGCCGCCCCACTCACCCGCTGCGCCTTCTCCCAGACCTGGTTCAGCCTCACCACTCGGAACTCCCCGGCCTCCCGCTGCTTGCTGCCGGCGGCCGCCAGCCCCTCATTAGCCTCCCGCGAGTACTTGCTGGCCTGGCCGGCGGCAGCCAGGAGCAGCGCGGCGGCGAGGGCCGGCAGAGCCCGCAGAGCCGCCATGTCGCGCCGCGAGGGGAACTACAACTCCCGAGATGCCGTGGGGGCCGGGAGGGGCGGCCGGTGCTGGGAGAGGGGAGGTGAGGCCCGCTGGCGTGGAAAGTGCAGGGTCTGCTTTGGGGGCTGGGGGGCGGGAGAAGAGTTAGCTCTGAGCTGTTTCTCTTCGTGCCATTCTCCTCAGTGCTTGCTTCACAAAATATGCTGAACGTGGCACGTTTTATGCGTAGTCTTCCCCCAACACTCGGACTTGATGTCAGCTGTGCGAGAACAACGGGGCACAGTGGGTTCGAACACCACTACTTCCATCAAATAAAACCTTCAGATGTTAACGCAATGTCCAAGAGTACACAGAAAAAGAAAAGGCAGCTCGGGGGAAGGCAAGAATGGGGAGCGGTTCCCCCGTGCTCCCTTGGCAGTGTCAGAGAAGAACAGCTCTGCCCGGGACAGAGCAGAGGGAGGGGGGCGGTGTGGGCAGGAGGATTGTGAGAAATTCAGGGACACGGAGGTGGGATTTGATCCAGGGCTGAGGTGTGGGAATGGCTCTGGGCTCGGTGGTGTGTGCTCAGAGTGCAGCTCTGGGACGGGAGAGCCGGTGCTCGTGGTGCCAACCTCCTGTCTCAGTGTGTCCTCCTCAAGGAGCCAGCTGTTAGGAAAATTAATCCACAAACGCCGGAGGTTTATGTCCAAAAAGGAGACAGAGGAGTCCTTTTACTTTATTCGAATAAAGGGAGAAGCCATGGGGCATTTCCCCTGCGTCCTCTCAAATTTTTGGAGGACGCAGCCCCCTGTTTATCCCAGTTTCCCGGCCGCATTTCCCTCTCTCTTTCCCCATTGACTAAGATACTTGAGAGCTACAGACTTCTCGAAGTGCCTAATACCTAAATTTCCCCTTTAATGTATAACCCCCCTTTTAATTTTTAATTCTTATGGAATTTATAGGTTTTCCCCATTGTTTCTTTCATCTTTCAATATCCAATTTCATTTATCAGCAAACCTACAGTTTGTTTCTAAATGCAAATATCTTCTTTTCCATTCATCAATCACTGGAATCCTTCCCATTGTTTCTTTTATCTCTCAGTGCTAGTTTTATCTACCAGCAGACTCACTGCTTGCTTGTAAAGATAAGTCTGTTATTCCTTTCACAGCCAAAAAGTGCAGTGGTCTACAGGCAATTTTGGGAGGTGATTAAGTCAAGCTGTATTAAGAAAAAAACCTCCACGATGCTGTGAAAATGCACAGTGATTAATCCAGAGTTGGTGTATATATAACAACAAGATTGCCTAAACTATAATGAGATTTGTGAAAACAGTGCCCCAGGGAGGATTTTTACTGGACTGTCATTTTTGCCTTGTAAGTAATAGAAAAGTCTTGTGTTTTCTCTTTCGCATTTTTTCCTAAGTCAGAGATTTTCAGTGTTATTAACCCAGAAGCTGTTGCTGTAGGACTGAATTGCAGAAGTAGGCGAAAGCGTTGCACTATACATTGTATTGAAGAGTAGTTGAAGCGAGCTTTGAAGTGCACATTGAAGTACAGCAAACTGATGTTGCAGAAAGAAGCCTATCAGCCTTGCCCAAATCTTGTGCAACTCTACACATCAGTTTTAGGATTCAGAGCTTCTTTTAGTCTCATTATTACAGTGTATATATGTATTCCTGAGTAATTTTGGAATCAGTGGTTTTATCTTGTCTGTCATTTAGTTTTCAGGCTCTCTTAAATAAATTCAACTTCTTTGCTCTATAAACTCCAACAGGTTCCTAATCTTCTTCCAGTATTGAGTGTACTTATGCACAGCTGTATGCATTTGTTTGCCTGAGTTTTTGAGCTACACTAAAATTTTTTAGAAGTAGAGAGGAGCTGCGGCACCATTAGTTTGCTTATGTTGGCTTGTAGGATGTCATTCTCCAGTGCCCTTACCTCTCTGACCTCAAGTGAGCAGTTTTTGGTGTAATTCTCTGTGTCCTGGCCCAAGCAGAAGTGGTGCAGGGCAGAGCACGGCCCAGGGGCAGAGCTGGTGTCACCTGCAGAGATGTCCCACTCACAACCCCAGTGCTGGGCAATGGCCTGAGGACAGACATTGGTGGGGACAATGCTGCCTGCTCCTGCCTGCTCCTCTGGCAGCACTGTGGCACAGAGTGAGTATGTGAGCACAGCAGCACCCAGGAGCACTGGGACCTCAGCCCCACCACTGCAGGGGGCTGTCATGTAGGAGGGGGCCAGGAGTGGGGATGTCAGGTAGTCAGAGTCTGTCCTGATCCTCTAGTCTTTGGGGAAAATATGTCAAAGAGCTGGTAACAGACTCCCAGCAGGGCTGCCTGGCCCAGGGGTTTGTTACTGGGCTCCTCATGTGCTGTGTGGGAAGGGCACCAAGAAATGCATGAGATGCCAGTGTCACCCCACAGGTATGTATGTCTGGGTCATGCTAGGATGCAGGAGCTGAGTCCAGGCTGGGGAGAAGGAAGTACTGTGGGAGCTGTCATGGGGCCACTCTGCACAGTGGGTAGCAGTGAAACCAGGGAGTGTGGAGGGCAAGAGGCTCCCCATAGGTTCCTTCTGTCATGCTGGGGCTCCGGCAGGGACTTCTGAGACACTCAAAGCATTTGACAAGCCAAAAACTTTATTCAAGCATTTACACAAACAAAATTTAGTTAAACAACTGTATGACAATTGTAATAAATTTTCCCTTTGAAGAAGGGTGCAGCTCAAGCACTCTTATTACATGTCTTGTGCTGGGGCCCACTGCCCTGGGGCAGCAGCAGGGAAGAGTCAGAAGTCCAGAAGCTCGAAGCCCTCCAGGTATTTCTTCAGCCAGTCAGCCTTAGGGTCTACACACACCTCCCTCCCTTTCCTGGTGACCAGGCTGTTGGGGAAAAAACAGTGTTGAGGCACTCAGCCAGGACATCAGGATGCCTGTGCTAGGTCCTGCTGGTCCCACCCTGCTTGTCCCTGTCCATGCCCTTCCCCATCCTGGACAGCCTTGGACACCCTTGGGGTGCTGCCCTGGCTGGTGCACCCTGGCCCCCGGCGATGTTGGGTACTTACACCACGGCTTCCATTGCGCACATGCTGCTGGTCCTGTAGGCAGACTGGATCATGCTGCGTGGAATGGGGCGTGAAATGGTGGCGAAACAGCAGGTGATGGGCCCTGCATTGACTGAGAGATGGGCCCAGTGAGACCCCACAGTGCAGCAGAGCTCTGCCTGTGGCTCCCAGGGGATTTGCCATCACCTGTGCTCTGTCCTTTGGGAACACCCCCTGAAAACCTCCACCTCTGAGGCTTAGTCCCTGCACTGGTGATGACCATCTGCTCCCAGCCTTCTCCATGGACATGAGGGTCTAAATCAGTGGGGATGGGGAAGGAAAGCTTACCTTTGTTGCCAAATCCAGCATTCCAGGAATCTCCGAGATGAGCCTGAGCCAGGGAACAGATGGCCACAAGGAGCAGAACAGCTAGGGCAGCTGCAAGGACCCTCATGGTGCTGAGAGGGCTGAGGGAGCCACGAGTGAGGCTGGAGCTGGGGTGTCTGTAGGGCTGTCCTCTGCACGGTAACCCCTGCTCCTGCTGATCTCCTTTTATCCCCCTGCCACTGGGTGGGCACAGGGTTTCAAGGAAGAAAACGAGTCTATCGTACCAGGAAAATTAGGTAAGGCAAAAAAACTGCAGAAAGGGAACTGCCAGCCACAGGCATTTCTGATTTTCAGATTCCAGAGAACAAGTCTTATGAGGAGCAGCTGAAGGAGCTGGGTTTGTTTGATGGTAGAAGAGGAGGCTCCTCTGAGGGGGAACTTCACTGCTCTCTTCAACTTCTTGAAAAGAGGTCTGTAGTGAGGTGGAAGTTGCACTCCTCTTGTCAAGCACTGGAAAAGGCTGCCTGGGAAAGTGGTGGAGTCACCGTCCCTAAAGACATTTAAAAGACATATAGATGTGGTGCTTAGGGACGTGGTTTAGTGGTGGACTTTGTAATGCTAGGTTAACGGTTCGACTTGATGATCTTAAAGGTCTCTTCCAACATAAATTGTCCTACAATTTGTTTCTGTGAACTTCATGGTACTGCAGGAGCTGAGGGAACACAAACAGGGCTGGAGCTGGGGTGGCTCTACACAGTACTCAGTCCCTGCTGCTACTTCCCTCCTATTCAACCAGAGTTTCAAAGAGAGAAAAGAAGTGCATCATGGCAGGGAAATTATGCCAAAATTTCCAGTTTTGCTGAGTTGGAGAGATCAAGGAAACCACAGAAGGAGAAGCGCTGGCCACAGATCTGCGACTTTCAGATTCCATTTGAGAGTCTGGGGGGTATGGCCAGAGCCCAAGCTCCTGTGACATGACCCCTGGTACTGCTGCAATGACCTGGTGGCTGAGAGCCAGCCTGGGGCACTGACCAGAGTTCTGAGGAAAACCAGAACAAGATCAGACACTGGAGAAGTTTCTGTAGCTTGCTTTCGGAGTGTCTGCTGTTGGGTCTTTAGGAATTGATTATATCCTACCTTTGTCAAGCAAGAATTTTGCTCTAGTGGTGTGTCTGATGTGCCCCCCAGGTGGCAGGTGCAGCCCCTGAGGGGATGGCACAGAGGCAGCTGGTGTCAGTGCCACACTCCCCTGGGAGCCTGGTTACCCCTTGCCCAGCACTGCTGCCTGGCCAGTGAGAACCACTAGCCAGAGGGACCACTGATGAAATTATGTACCCTCTCAAAATACCTAATTTCTGCAGAAATGAGCCTTTTTTGGGTAAATGAGGCTCTGGTGTGTGGTTTGCAGCTGACTACCAGAGCACATCCCTGGTGGGTTGTTGGCGTGTGCACTGCCAGACATGGGGCATGAAGACACCTAACCTCACCTTCTGTGCCAACTGTGTCAGCTCCTGCTGGTTATTGGGGAAAAGCTGTAGAATCCCTCTTCATTGGTCCCTGTCTGGTTCAGCTTGCTGGCCTGCTACTGCAGGAGGGGAAAAGAGGGTGTGTGCCTGGGACTCTTGGAGATGTGGGGCTGGGGGCCATGGAGTGTCTGCTCTGGGGCCTCACCAATCCATTCTTGTGGACACTGAGCCTGTCCTGCTGGCACAGTGACCTTGCTGTCAGCTCACTGGGCACCAGTGTCACCCCTAGAATTGTGCTGGGGTGCCAGTGGGGCTAATAGCAGGAACTGGATGAGGGCAAGGCCAGAACACCTTCCACAGTTCGGGGGCCTCTGTTTGCACAGCTGGGCACCAGCTAAAATCCACTCTGGCAGGTGCTCAGGAGGATATTCTGGGCTCACCTTCCTCCTTGGAAGCTGATGCTTAATTTTTGTGGGGGAGAGGTGCACAGGAATATTCCCTGCTGCTCTGGCAGCACCCACTCCCAGCTCTCCACATGGACTTGAGGGTCTCATCAGTGGGGATGGGGCTGTCTTCTTGGAAGGGACAGCATATCTGGCTTCTGAGAGGGTTCAGCAATGCTGAGATTACATAGACAGGCCTCAGATGGGGAAATTGCGAAAAAGAAAAGGGCATCATAGTGGGGAAATGGAAGAAAATGTGTGCATCATTACAAGGTCATTGTCAGGAGCACCCAGATTTGCTGAACTGGTGAAGGCAAGGAAACCACAGAAGGGGAAGCACCAGGCACCATGTTGTGACTTTCAGATTCTATTTCATCCCTGGCATGGACTGGCCAGAACCTAAACCTTCCAAGAGCCAGACTGGCACATGCAGCTCCACAACAAGAGCCCCAAGGAAAATCAGGGCAAGACTGGCAAAAGGGAAAAAAGGAGGAAGGAGCAATTTTATCTATCACTACACTCCCTGATTAAGAGTCCCTCTGCAGCTCTCTTGCAGGGCCTCTCTGGGCACTGGAAGCTGCTCTAAGGTCCACCGAAAGCCTTTTCTTCTCCAGGCTGAGCAAACTGAACTCAGCAGTGAGCTACAGCCTGGTCTTGTGAGGAGCCACAGAGGTACCTTAACACTGTGTGTAATCCTACTGGCTCTACTTGCACCTGCAGGAGTTTTTTAAAATATTTTGGATTAGGTATTAATAGTTTGAAGGCTTTTTGGCCCTATACTGATCCAGGTTCATTCTTGACAAACTCTCCTGGGTTAATGTTAGGTATTGATAGCACAAGAGCTTTACAGCTCAAGATGGCTTTGGAGATGCCTGGTTAGGTTTAGTTGGTGACACAAAACATTCTCTGTGCTTGGCATCCATCTCTCCGTATGGTTTTGTAAACAGAGAGGGAACTTATTTTTTAAATTTCTGTTAGGAAAAAGAAAGCATCTTTGTGGATTTTATACATTGATTTTTTTAGAGAAATATGTAATTCCTTGTACTCTAATTCACCTGAAATTAAAGAGAATTTATTCAGATGTGCTTAAAGTTTTTCAGAACAAGACAGTTAGAGATACATATCTGGGCTAATTGAGCTAAGCTCTCTCACTGAAGACACAATCTTGTTTGTCAAAGGATTAAGCATGTTCTTTCACTGTGTGCTGTTCTGTAAATCTCAGACCAAGGTCAGAATCAGCTTTTAGACATCAATTTTGACTACTTCAGCAGGGCTAAAAGGACCTGGATTCCTCTGATATTCCCTTAAGGCATCTACAATAGCTCGCTGGGATGGAAAGTCACAGTTGTCTTAAAAGCACTTTACACACTCATCCCTCAGTGGCCCAGAGGCTGACAGCTGTACCTGAGACATTGCTGTAGATCTGCCTTCTCTGGGAAAACTCCATTTTCAACTCACAGAAGGGCAGGCTGCATCACAGCTCCTGTCTCCATGATGCTCTGCATGGGTCATTCTCACTTTCAGGTCCAAGCAAATCCAGAAAATGTGTCTTTTTCCAGCATCAGAAGTTTTATGTCTGCTTTGTTCCAAGTCTGAGCTGTAGGAAAACTACTCTGTTGTAGTATGAATAAGACTTTTTTTTTTTTTTTGTGTGTGTGTGCATTTAAACTAATTTGATCTATGTAACTGTTTTCTTTTTCTGAAATAGCTTCTTTATTTTCCTTGGATTTGATTCTGTGCATTCAAGCAAGAAAGTTAACAATGTCAGACTGCAGAAAATGAATTGCATAACGTGCTGAAGAGATGAACTGGGTAAATGCTTGTTTTTACATTCCCTTCTTACCTATGTCTTTAATGTGAATTACTGGAACATCAAAGAGAACTAACCAGTTTGGAATTTATTTTTAAATATGTATTCTCATAAAGTGGATCATTTCCTCTATGCACGTAATTTTAGTGGAAGAAAAAAGTAAGTGTAGGTATAATATTATTACAAAACATCCCTCTAGAGTAGTTAATTTTCAGAAGTTATAACAGCTTACTATTGCTGTTTTTCTACTGAAATTACTTCCTCAGCTAAATTGTTTTGGGCTGATGCTGAAGATAAGTGTATGAAAACCATCTTATCAATTCTGCCCTTTCAGAAATGATCTTTGCAGCTGATTAAAGTGAACCATGACTTGTTTCGAGAAGAAACTAAGAACTCACTGGCATTCTTGGCTCTTGTTTGAGCACTCCTGACTGCAGCTCTAGATGACTTTTGGTTGCAGGGGTGAATCCATCTTTCCTTTCTATCCAGTTCTCAACACATACTTTTAAAGGCTTTTTTTTTTTTTTTTAATTTTGTCCCCATAAGTGCGCAGTGAGTATTTTTTAGATGGACTCTTGACTTGTTTCAATGAGATGGAGTTTAGGTACTAAATATGTTCAAGATTTGAAATGAGAGGTGGTTTCTCAAGAACTCAGAATTCCAGAAACCATCTTTGATTTATAATTCTGGTACTAATGTTATATAATCCACAAACTATACTGTTGTGAGACCACTTCCATTTTTAGTGGTAAGTATATAGGTAATTTTTGAATGGAATTTGGGCTGTAGATTATTAGTATAAAATAAACAATGAATGTAAGATAAACAAATTGCTAACAGGTATCTCATCTGCTTGTAAAATGCTGTTCCTCTCTGAGATGAAGCCCATCAGTGGAACTCAAGACTGGGTCTAGTTCAATAAAAAAAATGCAAGAGCTGTTCAGTGGAACAGAACATGAAATAACAAAAAAGTATTCTGAAGAATGCCAAGTGCCATCTCCTTGAAAACCATGTATTTAAGTGCTGCATTTTTCTCTCATCATCCTATTATAGATAATTGATTGTAACTCCATTCCTCCTGAATCATCCTTTCTGGAATTTGACAGTACAGTATAGAAACAAACCCGACAGATGTGCTTCTTTACATCAGTTTTCTGTCAGAGAAACTGTGTCCTTTCTGTCAGGAATTTAGTCAGGGGCTCCTTCCACGCATGGCTGCAGTTTCACTTGACCCCTGCTTCTCCTCAAAAATGTAGGACAGAAATGCCAATGGCTCCTGCAGTGCTGATTTTCACAGTGAGCTGTGACAGTAGGAGGTCTTCAGCAAGTGTACCTGTGTGTCCTGCTGCCTTGAATAATTTCTGCCTCTTGCATCTCTGCCTTGCTTACTTTCTCCTTCTTCCTCTTCCCACATCCCTTAGGTCATGCTGTTCCTTGTTTACATAACTTCATGACCTCCCTTCATTTTTTCCCTTTGGGGTTGACATCACAGCTTCCTAAGTTTATATTCATAATAGGTACATTATTTTTTCTCCCATTCATTTTCCCTTGTGTATATAGCTTTCCTAACCTTTACCTTTATCTTTACCTTTCAGCACCCCTGGCTCTCTTTTCCTAGATGTGCAAGGAAGAGCTGTGTGTTGCAGTTTGCATTATTCAGATGTATCTCTTTTTATATCTCTTGAGACATACAAGCATCTCTGTTTCCTGGCATGTTTGTTATCAGAACTCATGAAGAGAAGCAGCAATATTTTTCAAGTTACTGTTATATGGGGAATTTAATGTTTGGTGAGCAGCCTTCAACAGTGGCTTGGAATTTTAGGGTATTACAAATTCTGGCATGAACACTTGAGAGTGTTAAATGGAGTAGTTTTCATTCTCATTACATTTCATTCTCATTACTATTCCTGAATTTTCAGCTATTTAGGCAGAAGAAGGGTCATGGGAGCTGTAGAAAATGGAGCAAATAAGCAGATAGCTTCTTCCATTTCAGCTGAAGTAACTACTCTTTCTATAGAAGGTTCAAAGGGAGGATTTCAGAGCTAGTAAAAAATCTACATCCTTTGCTATGTCTGAGATCTTAGTGCTTCCTAGTGGGCATCACAGAGAATTCCTCAAGGAGGGAGAGACTGCAGCTGAGTTAGAAGGACTTCACCAGCCAAACACTGATTTCAGGGTATTTTGTTATCCTTATTGGCTGAGGCATTCAGATGTACAAAGCCTGAGTAGCAGTGGCTGAACATCTGCTCAAGAGGATTGAACCCAAAAGGACCATGATTGTAAAGGGAGATGGGGTCATACCATCCTCAGGAATGGGAACAATTCTCATAGATTTGGAAGTTCCTGTGTACAACAGCCTGGAAAAGGACTTAGGAGCCAGAAGAAGAGACTTGTTCCTTGCCTGAAGTACACACTATCCAGGTAGAGATGTGCTGCAAAGGAGAGCAGGTGGGGTTTTACAACACAGCAAGGAGTACTGGACTTACAAATAGAAGAGATATGGAGAGTGTGTGCTATGGGAGGGATGATGAACTGGCTTTCTTTGCCATAGCCTGGGTCAAAAAGCAAGAGGAGAGGCAAAAAAGCCTGCATTAGCTGGTGGCATCCTGTTATCCTCACTTTTTCACCTGGATTCTGTTGCTTCTGCAAAAGGGGCTACCATAAGAAAAGAAATCAGGGTAATTGTCAAGAAAATTGTTTTCTGGGGAAAAGTGGTTAAATGAAAAGAATTTTTCTGGAGAGTGTTACGTGTGGCATAATTAATATTAACACTACAGATGACAAATCCAGCAGCCAAAAATAAAAAAAAAAGGGAATCTAAATATGAGCCACTTACTGATTTTTATTTGTTTTTCCTAGATAGCATCCAAAATAAAAACTGACCAGAAAAGATGGAAATTTAAAATGAACAATCAAAAATTTACTTCAGTTGGGGGTGAGTACCAGCATCTGAATGTGGCTTTTCAGTGCCATAGGGTTAGGAAGAAGGTACACAAAAGGAAGTGGATGATGTCTCCAGGGTTCCCAGAAGGAATCTGGTGTCCTTCTTCACCTGTCCTACAGATTGCTGAAAGGTGTGGCCAGTGCACATCCTTGCTGCAAGACTGCAATGGAGCTTGAGCTGGAAAAATGCTGTTGTTTTTTGTACCTCCATCCAGAAGACACGGTTGCTCTTCCCAATTAAACTGAATGCTAACAAGCCTGTGACTCTTAACATTGATTACACAGAACTCATGAGCAAGTGAGCTGTGTTCACTGTCATCTTGTGGATAAAACCTTTTCAAATATTCTCCTTCCTTCCACACTGCAGTTCTGTATGCTTGGTCTGTACAAAATGTTCTTGGAATGGAAGCATAGGTAAAAAACCTTTTCAGATATTTCCAAGAGATTGAGAATTATTCTTTACCCTGCCCTCCTTGTCTCTATGTACTCAGCTAGGTATGAAGTCCTCATTTTTCATCACACTCTACAGACCCTTTTGGAACTTGATGCTAAGCAGATGCTCTTTCTCTTGAGATGATAATTAAAATTAATTGTTCGTAAATTAGGCAGCAAGTAAAATTTGCTGTCAGTACTTACCTGAAACAGAAGGGTTTGTTTGTTTGTTTGTTTTGTTTTGTTTTGTTTTGTTTTTAACCAGAACAAAATTGTGTTTTGGTGTGGACATTGTTAGCTGCATTCCAGTGCACTGAAAAACTGTGGCTATGTACAAGGAAGTTTACTGTGGCCCAGGAATTCCTATTTGTTCCCTGTTTTGGGCTGTTTGTTTTCCAGAAAGGACTTACAGTATTTTTGCGTATTTTGAGCACAGATGTATTCCCAAACTTTCTCTGGCTATTTGTGACTGGTTTCTTGAACTTGAATAAAACAACACAAAAATCCAGGGTAGAAGATACTGGAACATATGTATAAATTCAAATCAGACTTGATTAAAGGCACACATATTGTGAAAAGAAAAGGTAAATTATTCTTGTACTGCATAGCTGGCAATCAGAAAAGGAAGATGAAGCTGCTTGTCCTTATTTCTTCAGCTTTTGACAGCTGGGCAGAAAAGCTGAGTCATATTAACTGACTGTTGGCAGGTAAAATAGATTGGGCCAAGCTCATTCCATGTAATATGTAAAGTGAAATTAATCTCCACAGAAACTCTATCTTGGTTTTCAACAACTTTGACATAATGGTGAAGAATTTAGACTGCTTTGAGCTACATTTGTCCTGTCATTTATATAAATCTTTTATTGCAACAGTGTTTTCTCAGGTGTGTGACTGATCAATATTAAAGAGGTTTTTATTATCTCCAAGTGTTTCATCCAAGAAAAAGTTGTAATTTTGTTGGTTAAGCTGTGCTTTTGTTGGCTAAATTATGGGGATTTCAGAGAGAACCTTATGTATTTGAGGGTGGGATGATGTCATCTGCTTTGCACATCGATTCTGTAGCCTGGGGACTTGGGTGTTTCCATGGGGAGCTGTGTGTCAGTCCCATGCTGGTCTCTGTTATTGCTGTATGTGTCTGCAGACTCTTATATTGTGTTTGCCAAGTCACTCAGGACCTGATCTGAAAGACTTTTAAATCAGAGAAAATCAGTTTTCTTATGTGGGTTTGGGAAGGTCTGGAAGGTCAGTGCTTGCTCCCAGTGGAGGAATAGATTGTCTCTTAGTCGGAAAATGGGCACATTCTACTTTTGAATTATTAAAAAGGCAGTAAATCCAAGGTAGGATTGATTGATGACAGCACTCAGAAAGAAATGCTGTCACTATCAAACGTCACCACTGAAGATGAATGGAGATAATAATTTCTGATGTGAAGAGCATCATCAGGAGAAATATCAGGAGCCAGAGGGACTGGGGTGATGTCTACTGCTTACTTTTCTGTTCAGCTTCTGTGCCTTGACCTACCCAAACCAACTTTGGATCTAGGTTTTGGAGAGGTTTGCAGGTGAGTCTCCCAGTTGTCAGTTCCTTTCAGAAAGGCTGTGCATGAGAAAGAAAGAAACAAATAAATAAATTCAGAGAAACCCTCGTAAGATTTGCTTTTTTGGGGATAGTCTTTGGCCACAGGAGGGCAATACTGTTCTATAATAAATTTTGGCAAGCTTTATTCCCTGAAAATCTGGTTTGTCAGCAGGTACCCGAGGGGGAATGGGATTGATCATAGTTAACAATCATCAAAGTTGTATTGATCAGGAAGTGAATTTATGCCTTTAGCTATGTTTGCGGAGGCTGAGCTGTTGGTTCTCCCAATCCTCCTTTCTAGAAGAGCAAATTGCAGCACAGAATCTGAGAGCTGTGATGACATCTGAGGAACTAGTGCTTCTGCATCCCTGGTTCAGATTGCTGCTGGTTTGTGCTGTCCTCCCTTCCACCATCTCAGCTAGAGGCCAGAACCAGGAGGTGACACAGGCAGTACCACAGTGACTCTGGCAGCCCCCAGGATGCTGGTGGATGGCTCTTTGTCCCTTGTCTCTCAGCTGCTTCAAACTGAAGTAAGGAGAATTCTAACCAATAATGGTGAGAATCTCAGGGTGTGTGACTCTCACTAATACTGGTAGGAGTATTCAGCTGGGAAAGGTGGATTTTACTTTTCTTTTTTCCTTCAGAAACTTTTTATGTTTTCCCCAGAGGCTGAGGGCATGTTCTTTACCAGAATCCAGACACAGGAACAGGAGTCCTAACTTATTAGGCTATTGATTTATGCCCTTGCTCTTTGTTGATTCATGCCCTTGCTCTTAGCTGGTCAGATAAATCTCATTAGTTAGAAGATTTTCCAGAGAAGCAAGTGTTTTAGGTTTTAATTCCCCAAAAGAGATGATTGAGTTGAGTGTGCGTTTTGTGGCTTTTAGAAGAATAGGAGATACCACTGTTTGGCCTTATGAGAAAGAATGAAAGCTCCACTGTGTTCTCTATGAAGATTAATATGCTAGGAGTGCTTTGAGACTGGTGGATTTAAGTTTTAAAGGGAGGGGAACACTTGGTTTGCAAAGACTAAGGGTTTAGTTTGAGAATGGTGTTTGGCAGAGTCAGACATGCGAGTATGTTTGAGTACTTAAAACATCACCTAACATACTTCAAGTACTTAAACATTAATATGAAAGTAATTTGTGCAGTCTGGGTATCTCTTTATTTTGGAGACAGCTGTACTCTCCAGACTAATAGAGAAGAACAGGGAACTTCTAAGGGCTGGCTCTGTCATCAGTGTTACTAGTATGACAGGAATAGTCTTCAAGAAAAATTAAAGTAATATTAAAAGTTAAAAAGGCATACTTATGAAGGATAGATTGCTAGCTCCCAAGCTAACCTTTTAGGTCATCTGGAAATGAAAATGTTTCAGAGAATGGATGCTACTGAGCTCCTGCCCTTTTAGCTTCTATTTCTGAATAGACTCAAAGAGTCCCCTTCTCAAAGATAATTCTTCCCAGTGATGCTTTTCAGTCTGTAGTTTGCACATTGCTTCTAATGGACCTGTGAGTGCTGGAACCCTTGTCTATAGCTTTTCTTTAGAAGATGCTGAACTTCCACTGAATGTCTTGAAGGGAAGAAAGAGCATTTATGTCAGGTTTGTCTTAAATGTTAATTTATTGTTTTATGCTTTACATTTTAAAGTGTGTTTTAAGTATCATAATCAAGCACAAAATGTTTTGTTTTGCAGGAATAAATTTTAAGGCTTTTTTTTTTTTAATTTGTCTGAGGTGAACTGAAACAAATCTGACAGTTTCAAGGGGATTGCCTTGGCAAAGAGGCCAGGAACCCAAGGAAAATGGCAAATCCTGTGCAGGGCTTGTTGCCCAAACTGGCAGTTAGGATTTTCCAAACTACTGAGTAATTTTGTGAGCTGGTATCCTGAAGTGCTCTGAAAAAGAGAGGAATTCCTTCAAGTGAGTGACAGCCAATGTCTTTTTGGCAAAGAGTGGGCAAAGATGGTACAAACCATGACGTGATGAAGTTTTTCCAGCTAAGTTTTTTTCTAGGGGTCATGTACATTTTGCAATTAAACACTTAGGTAAGACTCCTTTTATTTCATTTTACCCATCACTTAATTTGTATGTACAGTGAAGATAAAACAAGTGGAGCCAGTCACCCAGGTCTGTTGTGCACTTTTGAATGTAATCCCTTCCTCACTTCAGTCTATATTCACTTTTTCTGCTCAAACCACTACACTAAAATCCCATTATTGACTTTACTGTCTTATATATTGAAGAAGAGTTGGAATAGTGCTATTTTTAGTCTTTGTGTTTTTGAACCCTTAAAATATGTGAAAATGATCATGTCAAAGGTGGCTCTGATGTTGCTTCCACCTGAAATTTTTTCCCTCTCTCTACCACACGTGTAGTTTATTCCTAGATAGATTTACACGTATTTTCTGTCACGTCAGGAGGGGTCATGAACTGAATGTCAACTGAATGTCAGAGAAATGGCTCTTGTAATGAAACCTATTAAGGTGTCCCATAGCCCTGTGCAGAATAGAAGATAATCTTGCTTTGTGACCTTTAGGACAAATCAAACAAACCAGTAAAACACACAGAAAGCAATGCCCTTCCTGGGGCTGAAGCAGATGGCCAAGGGTTGGTAGAAGTTTTTGGCTTTATTGTTGTTTACATTTTTCTTTTGCTTTTTAAATAATTTACAATGATTATTACTTGAAGTGCTTATTTTTGTCACACTTCTGAATGTTAGTAGGCAAACCCAACTTTTTCATTCTTTTGATCCTTTGTTTTTATTATGATCAACCTATTTTTATGACTAGTCATGGAGATATTTGCTGTTTCTTTATTCACTGATTGAGAGGCTGGAAGAGACCATTACGATTGTCTCATTTGATCTCCTGTACAAGGCAGACCAGAGTACTGAACTCCATAATTCCAGCATAGATTCTTACTAAGATAAGAAACACAGCTTTTAAAATGACATTACATTTTGTTTCAAGACTTCCAGAGACAAAAACTGACAATATTAACTAGTAAGTCTTTGAAATCCCTAATTACCTTTGCTTATGAATTGCATCGTCTGTCTGTCCTGGATGTAATCAGTTTAAAGTGGGTGCTATGGCATCTGGATACATTTGGGTTTTTTGCTCATGGGAGAACATTTGAGAAGAATGACAAAGAATAACTTGTTTTGTTCCTCCTGGGCCATGATGTCTTTGCAAGTCCAGCTGAACTATCCACAAATATTTTTAGTTTAAACTCATAAAACTATCCACACCAGGGTTTTAAAGGTCTGTGTTTTGAAGGTAGGTGGGACAGTAGAATTAGCATTCACAAAGGCTAACTTTACCCAAAAGTTGCTCTGTCAGCAACAAAATAGACTTGTATTTCCAAATAGCTAAGTTAGAATATTTGAACTTAGGTTTCTGATTATCCAGGGCCCAGGAGGATGCTCTATAAATATTCCATAGTGTCCACAATATACTCTTCTAGGAGGTTTAAATTTGTTCCTTTTTTCTTTGGTAGTCTTCTGGCTACTTGTGGGGGACTGAAGGAAGTGTACTTCCAAAAAGAGTGGATTGACTTTCACTGAAGAACCTGTCAATAAAGAAAAAGTTACTTATACCTGAAATAAAAGTAGTTTTCTTACCTCTGCCAGATGAATTCCTAGCTGGAGAGTGGTAGGTGCCTGTTTATGCTTCTAGATGAGGAAATAATGCTACTGATATAGGTCAAAGCCGTTTGAAGTCTCCAATAATAAATTACATAAACTTAATTCACCTCTGACCTCAGTCTGCAGAGATGCTGTGTACCATTTGTTTCGGCTACTGTGCTTAGTGAATAGTTTTATGGTTTTTTCAGAGTTTTGTTGTTATGTTTGGTTTTGTTTTATGCTTTCATCTCATGTGGTGATGTACAAGCACACTGTGTGGGATTGTTTCTGAGCCCTAGAGATATGGTAGTGCTTTGTCACTTTTCACTTACACAAGGCTACAGTGACATTCAAGCTGGAGAAAAGTATTATTCCAAACATTGGGGCACATGAATTGCAGATATTTATTGTTACAAAGAGTAACAATACTCTGCTGCACTTTGGTGAGCCAGCTGTTCAACACAACCCATCAGCCTGAGACCAGAGAGGTTTTCAGTAATATGGCCAGCACATGCTGGAGGGACATGATGTTTTTTTTTCTATGAGCTTTCCCAGAACTGCTGATATATTCCAGTAAAAGCCTCTCATGGCTTCTATTCAATCTTATGAAATCTCATATAGCAGCTGAAAGTTCCTGAGCAGTGCTGTCTTTGGCTGTCTAATGGCTTGCTACTGATTCAGTTCTCCACTTGGATCATGCACAGAACTATACTGGCTGAGAACTGCTGTCACCACAGGTAAACAGAAAGAATCCCTGTCATCCAAATTAAAGGCAAATGATGCTGATGATAATACCTTCTTGATTGTTTTACAGATTTTCAGGGATGTAATGAGAACCTTAAAATAATAGATATTTCAATCAGAGATGGAATTAAGGAAAAATAAATAGAACTGACCATTTAAAAGATGCATTTCCTGTTCCCAGCTCTGGCAGTGATCTGTTTACCTTTAGAAAGGCTTTTTCATGATTTTTCTTTCGCATATTATTGTTGGTTAAAAGGATGAGCCTTTTGCGATTGGAGCCCTCTCTGTTCTGCTGTTTGATCACACTCACTCTTTTTCATTTGTGGCTTCTATGTTCTAGTAAACAAATGCTAACAGGAAGCTCCAATGCTGTAGACACACACAAGTCTGTACTCTTTTGCAGTTGATTTTTTTTCAGGTGTTATCATCATCACAAGACACAATGGATCCAAAGGTGTGTTGAAAGCTGATCCTTGGTGACACACTGCAATAAGGGGTGCTTATTTCTATTTGTTAGTTAGCTATTCCAGGAGAAAAAACCCAAAGCTGCTTAAGTTTTTAAACCTATTATGTGCTATTCCAAAAGGTCAAGTTGCTGTTCTTTTAAAATACAATTTAATTGAAAATGGACAGTAGCCTGGATCTTCTTGAGGCGTAATGAAGTAGACTATTGATATGCACCATGTGTTCCTGATTAAAATCAGAAGGCTAGGAATGTTCAGCCAATTATGCAATTTGTGAGACATTGCCCAATTAGTTTAGGACCATGCAGAAGCAGGTACAGGGAAAGATACTTTGTGTGTTCCCTGTAAGCAAAAAACCCCAAACTACAAAGTGCTGAATTATGTACAGGCTAATAAGGGCAAGTAATTGTTGCTCTTGTACTTTATTTATCTCCTAGAAAGATTTGTCTATAGCAGGAATTTACAGTATGGCATAATAATTTACAGTTAAACGTAACAGTAAGGAAACACAGATATTAATGCAAAGAACAGGAAGCAAGGATACAGCTTAAGATCTGGAAAATCCTCTTATTTTTAATAGTGAATGTAGCAATTTCTGCCTGCCTCATCTTACAAATCTACCTAAGAGCAGGTGTTGATGTTGTTGTCAAATTCTCTAGTTAAAAGAATAGCTTTTAAAGAAGCAGAGATGTGGTTTTCACAATTAATGAACTTTTGGATCATCTTAAGCAGGAAAATATTCACTGTGGAAGATATTTAAACTACAGACAAATAACTCCATGTATTTCAAGTTTCAGCTTTGTCTTTATGGTTTATGAGTTTGTACAGACCCCTATAAAGTACAAAGACACATCTGGTGATATAATATTTTGCAAAAATGTGCCTGAGCATGCATCTATGCAAAATACAGAAAAATCTCTCAGTGTGTTTAAAACAGCAGAATTATCTTTTAAAATTTTTTTTTTTTTTATTATAGAAGAAGGGAATGTTTAATTACCTCTAGCCTTGGAGTCACACATGGGATGTTCAGCAGATTTGTGCAATTTGTTAGAGCAGCAGTGGTTTCTTAACCGAAGGAAATATTGACACTGGCAAGTAAAGAGGGGATGGTGAGCAATTCAGTCTCCCCCATGGAAAAGAAACACCACATTGCAGAGGCTTTAGCTGAAAATTAAAGCTTTGTGTAGTTTGCTTAGCTGGTTATAAAATGTGCTTCAGAGCTCCAGAGCATCTGAAAAACAGGTGGATTTAATCATGGACTCAGGGGCTTTATTCACATGAGCAAGAGAATTAAAGTTCAGCTGCTTTGTTGTGGGCTGATGGTTAATCCCAGGGTGGCTGGTACCGAGGGGCTGAGAGATAGGGCTCAGGGTGATGAAGGGTGTTTGGCAGCCTGGTGCCTGCTCATTGCATTTGTGCTGAACTAGGAAGCAACAGGAACAACAACAACAAAAACTCAACCGTGGATCCTTCAGGGAGTTTATCAGGTCAGAATTAAGGAGTTTGTTTCATTGGCCAGCCAAAAAGTTTTTTTTGGAAGCTGATTCTTGTGAGGAGTGCAGTTGCACAGTGCAATCTGACAAACACCTGGGGGATATTTGCATTGCTACTAGGGACAGCAAATATAGGGACATTTGCCTGTGTCCCAGTCCTGTCTCTAAAGAAATGTTAAGCTCCTCTGAAGAAATTTTAAGGGAACTGTGTGTTAAAGGTCCTTTGATAAAGGAGTGGGTAAGCAAGACAAATTCCATATAAATTAGGTGCATACTCTGACAGCCAGACCAGTGTGTTAACAGAAGTTATATCCTTCTGTGGCTGGGTTTAGCTTTACTAAAAAGCCTCCTGGTAACCCCAGTCTCTGGTTTGGGTAGTCACTTCTGCAACTCTTGAGGCTGTTTGGATGCTTAGAAAGTACTCAGGTATTAACTTGGCTCATTATTTTTGGTATTTTCTGGGCTGCAAAAGCTGATTCTGACCCTCCCTGTCCATCCTTTTCACTTAGAAAATCAAGATATACATTAAATTGTTTCCTTAACTAGTTCTTCTCTATTCAGATATCAGAATATACTTTACAAAACCCTTTTTCTTAGCTTTGTACCATTTACAACTAAAAAGAATTTTTAAAAAATCCCACAGCATCATATAATTTACAGTAGCTATGAGGTCCTTATACAAAATCTGGAAATCAGCAGTGCAAATATCAGATTAGATAACAGAAAATTTAGGCATTCTCCTACCCTCCTTGCCATGTTTTGTTTCCAGTACCATGTGGGAAGAAAAGAAGAGCCCCAGGCAGGTCTCTAACTTCCACTGTTTAGGAGAAAGCAGCATGCAAAGCACATAAACACACGGAATACACACAGGCACAGCAGTGAACATGTTGATATATGACACACGTTTCTCAGTCTGCTGTTACTGCTTCCCTGGAAGGCACTAAACATTGAAATGCCCTCTTCCAAGTAAGGATCAGATCATAATTTCCTAAATATTTCACACAGCTAAATGCTTCACAAGTCTATCCATTTCATCAGGAACAAGCACCAGCACTCACCTCTTGGTGGCAATTTTGTGTGGCTGTTACACTGATTTTGAAGGTCTTCTTGTGTTTTAAAATATTGACTATATCTTTTGCAAAATGAGGGATGTTTCTTCAGGACTAGAGTCTTAGGTCCTTTGGTAGCAAGTGCTACATAAAGCTTTTCCTACAGCTGGAGATTTTATGAGCTCTTCCTGCCTTGCAGATTTTCTGTGTGAGGGCTTCAAGAAACTCTGTTCTCTTTTTGACCATCTTTTTTTTTTTTTTTTGTGATGACAGTAAGAGCATAATCATCTTTGAAATGTCAACTATATTTTCTTCTTGGACAGAAAAATGACCAATAGTGCTACAGTTAACTAGGAACGACAGATGATATTATCTGTCTTATTTCCAAAGAAAATAAGTCAAAAAATATATATGAACTGTGACTTTGAATACTGAAGTTACCATTTCTTGTTACAAAACTAGATCAAAACACTAATCACTGAGTGTGTATAAGGCTCTGTTAGTGCTTCAGAGCACAAATTTATTAAATTACATCAATAATAATTACTAGAATATTAAAAACTGATTTTACTCTGCCAAGTACCTGCCAAGTACGTATCCTAGCTAGTTTCAGACTGTCAGTTTATTTTTACGTTGTTTGCAGCTCAGAAAATTTTACAAATTTTTGTCATTGCCCACAGAGTTGTATTTGGTGAATTTAAATTTGTATTTTGCTTGTGTCCTCGAAGTCCCACTGTTCTTCACATCTGATGTACTCATATATTCTCTTTAAATTTGTGTTACCAGGAAGCCTCTTTGATGTAATTTTCTTTTGATTGATGTAATTATTAAAAACATTAACTAACATCAGCTCCAAGACTGATTCTTTAAAAACTCTAAAAAGTAGAATCCTGCCATCCCTATCAACACTCCAATTCCTTATTTATCTTAGAAAATTTGCCTCGATTTCTGAATCTCACTTTTAAGGCAGTATTGCAGGCTTTGCACCATATTCAGTGCTTTACTGAAAGATTAGATCTATTTTCTATCCTATTGCAAAATTCCTGGGTCTTAGCTTTCACCCCCACATCATCTTTACTCTTTAAAAGACGCCTGCCACTTGCCAAGTGCTTTATGCTTTACTTTGATTGTAGTAATAAGCTGAAAAAGCACGCCTGGGATTATTTACCAAACCCAAAATGTAATTCAAAGGAAAAACTGCAACTTTCTCTTCTAGAAACTCTAAGTTCAATCTACCAGATAATCATGTATTTAGAGTTGTGATAACAGATGCATAGTGCCTATGAGTCATATATATTTTTTTATGTCAGATCCAAAATTATAGCTCTCTTTTGATAATTTGTACTCCAGTGTCTTGCCTCCAGAGGAAAAAGGTGAAGGAACAGTATCTGAGAATTAAATACCATGTGGAGAACATGACCATTCACTTTTCCTGTGTTGGAATTAGAGTTTAATTACAATCAAAGAACCTTCAACCTAAATTACAATTGCAGATTTTACAGCCACATTTGATGTTTCATGTCTTGTAAATAGTTTTGTAGAATGATTTCCATCAGTTTATACTCAGTTTGCTAATAATACTTTCTGTGAAAGAGCTCCAGCAGAGATGATGGGCAATGCTTTTGAAATTTCCCAGTCTTCACTAGTTCTGAATTCGTTTCTCCTTCAGTTTTCAATATGATACTGTCCCACAGCTGTGCATCCCAATAGCAAAAGTCTGCTTTTTACTTCAGCCCTGACTAGAAAAAGCTGTAGTTCTAATGAATTGTCATAGCAGATGGTGCAGTTCATCTGGTCAAGAAGGTCACCAGACATGCATATTCAGGCTATAAGAAACCTGCATTATTCATCTGTGGATAAAATGATAGTGTGCTGTACCAATAAAGTCTTTACACTGATACCAGCCTCCACCTACATCAATATCTTATAGATTAATTTTTTTTCTGATGAGGGAGTTGGTTAGGATACATTATTTACTTTCAGTGTTTCAGCTGTGGATTTGGGGTCTTAACACAAACTGGGTACAGAAGGAAGTGACTTCTCCTTAAGAAAAGCCAAGCTCCTTTCTGTATAGTAACAAAGCAGGAGAGAAAGTATGAGCAAGCTCAGGTAGAATTAACAATAAAAAACAAGAATAGTGAGCATAACAGGTTGGTTTCACATACATAAAACCAGATTTTTCAGCCTAAGATACAAAGCTAATTTTTGTTTGCATGTTTTATCTAGTGAATTGTAACTGATTTTGGTCAGCTAATTTGAGAATCCTTCTTTCTGAAATTAGAGGGGAAAAATCCAAGCCTGAATGTTTCATTATTTCCACTGTGCTCTTGATTTTGTCTGCATGTTGACTTGCATAAAAACAGTGATAGAGAGCCATCCTGGTTACGTGAAGAGTGTTGTATTCCTGTTAAACTCATTTTACACCAGTATTAGTGAAATATAAACCAAGGATAACCTTTGTATTTTCCTCATCTTCAAAACTGGCTTAATCCTGAATTATTTTCATGAGAGTTGATGAGTAATAACTCATGAGCACTTATGTTGCACTTCTGGATCTTCACAAAGACAGCCTAAAAGAAGGTTAGTCCATAAGCTGCATTTAAATTTCCCCTGCAGTTTAAAAATCTCAAATCTTTGCTCAGAACATGGGGGAATATAGCCTGTTTTTCTAAAGGCTGTTTCAAGGGAGAGCTCATGTACCCAGCAACTTACTCTCTCCAAGCAGGGAAGATATTGAGATGCCCTAAATCCCAACTATGCTTCCCATCCCATAGTGCTTGTTCCACATGGTTTCATAGCAGGTGTGTTTAGTTGTCCCCCTCATCAATTTTAAATTCAAAATGAACACATTTGCTTAGCTGCTTCTTTCAACAAACATCTCCAAAAAGATTAGTATCGCCAAGATCACCCTAAATGACTCCCAGCTGATGAGCACAAACATAATATGATTTGGTAGCTTCAATTTTGAGATTGCTTTAATACCTCCAAGCTGATCACAGCCTTTCACAACTGCATGTATACCAGTTATACATCTAAGTGCTGTCCTATTTCTTCTCCCACCTGTTTAGGAGAATGCCTCTTTACAGCAATCTTTTTTTTTTATATACAAAAGTATCCTGTTTCAACACCCTTATTTCAAAGTGACTGCTGCCAGAGGAAATGCAGCAGTGTGAATACTTAGATTGTTATGGAAATGCTGGAATAAGGAGTTTGACTGAAAGCCATCAAACAGTTCTGTTTTATTGAGAATTTTTTTTTTTTATCTCCTTGCAGACTCTGCATTCTCTTCAATTTACATCAGAGTGGGCTCTTTAGTAAATGGCATGACATCAGAGTGGTCAGCACACCAAAAGTGATTGTTCTCCTCGTATCATGGAATTTGGGAAATTTTAAGATTTGAATGGTAGCAGCAGCAGTTTTGAGAGAAAATTCGTTTCTTAATCAAGCACAGCATATCCAACCAAAAGCTCCTTTCTCTCTAAGCATGTAACTTGCCTGAATTTAGTGGGGAGGGGCAGAAAACATTCTGATATAATGAAAATGTATTGGGAGGCTTTCTTCAAAAAGAAAGAAATGCCGTAAAGACAGCTTTGAGAACAAGATATTGATGAGGATTTGTCTGTGTTGAAACTGAAATGTGTGAATGTATTGCTTTTCCTTTGATGCTTCAAAAATACAATTTTCTTGACTGGAACATACCTGAAATCATTCTGCTCCTTGTCAGACCTCTGTCAGATGTTCTTTAAAAAGGCTATTTGGCAGATGTATGAAACAACACACACAAAAGACCTTAAAGGTTTTGGGATAGTGTCTGATAGCTGTGTGAGCTACTGGCCAAATGGGCAATTGCAAACATTTTGTGGCACATTTTGCTCTCTGCTGTTGTATTCACCTCTGCCTTTCTGTGCCTGAAACAAGACCTCTGAGGAAAGACTTGGGGGTGTGTGTCAGTATCTCCTGTTCTTACAAAGAACTTCAACAGCATGGCTGAATCCAGTCCCATAATGGGCTTCAGAGAAAAAATGTGTGGCAGAAATAGGTTGCTGACACTTTATATGCATTGAAAGGCATTAAGTTTACAAAAATATTAGGCATGCCCATTAATCTGTTATGAGCAATTGCCTTTCTGGTAATTCATCCATTCTACCATTCGTTGTATTCTGTCCCAGCCAAATCACCAGCATTCCAGAGCAAGGTGCCAAAAATCAGCTGAGGCAGTAGTTTACAGCTGACAGAAATGGGGCCTATTAAATTCAGAAGAGCTTTGGAAACCAACCTGTGCAAGTCTAAGCACATCACAATTTCAGACAGGAAACAAGCATTACAATTTTTTTATTACTATTTAACCAGTCAATAAATGAGGTCTCTGGAATATTTGAACTCTTCATAAGGCTTTGGACTGTACTGTCTTGTAGATAATCAGCTTTACTGAAGATAATGTAAAACCAAATGTACTTATGATTTATGCTAAAGACTTTGACCTCTGGAGAATATTTTAAGATTTCAAAAGAGAAAACTCAGAATGTTGGCATTAGATCACTATAGGTCTTCTGCATTGAGTTTAAGGATTTTTTAAATGGTTGCAATGTTAAATGTAATTTTCAATAGTATGCTCTAATGCACGCACACTGTTTTATGGTTGCTTTTTGCCAATTTAAAAATTACAGTGCTTATATATGTCCATTAATAACTATGCAAATATGATAGTTTAAAATAATGTAATTTATTTCTTCTAGTTTGGTATCACAAAGACCAAAATTGTTGTTATGTAGAAGGGAAGAGTCAAATGAGTGAGACTCAAACTCAACAACAGACGTTTCATGAGATAATATTGTCTAGTAATATAATTGTCAATTGTGACAAGCTGGGTTTAAAACCTAGAAAATCTCTGTTCAATACAAAATTCTTCACCCCTGTCAATAGTTATTAACATAATAACAAGTTTGCTCTTTCTTCTAGGCTTTTCAGGCTCTCACTTTTGTTTGCTGGTTTTTCCATCTTGAGGCTTAGTCAATAAGTTCTCAGTGAGCATTTCTATACTGTTAGTGTATTCAATTATCAGATATTTGTTATTTCCTTATCTTAAAGGGGTGTCTTACAACAGTACATTTCTTCTCTGGGATGAGTGTATAGATTTTGGATTCTAGTGGATTACACAATGCTTTTAGAGGAGTTACATAATTTAGAGTAGTTAAAAAGCTTACGCTGTTTTGGCACATGTTGCTATCTTAGGAGCAGGCATATATTTTGACTCTCATGCCCTCAGTCCTTTAGTTCTTCTGCCTGTATAACAAGCAAAGAAAAAAGCATGCCTGTGTAAGTGACAAAACCATTTATTACCATGAGACCTCTTCTGGTTGTGTGTGCTGGGTTTTGGCACTAGGGGAAGGGAAAGTGAAGGATTTTTTCCTGTGATGTGACTCTATCCTCTCAATGTGGTATAGTTCCACGGCACAGGTTTCATCCCTTCCCATTAATTTTGCCCTGCAGAGGCAGCAGGAGTGTCAGGGACTTCTGTTGTGCTCTGCACAGCCTGATGCTCATCGCACAGCTCTGCTCCACACCCTGGCTGACCCAGGGCTCCCCTCTCCAGCAGGCAAATCCCACTGCCAGCCTGGGGGCTGCAGGTTTGGAACGATCCCATTCAGGCTAGATATGAGGATCATCACTGCATTTTCACTGAGAATGTGTTTGTTTTTTACTAAAACAAATGAGGACAACTAGTCAATAGAGCAGGTTATGAAGTGTTTCATGGAGTGATCACTGGCAATTGTAAGAGAATGCAGTTTTTCTAAAGCACCTTGTGTCAGTCGTGATTGAAACCAGAGAATATTGTCAGCCTGCCTTGTGCAGAAATTAGAAGCTGATTTCCCAAAGGTCCTCTCTGGTCTTTCAGAGGAGGAGCACTTTTTTCTTGTCATTAAATAAAAGCCATTTCTGCATCAATAATGAACTAATTGTTTATAATTGGTAATTGCTTTGGCTTAGTGTCTGATAAAATTCTGCCTCTTCCAAACTTAATACTGATTTTCCACTTGTAACATTTTGTAACAATGTGCAATAACATCACCCAGGATTTTTTCTTCTTTTTTTTCTCCATTCTGCAAACATCCTTATGTATTGGTGAATTTCATTAACCATAATTTGGATGTTTTTAATCGCTTTGATAAAGACAACACTAATTTATAGGTAGTGTCAAAATTTTGAAATCAGACTGTTGAATGGCCTTGAGTGAAATGCTTTGCAGAAATCTCAACATATTATGTCAACACAATTACATTTATGAGAGAGATTAATATCTTGTCAGGGACTCTGCCTTCTGTTAGATTCACAACTTCCAGCTTTGAAGGGGAAAAAAAAATCAAGATAGCTTTTCACTTTAATGGTTGAAGTCAACTGAAGGATTAACCTGTCTTTCCCAAAAGGCAGACATTCTTCTGCATTACTGTATCTATGGCAGGTTCATTTTCAGGAGCTTAGACCTTTTTTCTGCTGCTTCAGTAACTGACAGATGAACTGGAAGACAAGTTTCATTCCACATATTTTAATTGTATCACAGCTCTTGGACCATCCAGCTTGCTTGTTGAAGCAGTGGAACATTGCAGACTTTCATTAATACCTGTCAGAAGTTTTAATTCACCAAAAAAATGTACTGATTCAGAAACAGCCTGCTGGATAGTCACAGTTTTAGAACATGCTCTTGTCCAAAATCTTCTCAAAGCTGATGGAAGTGGGTTTGTTCCAGAGGTAATAAATTTTCTGTATCTGTGAGCAATTTCTGCTTTGATAAAGGGAAACAGCACAATCCATAATGACTGTGCTCAGACAATGTTCTAGAGTAGCACTTTGGCTTTTGGAAGTTGTCAGAGCTTGATTGACTTCACGGGCATTGTTCCAGCTTGCACAGTCTGAATATTTGACTCTGCTTCTGACTGCACTTTTTCCCCTGCCTTTCTCATCTGAACTTCTCAACTAAAAGATCTACCTCACCCCTGAAACTGCAGGAGTTCAAATGCAGTTGTTGAAATTTCCAACCGTTTGCTTCCTTGCACTGAATCCCAATCTCTGAGAGGAGCCCCATGCATCTTGTGGTATCCATAATGCAGAGATACTCTGCTGTGTTTTGTTTATGGCAATATCTAAAATTTCGAGCTATTTTTTTACTCATCATTATCAAATAAACATACAGGTATCCAGGCTGAGTGTCTGCATTTATCCAGGATTTTCAAAACAGAAATAATTGTATTTTCCTGCCTTTGTACTGACAAGTGCTTGGGAGGTTTTTCAGTCCTTGTTTAGTTAGCATTCAGCATGATCTGTGTGTTTTCTGTTTGGCATCTCTTACTTCATGCACCCACAAAGGCAGAGATATCCTTTCTGTCTGCTTCCCCACACCACAGAAGTTACTGATCAATAAAAAAGAAGACTACCTTCTCTTCTTAAGTGACTTTAAGCTCTGGAGTTCAAGCAGAATGAGAAAAGTAACAGAAACACCTCTACAAAACAGAGTCACCACAATCCCCTTCTGACTCAGAAGATAAGGTATGTAAAACATTTTCTTCCTTAGCCCCAAATACCACATAAACCAAAGATGAAATATTCCTATATTTCCATCTCACAGGTAAAATGGATTGCCTATTTGAGCATTATTAGTGAAAAAAGGGTGAATTCCTGTGTAGCTGAAGGTAAAGTCTGGTTTAGATAGCTGTCAAAACAAGAGAAAATGCAGCATGTCAAGACTTTAGTACCTACAGGTTATTTGTATCTAATAAGAGTTGAAGAAGTTCAGCCCTTCTGAAAACCAGATCATGTTCACAGCGGGTCTAAACTCTTCTCTTAAGCATGGAAATTTGAATTCTTCTGTCGTATTTGCTTATTGGCAAGATGATGAGTTCAGACAAATCTGCTTACTTAACCCCACTCCATCCACTGCCCTAAGCTGAGATGAAAAATACAGCTGTAATATTTCCTAGCAGATACTTGAGCTTTCTTTAAAGAACCCTCAGCAGTATCAAGCCCAGTTTTCCTGAAAGTCTTTCCAGATTTTTAATTATCCTGGATAATTGAACATTTTCTCTTTGCAGCAATTTGTGCTCATTGCTCTCTGTCCTATCCTCAGTGGACAAAAATAATGGTTTGCTGCCTTCATTCTTGTTCCAGTCTTTGACTGGAAGCTGGAAGATCATTACGTTTTCTCACTCTTGTCTTCTCTATGCACAGTCAGCACAGTCCTTTCATGTTTTCTTGTTTCATATATTATAATACAACACTCCTCTCTGGCATTTTTAATGGTATGTTTGCCTCTATGGTGGAAGTAGACAAACAAAGCCAAGTGCATGGAATTACTAGGGGAAATCTTGCCTTTGGATGTTCTCATTGTATTAAAACCCATAGCCAAAGCAAACTTTGTCCTTAATGTATTTCCACCAGATTGCTACAGGGGATTCTTTTTCATGTTATCTGTACAAGGACATGAACGATACAAAGTGTGCAGAGGTAGTAGGTTACTCATGGTAGTAAAAGGGATGGATACCTGTCTAGGAGATGTGGTGGAAGGAACAGGTCTGAATGATCAGTCAGCAGAATGTCAGATAGGATTCAGGGTAGATGAATTGATGAATGTAGGAAAAAATTTGGATGAACTTCCCCTAATGGGCCCCAAATTGGTGTCACCACTTGGTGGGAATGTTGGAGTTTGGCATGGACAGGTTCAGGGAAAGCAAACAGGGATCAAAAAAGTGAAAGGCCTTCTACACAAGGAAGAGTTGTGTAACTGGTGAACCTTCTGGCTGGAAGAGACCCTTGGGGTGAAAGCCACAAAATAACAGCAAGCTTGGAGAAAAAGATAGGGACTTAATATAAATAAAGAAGTTGGAGTATTGAACAGAAATAATGGAAACCACAGTTCAGGCAGCAGGAAGCAGGACATTGCATGTTTGATTGTAGACTTGTGAATGCCCTTGTCCAGGATATTGTGGTTGCTGGATTCAAGGGAGTTGCTGGATTCATGGACTCAGAGAGAGACTGGACAATTTCATGGAAAAGGGCTTAGAGTAACTAAATAGACAGAAAAAGCATACAGCCCAGGAGTCTCCTGAGAAGGACAATGCTAGATGAACAGGAAATCAGGATAGAGAATTCTTGTACTGAAATTGGATGCTAGTGTTTTGTGGAGAATATTAGGTGGATTAGGGACATGGATCTTCATGGCCATCACCCAATGCCACCTGGATTCCTAAAGTCAGACCAGTGCACTGAATTTTTGTCAGGTGCAACCAATATTTCTTCTCCCGAGGAGATAAAAATGAAATTCTGAGCTTGTTAAAGACAAAAACAACTTTCTCACTGACATCAGCAGATGGGCACTTCATTCCAGGAACTTCATCCACAATAGATTGTCCGGGAAGCAAGCACTGGAACTGAAAATCCTTCCATGATGTTGGTATTTCTGAGAAAATAGTGCAAAATTCAAGGTGCAGCACAATATTAATTATCCCAAATGAACAGAACAAATGTTCTAAATGGCAACTGACAGAGACAAACCTAACCAGAGAAATATTTTGATTGATCATATTTAAACTTTGAGATGTTATGGTTTCTTGCAAGAGCATAAAAATACTATTTTAGTAGCAATAGTTTTCTGAAAATATTACTGTGACCATAACAAGGTAAAATTGTCTCATTCCTGTTCTGAATTAGAGCAGTTGAGGGACTCACAAGATTCTAGTCAAAAGTGAAGTGTCAGGGCAGAAAATGGCATTGGTTCTAGAAAATATTTTTGTAGAGTTGGCACAACTGCCTCGTTAATGGCTTTGTTGTAGGAGATAAGTAAGGCGTTATGTCTGTGTTGTGATAGATAAGGAGAAACTTAATTGGAAGTTTAACTTTTTTCTGATCTAAAAGTGTTTTCTCTGTGCCTGAGGTGTGACAACCTCATATGTTTGTTCTGATTGTGACATTGATCACTGCAGTTTTGGCTCTGATCCCCTGCAGAGGTGTAACCAAGTTTTTCCCTCTAAGGAAGATGCAAAATTTTTGTACAAAGCCTATGGCACAAACATTGCCTCTCCTCTCCTGTGTGGACACTACTGGGGACCAGATACTGTGTGAAGTGTCACAAATGGTGTGAAATACAAGGAGCTGCTGGATCACTTAACAGCAATTTCGATGCTTTATAAAATCTCTAAAGCTTTATGGAATTGTGATGAGATTGCTTCAGTTCCCAGAAGGGGCTTGGACACCAAAAGAAAACACGTGAGTGTTTTAGTGCCCAGAATAGGATTTCAATTTTCCAGTTAATCCTCTTTCTACAAGAAACATAAAACCATGATTTATTTAGTTAGGTATCTAAAGTGAAAACATGTACAGAGATATGTGAAGTAAGCTGCTGTTCTTATTTATTGCTTGTTCTATAACAGTGCTCAGTAATCCACTTCAGGGCAGAGCCTGATGTGTGAGAAGCACTGCATACACAAGTATCAGGGAAGCTGCCTATTTCAAAACCAGTATATTCCAAAAGTTATTTCCAAGTAATTTTTTTTTTTTTTTACATTTAGAAATTTATCTGGCCTTTTAAAATTAGATGGAAACATCACTTAAAAAATGTTTCATTTATTTCCAGTTGAACTGTTTTGAAAGGAATGGAAAGACTGCTAAAAAGGAAAAGGCATCTTTAAAAGGTTTAGCAATGTTTGCTTATGAGGGTTCTGAATTCTGCTTCCCATTGTAGACAGCTTACATTTGGTATGGCTTTCAGTTCCTCACAGAGGTTCTCATTCCAGATTTTAGTTTTTGACAAAGTGACCAAGTGCAATGTTGGCATGGATGAACATCACTCAAATGAGTGTGATTCCATGTCAAAGTGCACACACCTATTACACTATTACACTATTGTGTAATCTTTTGAACCCAAAACACTCTTTCTGTTGATGTCAAAGAGAGGTGAATCAGGGTCTAATGTGGCACACTGATGTATATTTTCAATAAAGGTGTGCTTTGTGTATTATCTTGAAGAAAGAGTGTGATGCCTGCTTCTGTGGCTGCTGAGAAGATGCCCCTTTCCTGTGATGTGTTTTATGCATGGAAGTGGCACAGACTGACATTCCTGGGGCTTTTTTTCCTGAGCATTGGTTTAATTTGCTTGACATGTCTGGTGTGATTATATCACACCCTTGTCAAGCAAGGATTTTGCTGTAGTGGTGTGTCAGCAGTTTATGGGGAAGCAAGGGCCCATCAGCCTCAGTAAGGAAATAGGTTAGAGCCAGCTTTACTGGCAGTGGGACAGAAAAGGACTCTGCAGCCACAGCCACATCAGTGAACCAGGAGAGTGTGTGTGTGTGTGACACTTTCACATGGTGCAGGAATGAAAGGAGCAGCTGCTGTCCCCTTGGAGAATCTCTCAATAATGATCTTCAGAAATCACCTTTCACTTACCTACATGCTGACTGGGCACTGGAACAGCCCCAGGGCAGTTGTCACAGCACCAAGCCTGTCTGAGCTCAGGAGGCATTTTGATAGTGCTCTCAGGCACATGGTGTGATTCTTGGGGTTTCCTGAGCAGGGTCAGGAGTTGAACTTCAGTGATCTTTGTGGGTCCCTTCCAACCCAGGATATTCTATGATTTGATGATTCACAGTATATTGATTCACAACAGCTGACTGTGAAAGGACACAGAAGTTCAGACTTCTCATTTTATCCAGAAGGCTAAGGCCTTAATTAGCATGAGCAGTGCTCCAATTCCAGGTAGCTCTTCAATCTTACAGAGAAAAGTATATCAAGATCCAGGCTGAAACCAGAGGGTGTCAAGCAAGAAATAAAGTGCATTTTAAATTTGTTTATCTTTGTTTATTTTAGCCAGTGAACAAAGTGGGTCCTAGAACAATTTATCTAAGTAGAAGTTTTTTCTTTAGCCTTAAAAGTATTGGCTTTGATACTTAGGTCAGATAGCTAAGCAGATTAAGTCACCAATTGTCTTCTTGGATTTAATTCTAGGTGTTTTTGTACTATCAAATATATTATAACAAAATTTAAAGTCTGTCACAACGTCCTGTCAGTTCTTAGTTCTTCTTATTTATTTTTGCCAGCACATTCTCCTGCCTCAGCTATTTGTTTTTGATATTAATTTTAAAATGTACACACAGCTGCCAAGTAGATGTACTGGTAAGCATGCTCTGGGGTATGGATAAATAAGATAGAAGCCATAGAACAAAGTTCTTTGAGTAAATATATACTTGAGAGGATGAAGTGGCTTTAATTAGAAAACTGTGCTCAAAGGACATTTGGAGAGATAACACCAGGTAAATCATCAGGGTATAACATCTAGGTATATCATGCTGTAGATATATTCTAGTATTTAATCTGAAGGCTCTGAAATGAGCTCCTTTCAGATCAGTGGTGCTGGAAAAGATTGACTAATGATCTGATAATTTTTAAATTCTCAGTTTTAAATTTTTTTTTGCAATAAATTTGCTACCTGACACTCTCTAATACTAGATTTTTATCCTTTTGAAATGCACTTTGAAGTGTCTCATAATCTAATAAGTAAATTTGCTAGTCTTGTAGGAAAATCACATTTGAATGCAATATATTTTCTGTTTCATAGCTGTGAAGAAGTGCACATTCTTTACTCTGCTGTAGCATGGCAGTGTCTCACAGCCTGCCACCCCCAGAAAGAAGTGCTGAGACTCACGAGATTCCTACTTCTCCAAAGTCATTTATCCAAACTGACACGTAGGCTTTAAAAGAAGTGTTAGAGCTGGGATGGTTAAAATTGTGTGAGCTTCACATAATTCCCTTTTCATAAGAGGCACAAAGCTCTTTGTTATGCAGATCTGTGTCTGTGCCAGTGATGTACTGCATAACTCGTGCTGCTCTTCCTTCCTACCTTCAGTCCTACATTCAGAGAAGCTCTCTAATGTGGGAATAACAATCTGCAGGTGGGATCTCTAATGTGTATTAAGGTGGGAATAAGCAATTGAAGACATGCTGAGGGCATAAAGTCATGACTGCTGAGCTTAGGCCACGTTCGTACTCAGCCTCAGGCAGCTAACTGAAAATAATAGCAATGACACATATTTTATCCAGTGCTTTTTGAGTGTAAAGCACTTCACAAAATTGGTTAGAAAAGCTGTAACAGGAACTGCAGCCACTCTTTGCCTCAGTGACTTGTCCACCAGGAAACTACAAATGGTGCAGCTCTGCTCTGTGAGCTACTCCTGCCCTTTGAGGTCACTCCCTGCAGGAAAGTGGCTGCATTTCATCTGCAACAAAACTTTAGGTTAGTATGAAAGATGAGAGAACTGGAATAGTTAATGGCAACTGATTCATGTAGAGTTCTAAGGGCAGCCTGGCTGAGCAGAACCACTTATGTAATGGTTTGAGCAAGTGCCAGATGTGGGTACCATGGTGAAGTTATGCAGGTGATGGGAGAGCTGTTATTCTGCTGTGGAAAGTGGAGGCAAGATTGGGGTATTTCTGAGGGAGGTGCTTGTCCCTGAGCATAACAAATATTGACTGTTTGTTGTTACCAGGTGCCTGGGTACTTGGGAAATTCAGACATGGTTGGAGTGGAGATGGGACATATTTCACCAAATCTTGCTGAGAAAAGGATATATCAGCTTTAGGAAAGCCTCCACTTCTGTCTGGACAAGTCAGGACATCTAATTCGTTATTTTGATTTGAAGACCTTTGATTGTCCTAACAAGTAATTTCAGGCATGGAGTTAGCATCTCACTTGAGATCACCTCAGCCCAAAGACAGGCGAGCAACTGCTAATGCACAGACAGATACAATGTGCACCTCCAAACCAGTGATCCCTTCCCTTCCCTTCCCTTCCCTTCCCTTCCCTTCCCTTCCCTTCCCTTCCCTTCCCTTCCCTTCCCTTCCCTTCCCTTCCCTTCCCTTCCCTTCCCTTCCCTTCCCTTCCCTTCCCTTCCCCTCCCCTCCCCTCCCCTCCATGCCCCACAAATGTCACAAGTTTCAACTCCTGACACTGCAGGTCCTTAAAACAGTCACATTCCATGCTGTGAGACCTTTTCACCAGGAGAGAGCTTTCACCAAAGTGAAAGAGAAAACATTTCAGCAGCTAAATTTTGCCTGGTTGTCTTTTTATTATAATTATTTTCCTGCTTTTATTTTGTGAATGATGCTCCCCACTACTTTTCTCCTACATAAAACATCGCAAGATTAAAATACATTTGCATGCATAGTTTGTGATACCTTTTTATTCCTGTTTTAGTTGACATAAGATTTCTTTTGCACTGTCATTCAGTGCTTCCAGAAGTCTCAGAAGCAGTGCAGAGTCACTGACTCTTCATGTCTTTTCTGAGACTTCCAATGATGACAAAATTTCATTATATGAAGCATCAATTTTTTTTTCTTGTGGGTTTTGCTCTCAGATGTTGAGTTACTCTCCTATTTCATGTTTTTATCTTCATTATTTCGAGGTGAGTGTGAACAAGAGTAATCCTTCCTTTGATCCTGGTGTGCAAAGGGATGCAGTCAGCGGTGTCTGTACCCAAGGCTGGGGGAGGAAGGGCAGTGAGCAGTGCTCAGGATCCTTCCCTGTGGTCTGGAAAATCCTCTTCCAACACAATTGCACTGTGGCAATTATCAGAGAGAGGGAGTCTCCACAGACCTCACGTCAAGTTTCTTTTCAGGTGTCTTCCCTGTTGTACAAAAGTTTCTACAAAGCAACAACTTACTTTATGAGACAGGATCAGAGGGAGCCAGGGGAGGGGGAGGGACTGTAGGACTTTATTCTTCTTCTGCAGAATAGGAAGCTGCTGCTGTGAGTGCGTAAGTCAATGAAGCATTGAATTTGCCATCTCCCTGGGCTTGGATCATTAGCTGCAGTGTTATTATGGGTGTGCAGGTTAATCTGGGCATGTTCCAATCCTCTGGGTAATTGAAACATGAGAGAAAAGCCCCATCCACCACCAACTTCTTCCTTTAGCAGTTACTTTCCTTTGAGCACCAGGGGCTGTTTTCCCTGCAGCATGTCATTGTGCTGTTGGTAAGAACACAGGAAGGAAAGACTTTACACAGCAGAGATTTTGGAAAGTGTTGAGCAGAGCTTGATGACATGTAAAATTATGTACTTTTTTTTTTTTTTAAATAAACTTGCTACTGGGCATGATTGACTATATTTCTCTTTAATGATTGCATCCAGAATGAAAATGATGGCTGGGGGTGCTTGGATATGATAATAAAGATGACTCCCATCTGAAGCAGAATCACAGTTTAGGGAAAAAGATTTGCAGAGAAGAGGAAAGCTGCAAAAACAACAAAGAGTGTATGTATATAAGACATAATTTCCTGGGAAGGAGGGGTAGGTGCAGCAAACAGGAAAGCAGAGTTCTTTTCTAATAACAGTAGTAAAGTGCTGTAGCCCTGGTTCTCCATAGCTGTAGAAAGGTTTAGCTCCAAAAGGTAAACAAAAGCCTCTTGAAGCCTGTTTTTTTTGTTAACAATAGTAACCTTTCCCAACAAAGTCTAGCTGGAAATCCCCTTCAAATAAGGTGTTTCAAGAATAGGCTTATTATGTCCAACATGGTCATGGTCTGTCATTTGCATGAGGGATATTGTACATTGTGATCTAAATATATAGTGAATGACTTCAAACACTTCTGTAAAGACCTGCTATTTTTAAAAACCTGACTTTGAGTCAGGTTTAAAAAACTTGACATGGAGCCTGTCAGCCTGGAGGCTGTCTCTTTGATCATAAGCATTAGTGCTAATAAAAATAATCTTGAAATACAGAAATCAGGAACTTGAAACAGTAGAGGTGAGTCTGTTGCTACCTGATTGTTGGAACTAATCACTAGTGGAACAAAATAGCATTTGTTTTTCCTAGGTCAGTTCTGAAACAATAAAACAATACCAAGTATAGAAAGCTATAAAACTATAGATGGCAAATATATTCCCACCAGGGAAACTGGCAAATGTAGCAGGGAGAGCATCAAGGCTGTCAGAAGAGGGTGGTGAGATTCTACTACTGATAATTTAGGATATTTCACATACTATAGCAAAAGACTTGTTAGGTGATGTTATTCAATTATGATATTATTTACACCAAATTCAGTGCAAAATTGTTTATAGCTGCTGTATTTTTTCTCTTATTTATTTTGATATAATCTAGGACGAGAGTTGGCACAGAATGTCTTAGAGCAATTCTTTCAGTGAAACCTCATGAACTTGTCTGTGGGTTTTTTCCAGCATTGACTGGGAATTCTCTGTGTGCTCATCTAACGTGGACCCTCATCCTCCTCATGAGCCTTGTGTTTTTCCCAATGAACTCATGGCAGAACTGTTACCAGGACTTCAATTAAGTAAGTTATGAAGTTGCCAGTAAGATTTTAAGAAACTCTAAAATAATATAGTGGCTGGTGAATGGTGCTGTAGCATTTACTGTGTATTTAAGATATATGATTTCTATATATACAACTGTTCCACAAACTGTGGGCCTCTGGAAATTTGTAATAGTGAATGTGTGAGATTAGCTAGGTTGCAAGTGCAAATACAGATCAAAACTTTATCCTTCAACTACACAGCAAGACGAGAATAGAAATGTTAACCTGCTTTTTCTTACCAGCTGAGAAAGTTGCTGTTTGCATTTGGGAACATATTTCCCACAGGGACAAACTCTTTCACTGTTCTGGAAGGCAGAGATGCATCTGCTGACTGTGTGTTACCACAGGAGTTTGTGAAGCCCCACAGTCAGTGGGAGAACATGTGACACTCAAAATGACCTTCAACCACCGTCTGGGTTGGTTGGAGAAAAGCAATGAAATATCAGATTCCAGGATCTCTCAATTTTTCTTATTGATCTGTATTTTTTAAATCTTCCCTTTTCACAAGGGAATATAATGACACGTATTTTTCTTCAAGTTCATAATCATGATGTGCTGAGTTGTTTTCTGCTGCAGCAATACCTTCAGCAAGAAAGTCTTAAGTTGGAAATGCCTGACCTGATGGGCCAGAAGTGCCAGTATTAACAGGTAAACTTGCTCTAACCATGGAAATTTAATGTGAGTCACAATGGACAAAATAAAATCTAGAGACTGAAGTCTCTTCACTGGCCAAATCAGATTATTTTATAAAGAAGGAAAATAAGCCATAATAAGCAGGAACTCATTTTCTGTTTATGGATTGAATATGAACTTATCATTGGCCTCGATTTCAGTACCAAGTGGTTTGTTGGATATTGGACTCTCCCCAGAGACAGCTAGTAAGTGGTTTCTGGTTTTCTTACTGCCTGTTTGAGATTATCTACAATATCTCAATCTTTTTCTCCCCTGTTCACCTAATTAAAAGAAATACATTTTCTAACATAAAAGTTTAGTTCCTCTAGAGCCTGTAAAAGCATAGACTCAAAGTTCACCTTTTTTCAGTACCAACTTCGTTTCTCATTCCTAGAATAGCTAGAATATTTGGGGCAGATAAACACAGAAACAGGCATCCAGAGAAAATTCTTTTAGTGCTTCAGGGCAAGGCTACTAAAGGAAATGGCAGTCTTTTATATCCACCTTGATCAGGAACTTATTTCTGTAGCATTCATTCAGTTCTGCAATTTCTATTTCAGATTAATAAACAGATCCAGAGGGACAGAATTCCCACACCACCCACAAAATATCTCATTCAGCTGTTTCTAGCAGTTGCTGCATAGCATTTGCTTTCAGCTTTGTTGCTGAATTTGAGGTATTTTAAAATGTCATTACTTTCTGTGGCACTAAGAATTTTGCAGTAAGCAAAATGTCAGTAGGTATGTGAATTCCCTCACATTCTTGCTTTCATGCCACTGATGTAGGTGAGTTTGCTCTTTCTGTGGGAACTATATTTTTTTCTTTCAATTAGCAAGATATTTAACTGCTAAAACATGTAACCCCTAAACTTATTTTTTCTTTATGCGGCTCATTGCCTCTTTTATCTGCTAGTTAATAAGGTTAAGCAATTTTTTGTTGATGAAACGCAGCCACTGCATTTCCTTCTGCCATTTCAGACAAGTGCCCACAAATTAATTTATATCACAACCTACAAACTTATTTCTTTCCAGCAAACAAACCTTACAATCCTTCCTGGACCTTGGAAAATAATCTGTGGTGAACAACTGTGTGGCAAGAGCCTTGCTTTGCTTTGTCCATCCCCTGTGAAGGTTTTCATATTAAGCTGCTTTCAGCTCTATTTGCAGAAACCTTAAGGATTTTTTCACAGGGGCTTTTCTTACCCATATAAATTTTTTTGCAAAGGATTGTCATGTGCTTGCCCTCTCAGTAGTTTTCTGAGTTGTGTTTCTAACATGGTGCTTAATTCATCACTTACACTCAGTTGCTGGTCATTTAAGTCATTTAAACCCCTCCTAATTAAGTGATTTCCAGGGAAGTTTCATGAATACCTCTCAACTATTTATTCCTGAAACCCACTGAAGTTAGGACCTCTGGCAGACAGAAGCTGCCATCTCTCCTGATGACTCTGGTGGTTCCACCCAGCTGCACCAGAGGTGTTTGTGGCTCTCATTCCTCATCTGACACTGTGGCTCTGGGTTACTGTGACTGTGACCAGCTTTCCTCTTTTCACTGAAGGCCTGGGAAAGGAGAATCCCAACACATCATCACAGCTACAAGATGATTTACTGCAAATATTGATCAACTGGATAGTGACACATACATGCCAGTTCAGAAACAAAACGATTTCTATTAAATATAACAGCTTTCATCCATTTTCCAATCAATTTGGATTGTTCTACAGTTGTCTTACTGCATTATTCACTCCTGAGCTGAAGACAGGTGCCCTTTAAATGATGTAGAAAAATTTCTGAATTGAATCAAATAAATAATAGAAAAAGAAAGATCCATAATGGAACAGAATTGTTTCAAATAACATTTATCTTGTTCAGACAGGGTTAATGACACAAGTAGTGTTGGTTTAGGAAAGCAGGATCAGTGGGATCCCCAAGGGCTGTTCTTGCTGTCATTCCTGTTCTCAGCAGGAGCAGGGCTTGGTCCAGAAAGTTCCCAGAAGTTTTCACTCACCGGGCCCATAATCCTTCTCAAAGTGCCTTTTTAAGGGGCTCCAGTTTCTATCCTGCCTGTACTTTGTGTTGTATTTTATCACACCCCTCTACAATGCCTTATTATTGAATCAAAATACTTCTATTTTACAGTGGAAGGTATGTTAGATACACTTTTTTGTTTTTCTTTTTGTGATATTTCGCTCTGGCTTTAAAGGTGAAACCAGAAGGCAAAACAAATCTCATGGGCAATGCAATCCCAGTAAGAAAGACAAAGCTCTTTTCTCAGGAAATCTCTCTCAATGAGCTGCTTTGGCCATATGGAAAACTTGTTGTTTCTCCCTAAGCACAGAAATAACAAGGCAAAACTGTTAACTTAAATGACAAATTCTTTCTATTTAGTGATAGAGAGAGATTCTGCACTGACAATATCTCCCTGGCTGTGCCATTAAAATGAAGCAGGAAATAAGAAAACCAAAGTGATAAAGAAAAGTAGTGCTCATTATGGAGGCCCCAAATGTTTTGTAGAACCAGACATTGATCCACTTGACTTCAGGGAGCACAGCATTGCACTGGTTGGTGGAAGGGTTGCAGTACTCTGTATTATCAAGCTTTAAAGAGGTTTGTGACCTTTTAAAATTACCACAAAGTTGCAGCAAGTTAGCAAAATGCCTTACAACTTAGAGTGGGGAAAAAAAAAAAATTAAATATTTTATGTTCCCTGAATAACAGCAGAAAGTACATATTTATTTCATGTTGCAATAAACTTTAACTTTGTTTTCTAGAAGCAGCCTGCATCCAAGCAACTGTGCTTTTAATGGAATTATTAAGCAAAACCCTGGAAAAGTTATTAAAGCTTTATGTCAGCGGCCAAACAGGACATTGCTGAATTCCTATTGTCTTCCTTCAAAAATGATCTTGTAGCAATAATAGATGTAAGGCAATAATGGATATAAGCCTAGTAGGAATATTCATAAAACCAAGGAGATCATAAATCTAATAATGCTGAGGAAAATATGAGTCTGATTCCGACTTCTTTTATATTGCTGGACAAAAATCAGAAGTGTCTCCTTAGCTACCAGTAGAGTCACTTATGAGGAAGGGATGGAAAAAGCAGTCCTTGTGCTTTGTAGGAAGAGTAAATAACTGTAAAATATTGTGTGTTAGTTAAAATGTGAACAGAATAATAAATTATACTGCAAAATGAAGAAAGATGTTAAAATGAGGCACATTTTATAAGTGAGAACTAAACCATATTTGAAGTGTCTTGGGGGCTGCCAAAATTGGGAATGTTTTACCAAGCAATCTCTGGCTAATTCCTAATTCCTCTTCTTGTCACTGTGATAGGTAGAGGAATATTGTTCTTTTAAATGAACATTTCACAAATGGTCTTTGTTTGACTGAACTGAAAAACTCATTTGTGAAACAAGAGGGGATCTTCACAGCTGATACAAACAAATTAGATGTTTTCTGAATAGGTGTTCTACAAAACCAACAGTGTGTATGTCTGACAGCTCAGGAGAGGGACAGCACACACGGGGTCCTGGCCTCTTGGCCATGCTGAATATTATAAAATATGATGGGGTGTCATCAACCAAAGATTTTCTTTGTTGTTTTGTAATTCTAATAAACAGCTTTGGTGATTGGTTAAATCACTTGAGCCTTTTCAATCAGGTCTCAGCAGCTGTTTAATTTACAACACAGTTAGGATCATCCTCTAAACCTGTGGGCTTTTGAGCAAAATAATCAAGTGTGAATGATTTGTGTCTTTCAGCTACCATTCAGTAAGTGCTTTTGTATTACAGCTTTCAGCCTTTGGATTAGTAACATGCATCTAAGTAAAGCAGTTGATGGGGTTGGGGATGTAAGAATATCTGTCTGCCTCTGACAGGGCACAAGGCTTTTTCTCTCAAGATATTCAGACTAAAATGAGCAGTGCAGCTTGGTAGGTGCCCTGTGTTCTGGCAAGGCAATGACATTAATGATTAACTGCTTTGGGTCATTGCTTTGATGTGCCCATTCACAGACAATCCTGTGAGATGTAGGACAGGCCAGTTGAGATTTGTTTTACATTGTGTTCTTCAAATGATTAATTGGTGGATAAAGATCTTATTTATTTATTTCAAATACAGTCACTATATGTTTGTACCATCCACAGGTATAATCCTTGTTGATGTATTGTACTGGAGAGCTGAACAAGTGCAAAAATCTCTTCTCTGGTGTAACCATCAGCTGGGGAAGTGCTAGAAATGTATGACTCAACTTGAGGAGTTATCACTTCCTGAGATCTGACTTTGTGTCTGAAACCCACTGGAGAATAAGCTGTTGTTACTTATTCCACAAACTTTGGCTGCATATTGGAAGGTGAAAAAGTGAAGTCTGCATTTCCAAACTGTCTGGAGACCCACAGCATCAGGAGTGCTGAGGGGATAACATGAGGTCTGGGCACCACCTAAACCCATGGGCTGGTCTTTTGTAATGTAGAAGTGAGTTTCAAAATGTTAGCTTAGATTTTATATCTATTAGTTTACATCTATGAATGTACAGGTTTTTTACGATTGAATTGCCAGAACAATTTGTGGGTTGAGGTTGCTTCATATGTAGAAACCGGTGATTAATATGCAAACATGGATTAGTTTTTGTGAAGTCAGAAAGGTCTCAAATGAGGACTGCAAAAGATTATACAGTTCTAATTTCCCCTAAGATAAGGAGACCTTCCCTCTGATAAACATCAGAGTATTGTTTTCCTAACACTGGTGTTCACCTTCCTTATGCTGTAGAGAGTGCACCATGAATAAATAACGAAATCATCTCTTTGGCATTGTCTTCCGGGAACAAAACCCTCTGGTAACTCTGAAATGCAGGTATTACATAATCCACCATGTGTAGCCACAGTATTTTGGTTATTGTGTTTCTTGGAATTCCTGTTCAGAAATATTGAGCTATTTTTGCAAAATTGGGCAATAGCATTCTTTCACTAGAGGATCATTCCTGATGGTCATGTGTGACTTACATGCAGAACACGATTATGGTAGGCAGCAGTGATGTTGTTAAATATCTGATTTACCATAATGCAAAGCTTCCATCTACAAGTCATCCATGTAATTTCCTATAATTTCTTTTTCCAGGAGATTCAGGTTTGGTTGTCTAAATGCACTCAGTTCAATTTTTCATTTAAAGTGGATGTCACTGGTTTCATACCTGATGAACAACTTAAAGTGTAAACAACAATTTAATGATGTGATCTCCTTCCATTCTTGTGTCCATGGAGATGTAACAGTTTAATTTTTTTCTGGTCTTTAGGTCTGATATATTCTGAGAACAGCTGCTTTTCCTCCTTCAGAAAGAATTTTACTACTCTATAACATATGAGCATCCTGGCAACCTTCCTAAACCTGTGTGGAGATGGATGTGGAAGCTATTTCATTTCAAGATAACCTTTCCCCTATGTTGCTGTGACTCCTGAAAACTATGGACCTTTCATTTGAAAGCAATGGGCCTTTCATAGGTGAGACTGTAGCTGTGTTTTTATATTCAGTGTTTTCAGTTTCTTCTGTTTTGACTAATAAGGAAGAAATCTGTTTTTCTTTGTCAATTCTTTATTTAAAAATCTACAATTAAAAAAAAATTATCCCTGCAAGACATGCAGTGTTCCCCAGTCTTACTCCACTTTTGCTGCCCCATTCAATTCAGAAGGGTCAGAGACATCCCAAAACTCTACAAATTATGACTTCAGTATTTTCACTTTCAGTTTTTGAAGATATTTGTAATTGATTAATTTTTACTAAGCCAATAATACTGAAATATGAAGGAGTTTTTTATACATGGAACATACACAGAAAATAGCCTTTACTGTCTGACAGATATCTATAAAGGAAATAATTGGTTTGATTTGAATAAAGATATTAAAAGCATTTCAAGATGGCAAAGAAAAACACAGAAATGTAGGAAATTCCAGAATTCCAACCACTCATAAAAATTTAATTTGCCCAATGTGTGCCAATTTTTTGTCGTACTGTTTTATTGCTGTACTCATAATTTTTTTCCCTTTAAGACATCTGCCATCTTCAACATCTGTTTGACAAGTTCCATCATCTCCATCTTACACTGAGGAGGTTCCAGCTTCCATGCTCAGGGGATGTGTTGGTCAAGAAGTTTGTTGTTGGCTTTTGACGTGATTGTTGGAAGACTCAGAATAAGATTTATTTTGGGGGGCTGTGGTTCAGAAATACCCAGTCCTGGAAAGGTCAGATTTTTTTTTTTTCCTTGCAGGTTTTTTCTTTCCTTTCTGAGTACCTCCTGGACCAGGCTTTATCCTGCTGTGGGTCCTGTGGTGGAGGATCAAAGCTCTGCTGTGTAACTCAGCAGCCTCTGGGCTTGGTTACACTTGAGGTGTGTCCTTGCCTCTACTGCTCTACAGAGCCAGAAGGATGAGTAGGAAGATGGAAACCTCCAGTGGGGAGGGCAGAAAGGCAGCTTGCCCCAGTGATGCTCAGCTTCTGTCCAATAACCTGGTTTTTAGCAAGCTCCCTTTGTCTATATCCCTGCTAACCAGGCACTCATTTCTGAAATGGCAAAGGCTCGTCTGATAATTTAAGATAATATATTCTAGGGGACAGTACATTGCCAGAGCTCTATGCCTCTGGTGACTTCTCAGATCTCATTTTCTCTTGATATTAAACCAAGACATTTCAGATCCTCTCTGGCATTTCAAGTGAGTTTTGGTTTGGGAAATCAGACTGTAAAGGTAAAACATCTATCATGATCGTTATACAAAGTTCACATTGTGCTTGGAGCAATTTTTAGAAACATATTTCACAGTGTTCTCAGGTATGTTGGTCTGAGAAGTTATTTTGAACTAATTTCTTATTCCTCTATATCTAAACTAATTGATTCACCTTTAACCCCATTCAGATTGAGGAACTCCTGATGCAGCTGTGAGATGCTGCATCATTTATGTAGCTCTGGCACAGCAGAGTAGCAGTGTGTTCATTGCCTGAACTGCTGGTTTTACTTGTGTAGTTTCCTGGTTAATGTCTTTTTCTGTAGAGCTGTTACAGAACCAAGGTAGACCTGGATTTTAACCTGCAATCCTCTGGTCCCAGAGCTGACAAATAGGAAAGAAGACAGGCCCCAGTAAGACACTGTACTGTGGGATACCAGATTTGCAAGCCAGGAGAAAGAAGGGCTCATTTCTCAGGTACTGCCGTAATCTTGTTTAGCATTTGCTCAGGGTGTAGAAAAAACCCCAAACCCTCAAGATAAAATATTCCCTTTTGAAGGTGTTTGTAATGGAAACATGTATGATGGAAAAAATATGGCAACAGAAGGGTGAACAAAGATAATAACTTTACTCCTGACCACTCAAAAAGAATAGACCAATATTATTGCTTTTTGATTTCTCAAGAGAAATCAAAGAGCCTGGTCATTTGATGCCATATCCTTGGAGACTAACGGCTGATGTCTTTCAGAGAAAAATGCAGTATGGTTGTATTACTGATGAAAATCATTGGTTATGAACACAAAAAATTTTAAATTATTTATTTATACTCCCAATGGAGCCAGAATGATATTATCTTGTGGGTGAAATACATTCAATTAAGACTCAGCTATGGGAGAAGAGCTAAAGAGAAGAAGAACAAGAAGAACTTGTTTTCAGTTTACAACTTTGTAAATAGCTGAGGCTGCAAAGAATGGAGTAAAATATTCAAATATCCAAATACATCTCAGTGAATTTGGAGTTAATTGGCTTTGTTTCAAAATAGCACTTTTCTATCAAAAAAATGAACCTAAATTAAATGTACAGATCTACATCCATACTCTTGTCATCTTTTGACTGAACAAAACAATCTAAGCTTCCCACCTACTTTGCTGCAGCTAGACAGAAAAACATAATTATTTTTCAAGAGGGAAGCCACTTTTTCTCACAGTAATGTGGCCATTATTCAATCATCTTTCAATCAGCCGAAGTGGCCATACTCACTATATCTCCGTGGTTTGTTTGCATCTAAAATATGTCAATATCTCTTTCTATTAAAGTAAAATATGACCATTGTAGCAGTGTATTCCCATTTCAGATTTGCTTTTAATGAAACGAAATAGTTATCTTTAAAACATCTATAAATTAAAAAATACATGTCAAGAACTCCACTAAGTAAATGGATCATAATTACAGGTAAGCTGTGCAGAGAATCTCATGCTGCCAAAACCCCAAGTCCCTGCAGAGTTACTAAGAGGTCAAAAGACACCTGACACAGAGGTGCTAAAGTGGCAGTACTTTTAAATCTGCTCTCACTATGGGAACTGATGACCTTTCTGGGACTAAGAGGTAAATATGGAATGAGTTCATGCCCTGTGGTCTTGCTCTGAATATAATTATGTTCGAGATGCAAATGAACCAAAATGCGAATGACAGCAAGGGACAAAAGGATTGGGGTGTGCATGGGGACCCAAACGCCAATAGATCCCTCAAGTGTTTTCATCTTGACAAGAGTGTGTGATTAGAAATAGCATTCAAAACCTTTATGGCTCTGGCACTGTTGAATGCCATTTGGCACATGCTTGAATAGGTAAGTTTCTGCAAATGTGGGGTATGGAAACCATCTCCTGGAAACAAGGACTTGTTATCCTGCCACTGAAACACTCTGTTCTGCTGAACACAGCCATGGGAGGGCAGAGACAGAACCAAGAGCAGAACTTTCTGTTCCTGATCTGGACAACTGTCTGCAGCTGGTGAGCCAGGGATGTGTTAAAATTGAGACAGAAGGCAAAACCCTTAATTTTGCATCTTGAGGAACAGGCAGTGGTGTGTTACCTGGGGAGAAACTCCTGACTGTACAATACAGGAGAAGCAAATGCACAGTTCAGGAATTTATCATTTTGCAAGTCTTATGGTTATTACAGGGAATGAAAATCCTGCATTGTGCACTCACTGGAGACTCAGAGGTATCACTGAAAGAGCAAAGAATGATTACACTACAGAAACTACTCAAGGAATTGCTTTGAATCAAGCTTTTGGTGGATTCAGGGTTACAGAGTGTTATAGTCCTGGTCTGTATATAGATTTTCACTTAATTTTGAAGTTGGATAGAGCCTTAAAGATCATCTAGTTCCAACCCCAAATAATTCATATAGATATGGAAGAAGCATACTTTCTCTACCATGTGAATAAATAATTTATAAAGTCTATTTTTGCTGCCCTGAGAGGCAGCTGGCTTGGAATAATCAAAATTTGGCTCGATGTTAAGGAAATACCTATTCAGACCTGTTGCTAATCAAGGAAGATACACATGTAGTAGAATTCTCCAAGTCATTTTAGTAGAACATGGTAACCAGACTGTATAAATAAAGAAAAGCCTGTCTCCCATCCAGGTAGATCAGTTCAGATTAGTAGTTACCTCTGCAACTGTGTATGTCTCTGTCTGGGCGTTTCCCCATCTTTTCTTCTGCCCTGTGCTGTTTCTAGGATCCTGAAGGCCCTCTTGTAGCAGCCTATTTCAGTGTCAGGTCATCAGTGTCTTAGTGTAGAACTGTCTCAGCTGTTCTGTTACAGTTGCAATATTTTCTGGCTTTTTTTCCCCCACTTTTTTTTTTTTTTTTTTTTCTTTTCATTGACACTGCAGTTAGAATTTTCCTGGACCTGATCTATATAGAGGTAGAGAGAGTCACAAATAACCTGTCCTTATGAGGATGTCCTTGTTCCATTATTTTCTACTTTATATTAACTCATTTGTGCTGGAACCATCTCAGTAATCTTGCAGTCAAGGTGCCCATCAGCCTCTGCAGCCATTTCAATGATGAGGGCAGACTGCCTTCAACACTTTCATTTCACTTCTTCAAAATAATTTCTGTAAGCATTTGTTCATGATGAGGCTGGCAGTGCCTTGGGACTGCACCTTAGGAGGAATGAGAGTATTGCACTGGTGTGCACTGCTCAGTCACAGAATCCCAGGGTAGTGTCAAAAGCCCTGCTGAAGTCATGGTGAACAACTACCACTGCTCTTCCTTCATCCTGCAGGCCATCCCAGAGGGCTGTCAGATTGGCCAAGTGTGATTCCCCCTGGTGAGTCCATGCTGACTATTCCCAAAGACCTTCTTTCCTTTTACACGCTGCTTGATGTTCTCTTCCTTCACCTTCCCAGGGATGGAGGTGAGGCTGACTGCCCAGTAATTTTCCTGGGTCCTCCTTCTTGCCCATTTGGAAGATGGGTGTAACATTTGCTTTCATCCAGTCAAAAGGTGGTTGTTTTCTGATAACCAGATGCCTGGGGTCAGCAGAAGCAAAGAGGTTATTGCATCCAGCTGGTGTTTCTCTTCATCTGGAGATACAGTGATCCATAGCTACATCCAGGCAAAAATCCCCAAACATCTTTTCCACCACATATGACTGGATACTCTCATCCAGTCTGAGCTATTTTCAGATTTAGTGTTGCCTTACAAGCTGCTCATCCCAAACTCCCCTTGCTCTTCCTTCACTGGGCAACCTTTTAATTCACAGACATTTAAGTGCTGACTCTCTTTATCTTGCCCATCAGGGCCAGTTGCCTTTGGGAGTTGTTAATGGAGTGGGATGATGTGGGAAAGGAATACGGCAAAATACTTCTGCTCCAAGAGTAGGAAATGTGCAACTCCTGTTTTAGTGTGAATCCAGGGATTTGGGGAGTGCTTAGAACACAGTAAGGTGAGGTTGTGGTTCCCCTTTTTCCTGCAAAAAGATGCAGGCCTGGTTAAACCCTTGTGCATTCTAGGGAATAAATTTATCATCAATATCCCTTTACAAAAAAGGGTGAATTACAAATTTATGGTACTTTGATACCTGAGTCTCCTAGCAACAGTGGTTCCTCTGAAGATGACCCCTGTAATTTCAGAGTGCCTGAACCTGGACATTTTAGACAGCCTGTGATGTAATGAACTTTAAATGAGCCTTTCCTTTATGAAAGCCTCGTTTCCCAGTAAGCAGATTTTATTTCCAAATCTCATGATAGCTTAATGATAAAATATGGTAATACTTCTGCTTATTGTGAATAGAATCACAAAGAAGGTAAGTGGTTTCTTATTCATAAGTGCACCTGAATTTATGTTTAATAACTAGCTGTTTTTTTAAAACTTGTCTTTGAGGTTGAGAAAAGCAGCTCTTATTTACTGAATTAAGGGTTTAGGGCTGTACACCCAATATCTATTATTATTTGTATATCTGAGATGCTACTGTATGACTGTTAAGTAATTTTACTTGACTTTCATATTTCTAAATTTCAAATTTCATTCCAAATTTTTCTCCCACCCCATTTTTAGAACTCAGACTTTTTCTTTTTTTTTCTGTGAAATAGAAAATTTTAATGAAAAGACCTCTAAGGGCTTCAAAACTAACTGGAGGCTTCAGAGAAGTAGATATGAGTTGTGCACTGGGTGGTGCACAGCTGGGCCATGGAGGACCTTCAGAGGTCCCTCCTGGCTGCAATGGTGATGGGTAGTTTTATTAATGGACTGAATGATGGCATGGAAGTGATGCTTGCTCACTTTGCAGATTCTCTGGGTGAATGGATGAGTATTTAAGCTGATCTTGATTTGTGAAGGAACAGGATGCAATCTGATGAGGGTGAAACCCTCCACTTAGTCAGGAATAGCCATTATCACCATTATCCATGGAGGTATTTAAAAACTTTGTGGCACTTAGGGACACAGTTTAGTGAGGACTTGGCAAGACTGGATTAGTGGTTGAATTTGATGATCTTAACTTTATTTTCCAAACAATTCTATTTTACAGAAAAATATTAAGGAAAACAGATGCAGATACACTGGTCAGTGTTCTGTGTTATTTAGGTTTCAGATACCTAGATTATGAAATATAGAAACCTATATTTAGCATTTGGCAATATATAGATTTATTTCCCCATATGTGAAATTAGAGATGCAGCTGAGACCAGAGGCTGATAACCTGCATAATGCATCTAGTGTGCTTGTTTATGGTATATGCAGTCTGCACTGCAGTTATTGGTTGTCTTTTTTTTTTTTTTTTGCCTGCATATGTTGCCAAAAATGTGTAGAGGGATCCTCTTCCACCTGCCTTATTAATGGATTCCCATTTTCCCCCTCAACATTTATTAATGTGTTGGACAAATCTTAAATGAATTTCTAAATTGGTATCAGGTATGAGGATGTTAAAAGATGAAGATGAGGCAGAAAAAGCATGGGGAGGTTTGTATTCATGTGGTACAGGTTTATATATAAGAATACAACGTTGTCACCTGGGAAATGGAGGTGATTGAATAGAAAAGGCTTAAATGCTGCACATTTCTAGCCAGGCGTTGTCAAAGTATTTAAACAGACCAAAGTTCAGTTTGGTTTATTTCAGGATATCATAAGAACCACAAGAATTGGTGCCCTGATCTATTTGGACACATCTGAAATCAAACAGCAACATTAACCATAAAATATTGTTATTGCTGGGTGAGAAGTGCACACTCCTCTGCTTTAGCAAAAAGCAAACCCCATGGGCATACAGCACATTTCTCTTTCCCTGATGACATTCCCCCATGCTCTGAGGTAGCAGGTTCCTCTGTGTTCTCACCAGAGCTCTTTGCACACATCAGTGGCAATGCCAAAGCACAAAGCAGCAAATTAACAGAAACATTTTCATTCTGATAAATGCAAAGAAGTCGATCAGTTACCCTCTATTGTAATTAAATAGCCATTGTAACTCTTGTCTCACCAAGGGAAAAATGACAGCTTGGTAGGAAAATAGATGATATTTTGAAGCATCTATCTGATAGTGTATTATTAAGTTGTTAAATAACAGTATTCTATGGAGAGTACAAGAGACATGCAAAAGATATTTAAATGCTACAGGATAAATCCATCTGAAACATGAAGACAGAGAGATAAAAACACTGTATCATGTACAGGTTAAACAAGGCAAGAAAAATGAATATTAAGATAAAAGTCTGGTCTGTACTCCTCTTTGTACTCTCTCTTGTCTGTAGAAATTATATAAAACAAATGAATCAGTATGAAACTCTCAGTTTCTTGAGTGGTGTAAGTAAAATGTCACTGATACACATTTTTGCACTCATATTTGAAATACGATAACTAAGATGAATTTAAAAAGTCACTTAAATTTTACAGAAATATAGGCTCTTGTAGGAAACCAGACTGGAAGCCACCTTCACTTCCAATCTAGGTCAGCTGTGTGGTTACACCAGGATGTTCAGGAATTCATCCTGACTTTGGAAAACGTGCACAGGACGGAGTGGCTCTCTGGGCAATGTCTCACTGTCTGACACTTAAGTAAAGACTGCATGTGGCACTGAGGGCCATGGCCTCATTGGCAAGGTGGTGTCAGGTCATAGGTTGGACTCGATCTTCAAGGTCTTTTCCAACTCAGTTGATTCTGTGATTCTCACCAGTGAAAAGCTTTCTCCTTGTCTCCAGTGTGAACCCCTCTGCTCTCAGTGTGTGCCTGTGTCAGGGCTCTGGGGACACTCCAAAGCCTTAATGCCTCCACGCCTGGTCTCACCTGGGGCCTCAGCCATGCTCCTGTCCTTGGGTCTGGGAGCCTCCCTGGAGCTCAGCCTTTGTCACCCACTCTGTGCCACTCTGAGCAACGTGGTGGCCTTGCCCCCAGCCCTGGCTCTGTCTCTGTCTCCTTTGGATTTATTTCATCACCAATAAGTGCTCTGGCTGCTGTCTGGCCCTCTGAAGCTGTCACTTCTATGGGCTGCAAATGCATTGGACCTTAACAGTTAAAAACCTCTGAATATGAAATCCCTTATTTGTGAATTTGTGGTTTGGGCAGCACTTTGGGAAGCATCTAGGTAGACACTATGAAAATCTCACTCCACATCCATTGGCAATGGTAGCTGTCATGCCTAAAGTCTGAGAAATCAAAGAAAACTCTGCCACCAATGGGAGGAGCAACAAGGACAGATCTCCAACACAATTCCTACGTTTTTCATCTACGCAGGATCATAATCTAAGGAAGGTACAATTTCTTTGCATGACTTCAGCCCCTCCTCACAGGGCTGGTGCCCCCAGCCCAGAACCAGCTTGGCAGTCCTCCGCCAAACCCACTGCAGTTCATCTCTGTTTGGAAAATCTCATCCAACAGAGCATCTTCCGTAACAGACCAAAGTCCACAGCTTGGACTGAATTCTGCTAACCTCATGTCCACGGTGCTGTCTTCTGTTTCAGGGTCTTTACTTCCATTTCCTGATGGTATTTTTACTGATACAACTGGACTTTAGCTTGAAAATGCTTTATTTCCATACACTATCAGTCTAACAATTTAGCAGTAACACACATTTGGTAGAGCTAAACAATGAAGGAACAAGGGAGTTTCTTAATAAAATTGTCTGGAACATCTGTAATGGAAACAAAGTAACTAAATAAACTTCTAAGTAATAAGCTGTATGTTTAATATTAATGTAGTCATGTGACATTTCATCACTTCATAATTATTTGTTAATAAAATTTTATGTATCAATGAGTATTTAAATCTGATTTTCTTAGCCTCTGTTTGTTAGATACCTCAATGAATCCCAGGCACAAATATAAGCACAATAGAAAATGAATCTAGCACTAATAAGCTAAAATAGAACTATAGACCTTTGAACTAAAACAAATGAAGGAGATATGGCTGGACAAGTCTGTAGAATCATGATGGAGCTATTATATAACAATTATAGTTACCTTTGTTTAAAACAAGTTTTACTTTCTTCTATAGTGGAATTTTTGAATTAGCTAATAAGTTGGAAGTTGCATTAGAAAGGAACTGTATGTAGTGGTGGAACACACAAATAAATGCTTCCACATCTGAAATCACCTTTACAGATTTTTTTTTTTTTATTATTCTGGAAGAGTATTGAATATTTGTGCATGGTCTGCAGGTAGAATCTCTGCTTAAAATCAGCCCATGCATTCGCAGAAACTAGGCAGAACAGGAAGACAATTGAGAGAAAATGCAAGCTTTTTCTGTTAAAGGATCATTCCTCCGGTGAAACTTGATGGTCTTGCAGTTCTGGCCTGATTGTTGTAAAACTTTTAATGTTGTATGGCCTTTGGGAGAATCTGGTCTCAGCACACAGGTGGGAGGCTGTGGCGCAGTGAGTTTTGGTTCCTATTCTTTGCTGCTGTTCCTCCTCTCGTTGTCACAACAATAACCCTCAGCCAGATATCTTATTCTCTCTCTTGCTTGGAAATATTCATCTTAAAGCCTTTCAGGAGATGCTGAGAGCCTGTGGAATTGCAAAACTGACTTACTCTGTTGAGTCCCTGTTTGTGACCTGTATAAAGCAAAGGCAGTTCTCAAGTCTCTGCTTCTTTCACATTCCTTATACTTCAAATCCCTCTGGAAGCAAGCTCTGTTTTGTGTTCTTCATGAACACTTATGTTTTCATGCCAGACTTTTCTACACAGGGATTTATATAGCCTCTTCATTTCTAGGCAGTGCATAGCCATTGTCTAATCCCAGGTGTGTTTATGGTTAATATCTAAATTAAACTGTGAGCAGCTAGAACAGCTCAAGATATTCTGCATCTCATAATAGATGAATATTTGGATTTCCTGCCAAAAGACTGTGGCTCAGATGAAGCAGCCCCAATAGAAGAAGTAAATAAGTAAGGAACTTAATTACTGCCTCACATGATATGTATTCAGAAGTTTCTGTGCATAGCAAAACAAGTTCAGGGAATTGCAGTAATTTCCCTTGCCACTTTATTTGATTGTGTGGTGATGGAGAGGGAATAAGGTAACTTGATTTGCATTAAAATTGTTATGGTTTCTGTTTTTCAAAACCAAATATTCATTGAGAACAGGAATAAGAATAAAACAGCCCATTTATGTATTTTATTCACAGTCTTATTTTGCATCAGTGATAAATTACAATGATTTTATATTCCCTCAACAGTACATTAAAATGCCTTGAAATAAGCAGATGTTAAAGAAACACTCCTAAAAATATTGTAGAGGCCATTTTTACGGTGGAATTAGTCAAAAGTTGTATGGCCATAAAAGCCTTAGCATGAGGAGACCTGGGGCTCCTGCTAAGAGTCTGTATGAAATGGAGTATTTACAGTCCCATGCTTACAAAACTAATTAAGTCAGAGGCCAAAGGTGGTTCCAGAGCAGATTATAAATCATGAGATTTTAAAGCAGATCACCTCTGAGATTTTTTTAAATTTGTTTTTCTGAGTTGGAAACCCTTAGGCTGTACATATTTCCTCTTATCTTCCTAAGCCACAGAAACTTGGAAACTTATTTCTTGTTCCCCAAAAGAAAGCTGAGCTTATTGTGTACAGACATGGGTTAGGAGCTTGGACTCCAAGAAAGAACACCAAAGGAGTTGCAAAGCCATTGCTGAGAGTTTAAAACCCAGCTTGCTTTCTTTCTTGTCTTGATTTTTCTCTTTCCCCATAACTGAAGTACAGGTTTAAATGGCATGGACTGGATGAATCTGAATAGATAAATGTTTGGCTGAGCACTTATTGGTGATGAAATGAATCCAACACTGAGGGCTCTGCTCTCTCAGACAGTTAAAATCCCAGACTCCTGGACAGTTTTTTGTCTTTTGAAAGCAGCTGTTCTGGTTCTAGTATTAATTACACCTCTTTTCTCTTTGTTTGGTTTACAGCTCTGCCAGGAAACATTTCAGCAAGTTTTGTGTGGGGTCATATTTACTTTGAGAGGCTGTTGGATTGATTTCTTCTGTGAGCTTTCTGTATGTGTGGAGAAACACTGTAGGTGACAGAGGGACATCATGGACAAGCAGCTGCAAGAAGAGCCTTTCTAGTCCAAATCAATACAATTCACATGGATTGAGGATAAAATTCCTGCTTATCAGTGCATCCCCAGCCTGCACACCCTCACCAAGCAGCACTTGTAGAAACAGGGGCTGCTCTGTAAGAGCAGGAACCTTCTTCTGGAAGCCTTCTCTGAAAACGTATCTATTCCTGTCTTCTTTAACTTGATGAGATTGAGTTAGAACTTTCCTTCAGAATAATCCTAGTATGGGAACCCAAGGAAGAGAAGGATTTTGAATATTTTCCCATATCCCAACCTTTCTTTTTTACCTTCTCCCCCTCTGATTATCAATATGCAAAATGCATTTTAAAGATGGCTGAATTTTTCCCCTAATTTATTTCTTCAAATACTAAAACTGCAACATGACCTGATGGCTCCTGCAGTTACTCAGCAAGAGTTTCAGCCTCAAAGAAAATAGTCACCAAATCATGGGAGAAGAAGAGAGAAAACAGTAAAAACTCCTTCTGGTGTATATGGTTTGAAGCTTATATCAGGTTCTGTGTAAGATCTGAGCTGGCAATGAGCAATAAGATTTTCAGAGAACACATTCCACTCAAGGAATCTGTTTGGCTTCCTGAGCAACTCATTTTACATTTGTTTTTGTACTTACCTTATTTTGCTAATTATGTTGTGGTTAGAAACTACCTCTTATTCTGCATGTGTGGCTGTTGGTGTCCTTAGCAAAAAAAGATCCACGATTTTTTCTGGACTTCTTGGCCATTACTATAAAAATATGAATACTGATACATTCCTACATTATCTTATTGGAAATTCTTGCATATGTCTTTCATATAATAAAAAAGGAAAAGCCTTAATTTACACTCTTTTAAAAATTGTTTTTATTTTTGATTTTTTTTCTGATGGAATAGGAATGTTATATTAGAAAATGCATTTTTAGTTCAAGAATCTTGTTTGGGTTTTTTTTGTTTTTTATGTATATACCATTGTAATCTGGAATTACTACTGTGAGGAATATTGGACTTTTGTTACCAAACTGGGTGCAGAGCTTGGCTTTCCAAATGTTGTAAGAATTCATAAAATTCTTGGAATGAAAAACAAAATTATAGGTGATATTTCCAATCAGACTGCCTTTAGTGTGCCTCCATGTGTGAAAAAATAGGAGCCTTGCTGACAAGAAGAGAACAATAAACTGAAATTAAGAAATATTGAAATGTGGAAAAGCGGGAAGTGAAACAGAAAGGGGAAAACTAGCTGGAGCCTTATGTGGATGAAAAGAGAAGGAGGGGTAAGCACAGCCCATTGAAGACAACAAAGGACAAAAATCCAATTGCACATGAATCAAAGGCTTAAAAATGCAAAATGCTAATTGAAATAATGAAAAAAATTCAAAAGAGTTTCTGCGGGTAATATGCTTCAGATATTGGGGAAATTTTTGAGCAGGGAAGGAAGAGGGGTGGAGGCAATGTCCCAAATGTAAATAAAGCCATTAACTTCTTGAAGTACATCACACATGAGGGAAAGGCAAAATCTAAGTGTAAAGTGGGACTGATATTGTTCTTTTATCGTGGTGGGCTGAGGGAGAATTTAATTCCTTACAGTTATGTATCAGCCCAAATTTAGAAGAATCTTTTAAGGCACTTAAATCTGTATTTAGGGATATGAATAAATGGGTTAACTCAAGGGCTTAGCACTCTCATTTCTCAGACAACTAGCAGGTGTTTGTACTTGTGAAGAGAGATAAAACAGTTGACCAATGTTCTTCATGCTGAAACGTGTATTATGCATGCAAATAATCATGAGTCTTACTGGGCCAAATGTTATCTATTTGGTTTCTGTTGATAAGACTTGTTCTACTCAGCATTTGGCTTAGACCACTGTAGTTTTCTAATACAAAAAGAAACATTTCAGTGATTGCACCTCGCTTTTCCTTTGGAGAAAACAGCTATTTATGTATAATCCCTTCTTTTCCAGTATAACTGTATGGTGAGAGAATAGAAAAAAAGTCTGTTCCATTTATTTGTCCATGTCTTCATGTTACTACTTGATAATAAAAATGAAATTTAAAAAAAAAAAAAAAAGCAGGAACATAGTTTGGTTCTCAAAATTTTGGTAAAATCTGTAAAATTATTGAAGAAGAAAATAAGATAATAGGAGAGCTTTCAGATTTGGGGAATGGCCATGTGCAGAAACAGAGAAGTAGAAACTGCTCTCTTGGAGCTGCAATGTCCAGCTCTGAGATGCATGGTAAGCTTTTGCTTATCAAATTGTGTTTTTCTTATGCAAGATTGTTCCCATTATCTGAAGAGAGCTTTGTGCATTGTGAGGTGCAAATACAAAATCCTGCCAGGGGTTTTCTCATGGGTGGCTGTGAGCTGGTCCTGATGCCTCTGGGGAGCTGTGAAGGGGCAGCCCACCCTGGATCTTGACATAGCTAAAGTGTTATTGAACAGCATGGTGGAAGTGGAAGCCTCCAAACCATTCAGTTGGGAAAATGCCTGCAGGGAAGCCCCAGCCCTGCAGCCAGTTGCTCACCTGGGAACCTGCTGGAATCACTCTTGCACTGTTTTCCCCAACCCACCCTTAAATACTTGCAGTTCAATGTGCCAGGACCTGCAGTGCTGGGGCTACAGACACACTGCAGAGACCTGACCACCATCTGCTGTGGTGCAGGGCTGGAGCTCTGCTTTCTACTCAGCAGGTTGTTTACTTGGAAATATACTGCTAAATAAGCCTTGAGTTCTCCCAGGTTATTTATTTATGTCATTGTAGTTGCAGATGAAATAGCCTAGAAAACAAAATTCAGGTGAGAGGCGGATGAATTGATGTTTTAAGTTGGGAGTTTGGTGTGATTGCAGTCATTGCTTTCATCCTTTGAAATTTTGCCTTAATGAAACATGGTAATCTCATAGTGTCAGGCAACCTTTGAGAGATGCATAGCCTTAAATTGTGCCTTTAAACAATGTTTTCTTTCCATGGGCTTTCTAGAAACCTGTCAACATAAATGCATATAAATCTGCCAAGCATGAACAACACTTTCTGATGAAACATTTTTTATGACAAAGTCTGCATGGGGATAATGAATTGTAACAGCTATTTCTTTCTTTCTTTCTTTTCTTTTTTTTTTTTTTTGGTGAAATAATTTTTCAAGCACTTTTCAAGATCAATGGTCAGCACTCCATTGAACACAGGTGAGAAAACTTAATATCATAATACAAAGCATAATACCAAAATACAATCCCAAAGCATAAACTATGGGTATCTGTTGCCCCTTCTGAAAAATCAAAACTCACTCCATGTGGCTTGCAGGATTCTCCATCCCTGAGATGAAACAAAAATGGAATTCAGCTTTCCTTTAATTAGCAGAACTGCAATGAACTCTTTCCCCTTGGACACAAACTTCCATTATTTGTGCATATCATGGTGGAGGAATCCTTCCTGTGTTTTAGTACTGTAAGAGCTTGTCATCTCCTCGGCAGCAAGACAGGGGAGCAGTGAGATATTGACACAGTCCCAGCAGTTGCCAGTGACAAAAGAGCCTTTTTTGAGCTCTGCTGCACGCTAAGAGCATGTCCCCTACACTGCATGTGGGGAAGACTTGCCAGAGCAAGAGCACATGTAGTGAGAGCTGCAAAATCAGTTCCCTTTTCCTAGGGAAAGGGCTCTTGAAATACTGAAATAGTACCACTTCCTTCTTCTTTATATTTTTTAAAGTATATTTTCTCTTTTCCTCTCTTCAGGAATGTGTTGTAATGATATTAATGAGCTCTTGAGAGTTCACTGATCCAGGAATCTCATTGTAGGGTAAAGTAATAGTATGAAAGCCTAAAATTTGAGAAATGTAATTGTTTTAATTATGCAATTGCATGGGGAGCTTGAGAGTGTGCACCATAAGCACTCAGGCACTGCATTAAAGAGGGTAACTGGAGTTCTCAAAGGGCTGACAAAGGCACGCACAAGACACCTGTGGTGATTTGTTGAGGAGTATTGCAACTTGGGTTCTATCTAAATTTACAGCTCTGTGACTTGGGTTGGCTCAACTCTGTGGTTCAGTTTACCTGACTTAAAACTTCTTAAAATTTGAATCCCTAAAGTACTTACACTTCACCCTTAAAGTATTAATCACTATGGCAAATAAATGGTGCCATGTGCAATAAGATGATATCTCACTGATGAGCACTGTCTACAGTGTTTACCTAAGAAGCTGATTAAGTTACAAGATGTTATTGCTTATATTTGTTGCACTGAAGCAGCTTGACAATTAAACACTGCTGAGTGCTGTGTGCTGCCAGGGCACGTCCTTTAGACCCCTGAAGTTTACCACATGAGAACTGTGACAGTAAGTTGGGCTGTACAGCTGGGAAAGCCTCAATCAGTCTCATCTTTGAGCAAGACTGGAGAACAAACTCTTGAAGGAGCACCTGCAGTCAGTGGGTGAGCAGCTGATTTGGAGAGCTGGGGGTGGTCAGAGTCCTCAGAGCTTCTGATGAACCAGTGGCCCTGGGGCGAGAGAGGGATTTGATAGGGGAAAGCAATGGGTGAGAATGTGCTCCACATCAAATGCAGATGATGCTCTTTACAGCTTCCTGGCTCTTCTCACTCTTCAGTAAGGGTAATAGGAAGTCTTTAGCTCTATTTCAATAAAACTTGGTGAAAGAGGTGGGGCAGATGGTGCCAGCTGAATGCTTCCTTGGGTGTCACAAAAAAGGTACTGGAGATTATTCAGAGAGAGTGCAGCTTTGCTGCAAGGTTTTACTTTCATTTCAGCATTTATGTGGACAAAATTAGTCTTATCTTTGCATTTTTATGTCTTCACATACAGTCCAGTGCAATTTAGAAAGGTGAGTACTTTTCAAGTGTGGTCCTAGCACCAAGACTGTTTTTTCTCTCTTTCTCTATACTTCTCTTCAGAACTGACAAATGTGTTGTTGTCCCCTGACAATCACATTGAGAAGTTACTTAGCACCTGCCATGCTTTCCAGCTTGCTGCAAGATTAGAGCTAATAGCAATACCTAAAAACCACCATGCAGACTGTTATGGTGATTAGTTGTTGACCTATGTTTGGTACAGAAGGTGACGTGGGAAATTACTGCCATCCTCGTGACCAAGACCTTGCCCGTGTTTTTAGAAGCTGAGAGCTCACTTCTGTTTGCTTGTAAAGCAAAAACATCTTAAAAGGAAGCATGGACACATAAAAGGACTATAACAGGAACACAACTTCAGTGAAAGGATTAAAAAAAGTCTCTCCTGTCAGAGTGTCTTTAGTCCAGCAGAACCATGTGCTTTTTTAATGCTTCAGGTGTATTTTGTATCGGCACACAAAGCATTTCATAATGTAAAAGAAGAAAAACCCAGACAGACTGAAAAAAACTCTGCTTGCTCTTTCTTGACAACAGCAGCTCTTGACAAACTGCACTGGCTCAAAATGAACTGAAATTGTTTGTGGTGAGTTAAGCATGATCTCCTGGGCAGTGTCATAGAACATACCTGAGCTTTCTGTATGGGGAAAAGAACAGCAAAATATCTACCATGAAAAGATATGTTTTTGAGTCCACAGACTCTGTCCCAGGTGTCCGTAGGATTTCTGTCTCAGGAGAGTATAGCACTGCTTTGAAAATTAACAGTAAAGAAAAGAAAACACTGGGGTTTATAGAGTCTTTTCCACCTTTTTCTGCTCACACCTCTCCTGCTGGGAAACCTCAATGCAGCCAGGGAACTGGCTGTCAGACTGCTGAAGGTGGGGAAAGAAAGTTTTGTGGTTCTGGTGATCATCTTTAACACAACACCCAGGCTGCTTCCTGGGGAGCTGGAGGAGGGGGCAGCTGCCCTCTGCCATCCCTACCCGAGCTCCACTGTGTGCTCAGGGCAGGCTGTGCTGCCCCTTGCCCTCTCTGGCTGCTTGGAGCACACTGGAGCTGTGCAGGAGTGTGGCTTCAGTGCTCTGGCAGCGCTGGACTTTCTCCTGGATGAGAATGGGTGTCAGAGCGAGAGTCCCTGACTCACACCTACACAGAGGGATCAGTCCATCAACTGTGCTGACCTCCACATTATCCAGCTTGTTCCCCCTCTGTGCTGGAAAACACCCACAGTGCCCACGAGAGGATCCAGTCTATTGGCAGCAGTTCAGCTGAGGAGGGAATTGGATGAGCTGCTGGGTGTGCAGGTGACTCCCCAACCCAGGTCACTCCCCAACCCAGGTCACCCCCCAACCCAGGTCACCCCCATGGTCACATCTTTCTGTTCCATGGCCTTGGCCAGGGTAGGCAGCAGGTTCTTTCAGTAAAATACTCATTAAAGGGAGAACATTTCCATGGATTTCACTAGTATGGCAGCCAAGTAGGAAGTTCCTTATTTTTCTGTGCCACATAGTGCAAAGAGATTAAAGTCAGTTGTCTTGCTGGAAGGTGTATAAATCACACAGGTATTGTTACTAAGGAAAAATTAATACTAAAGGAGCTTCGCTGTCCATCCAGCATGACACCCAGACTGGAGGGAAAGGATCAGACATGCACTTCCCATTAACCACAGCAGTTACAGATCTTCAAAGTTTTAACTGATTTCAGCATTAAGGGAATGAAATCTACTGTTGCTATGGGAGACAACAGATAAAACAAAAATATTTGAATGTGAAGTGAGCACAGAGCTGAAAAAGGTTGATGTGGAGTGATCAAAGAGAATCCTTCATCCTTCACAGAAGATGGAAAGAAGAAATGCAGCTGAGGAAAAAAATCTTTCAGTCACATTAAAAAGAGTGAAAGTAACATTTCTATACACAAATTTCCTTGTGCAAATTGCAGAACTCATAAATTTTCAGAAGTCTTTCTAGGAGTGGAATATATACACAAATGACCAGAACTAGAGAGAAACCATCATATAAAATTAAAGAAAAAGCAAAGAGTCTTCATCCCAGCAACTCTGGCCTTACCAATATTTTAAGCACTTGTTTTAGTTTCTAACTTCTCTCACGTGCTTCATATCTGATGACAAAAAGTTTAGCAGACTCGATTTGACTCAACTCATTGAGTAATTCATCCACATATTCAGCTTTTCTTTCCTGAAGAGTAAAATGTTACCTCACTGTGAATAATTGCAATCCCCTTTTTTATCAGAGAAATACACCTGCTTTAAAATCCCTGCAATTTGTTTACTTTTGGCTGTGAAGTGGTAACTTCCTCTCCACATTTTGGGATCTACTTGATGAAAGAAAACTTCTGTTCATAAAGGAATTTAACCCATTTGAATTTTTCAACAAATAAATTATCTGCTATTTCTGGCGTGCATTAAAAGTTGTGAAGTACCTTTTTTGGCCTAAATGAAATTATTGGTTTGCTAAAAATGACAACATTTGGCAGTTTGATGACAATAGCCTTTAAAGTAGAGACATTTGAACAGCAGCTGTCTTGTATCTTTAAGGCAGTAACAGTGAACTTTAAATATGACCACGATGCCTTACTCTGGTACATTCCATTTCTTCTGATTGCAGTTTTCTCTGAATCTCTTTCCTACACCTTGTCAGCTTCGTATGTCTTGGATCTTCATTCTGACAATTTTATTTATATTCTATTTTCTCCTTCATTTACTCTTTTCACAAAGGAAACTAATCACTTCATCACACTGATGAGTTCACAAAAGTCTCCTTTTTAGCTTTTTTTCTAGTCACCTATGTTCTTTTTCCAAGTTTTTTCTGCTGGCCCTATGACTTTTGAGTTTCAGAGCACAGTTTTCTGCATTTGATTGTTTTACCTGGACATTTAATTGCTTCTCATTCCTGCAGACATTACTTGCCTGACATTTTATAACAAGATTTAATCAGGACATTTGCACTCATTTTTTTCTGGGAATAATCAGTTGAAACCAAAAGCGGCTGTGGGAGGAGACCCATTTTGTGAATTTTTAAAGAGAGACATCTAAAAAGTTTTGAAAGTATTGGATTTTTATTAGCATTTTGAAAATTTGTTAGTATTTTGAAAATATTTCTATTTTCCAGCTGAAAGAGGCTTGAAAATTAAAATATTTATTTACATTAATTTCCATCTACACCATGGGCTGTAGATGGACCCTAAAGAAAAGCTGTTGTTTTGAGACATATCAAGATATTGAGCATATTGGAAGGCTGTTGGGGAAGTGTAGGGGGAAGAGAAAGTAACAGACAGGATACATTTGGGCTCTGTAAGGCTATACCAAAATTTTTCCATCATAACCCCCTGAGCACCAGCTTGTTGTCAATCAGGTTTTGTCTTACACAACCCCCTTGTGTCCTACTTTGGCACACAAACTTCCATTTGCAGGGTGGTGTGGGAGAAGGGTGACACCTTTTCTGATAAAGACGCTTGTCAGACACGCTCCAGTCTTCTCTCTGGTTAGAATTTTCCTGCGTTGCTTATTTTATTTTATTTTATTTTATTTTATTTTATTTTATTTTATTTTATTTTATTTTATTTTATTTTATTTTATTTTATTTTTACAAAGCTTTTATTTCACAAGTGCTCTCCACATTTCTTAGTGCTCCTGAGATATTTGCCATCTGATTGTGACACAGCTTGGTTGCTCTGGGAGGGCCTTGCAGGTGCCCTGCTGAGGAGAGCTCAGCAAAGCATGATTCAGAAAAGAGTTCAGAAATGTGGCTTATTCAACTCACCAAAGAGCAGTACAAGAAGGATAATCCATTGGTGTAAAATAACCAAAACCTGTGGTGGAGCAGCTCTTACAATTGGACAAAGTTTTCCATGCTAAGACCCAAAACCATTCCTATTACCAGAGGCTCATCAGAGCAGCACAAGTTACACCCGCCTGCCTCCGAGCTGGCAAGAAATACTTGCTCAGATTGGGGCTCAATTCAGCTCAATTTGTTGTTAATAAAACATGTAGGCTGTGTAGCTACATATCTCTATCTGTTTTTGGATCTGCAGCTTGCTAACAAATACCAAATCAGAGTGATTATATTTACATTCCAGCAGAAATCATTCAAAGGAACAGGATCAGACAGTGAAACTACCAACTGAGACTTCATGTTTTCTTAATGATGGAGGTTTGAAAATACAGACAAGCTGGAAGCTCTGTTTAAAAAAACTATTGAGTAAATGCAAAACTGACAGAGGGAATTTAGTTGATTTAATCCAGATGTTTGCATTTTAAGTAAGGGAGAAGACACATCAATGAAAATTTATAAGAGTAGTGAGAAAATGCATAATGAGACAGTGGAGAGAAGAATGTAAAGCAGAAGTGTCAGTGAGGATTAAGGGGATGAGTGTTTTGCTCCATTAGTATGTATTAGTGCAGCCAGCCATGTTTGAATTTCAATTTGACATAATTTGGAAATGCATCCTATTGTAACGCTTTGTTAAATTGTGTGCTGGGGATTTCAAGAGAGTTTAAAGGAATCAGGCACTCTGGTGCCACCAAAATTCAGTGAGCCAGTTGTGGTCCTTCACAAATTGTGGTGGTTGCACATCTTTATCAAAAACTACCCTGATGACTTCAGTGTGGGTTGGACCCATTCCACCTAGGGCTGTACCTGAATGGGGTTTTTTTTCCAAAAAAGCAGCCAAAAAATGGATTGGGCAAAGTGTTGCCCTTAGCTTTCCTTGCTGTGAAATCAGTTATCAAATGCCAGTATATGCTGGTGCTTCAGCTTTACCTGTGTGTCCACAAGCATTCATTATGTTGGCAGCTCTCCCTGTAGCACAGACAGTATCAACATTACATCAATATCAAATTCACATTTTGACCTGGAATTCAGGGATTTTGATTAATCCTGTCACTACTTGATATGTTTCTTCACTGGGTCCCTGTTTCTGGTAGGACCAAACACAATTCAGATGTTTTCGAGTTCCTCACAACCATCTCTCAATCCTGTTTCGTGACTTTATTTCAATATGAAAATATAACTTGCCAGAATGCACTGTTTATTATATTCTCAAGTATTTTTCAGCTTTCCCAACTGGTACATCCAGTCTTGAGCAGACTTAAATACATATACAAAGACATCTCTATCTCATCTTTCAGTAAAGCTTTCTTTTGCTTTTTACCCATATAAAGTGTGGCAATCACAGGGGTACAGTCCAGTTAACTCTGAGCTATGGACAGATCTCTCTTTTACTTTGGCCTTTTTTCAGTCTTTGTGCCTTTTGTGTTCTTAGTTGCCTGATTGACCAGTAATAAAAAGGAGATTTTTCCCACCTAGAACATGTTACAGCCTGTCTGGTGACTAAACCTACAGTGCTGGCAAAAGGCAATGCAGATTTATGGAGAGGGTGGGTAACCAAGAAAACCTGAGACCTTAAAAAATATTAGATTAGAAATGTGAGAAAGAAAAGCTTTGAAGGAAATTGGATACAAACTTTTGACACTGAAATGGTTTTGGCATCTTTAAGCAAAACATGGCATTTTACATCAACCCCACTTTCTAAAATAAATATATTTTTAGGAAATAGCTATGAAAAATGAAAATGAGCAAAATCCTCAGGTGGGCCCCCCTCCCCTTGGCACTGTGGGGATCCTTCATGCCCCTGGGTGCTGGGCTCTTGGGGAGGTTTACCCAAGGCTTGAACCAGATTCTGGTTTGGATTTAAGTAGTCCTTGAGTTTGTTTTCCCTCTGCCTTCTCCCTCAGCTACTTACAAACCCCCTGAAAGGGAGAAATATACTTTTATCTCAGTGCCAACCTGCTTCCTTGCAAAGTAATGAGGAAAACAATTGAGGGAGGAGGGAATCCCTGTCTCTTTTTTGAATATCAGCTGAGGATTTTGCCTATACCTTCATTCTGGTTCAGCAAGAGAAATCGATCATATGTCAAAAAATAGGGGTTTTTTTTCTGATAACTATGAGAAAATTATACTCTCTCTTCTTTATGTCTGGAACATGTAACATATCAGATATTATTAATACACATTTGATAGGAAAACTCTTAAGGACATGCTTGCAGCAGTGCTCCTGTTAGAGTATTTTGTAGTTTAAATCATTACTTCTGAGTTTCATCATTGACTTCTCATCATTAATTCCACTATGAAGGCCAATTTGATGTTGAACATGAAGAACAACTGCTGAAGTTCATATTCTGGGGAGATTCTCATTAATTTGAATGGAGTGGCAGGAACTGACCCTGAGTTAGTAAGGACACTTGGCTTTGTGTGTGCATTTGTTTTAGGCAATGAAAATATGCCTTGAGAGCACTAATAGCATCTGCCTTAGATTAAAAAAAAAAAGCATGTGAGCAATTGCCTGGAGAAGCACTGAGCCACTCACCTGGAAAACACAGTGTTTAAAGCATCATTTTCACACCCATACTTGTCTTTTTAGAACAAAGAATTAGAGACATTCAGTCCCCAAGAACTAGAGCAGTGATTTCAGGTTTTCATTTTACTGAGACAAACTGTGAAGATGATTGAGTTAAAGTAATTTTTTTACATCTCTTGTCACAATTTTCATGACAAAATGCAACTTCTAGACCTACTTTAGTTCTAACTAGCAATTATTGGGTTGTTTATTCTTTTAACACTTGACACTTCTAAGTACATCAAAGAAAAGTGCACTTATACTGCTCCACAGCCAGATCTTGTCATTATTCTTCAGGAAGTCACCATATTTATGGAAGAGAAAGATTGTGAACCACTCAATATTGCAATGAAATGTTGCTAATTTTATGTCAGTGTGGCAGAGACTGGTCATGGTTAGCAAGCAATTAAAAAGAGAGCTTGGTAATTATAGTCAGAGAAGGCCACAATATTAAGATTTTTCGAAGGAGGCATTTGCCTTTCGGTTTGCATGCCCAGTTTGCCTACAGCACTATCAAAATTCCTCCCTGTAATAGTGTTAGATCTGTTTGCTTACACTACATAATATATGAACAATATCAGGGAAATAGGATTTCTGGGATTATAAATCTGTAAGTACTTCCCAATTTGCAGACAATACTTTATTCTGTCTGACATCACTGGTATTTAAAAGGGGATACTTCTGATTGTTATTTTTACTCTATGATGAGGAAGAAAAGGGCCTAATATGTCATACTTTATATAGCATCACTATGAAATGTAAATTGCAATTTTACTGGGTTTTTTAAAATTAGCACTACATGTATTTTGCAACTGTGGGTACACAGTGACATTCACTCTACTCCCTCTATATCCTTTTTTTAAGGATACAGATGGTCATGCTGCATTAGACCTGTAATGATGTCAGGTTCCAATTTTGATAGGAGGGAAAAGCAGGTAAATGAGCATCAGTATGGAGGAAGATATGTTAAAAATTCTACCAAGGGTTCTTTTCTTTGGCCGTTGTGTTTGGAGTACACTCGGTATTTTTAGAGAGAAAAATAAACATGTACAACATGTTTCTGATGGTTCCAGTATCTGTTTTGATGGCTAATTTTTTCTCAGCATTGTTTAGCATTAAGGGGGTGGCTGAGAAATTAAAAAAAAAAAAAAAAAAAAAAGAGAAATAAATCCAAATTTATGCTCAAAAATTTTGTGAGCCTTTTGTGAATAGGAATGTTCCTTCTGCTTTGTAGATGAAGCTTGTACATGAATGCAAAATTGTGGTTTGAACATTTTCTCCTCCTAAACTTGTGCTGATGCCCCCTTTAGGAGATGTTTTCTCTAACTATGGCTTCCTGCTGAATCAAAGTGAGCTCACACAGCACTTGCTTGAGAAAGGAAGGAAAGAAATTCAAATCCTAAGTGGTGGCAAGGTTTTGAACATGCTTTCCATGCCAACAAGATGCATTGCCCAGCATGCTGGTTTAATGGGAGAAGAGGTAAAAAATGATGTTTCTTTCTTTGTTATTCACCAGCATTTTCATCCTAGACAGGTGAAAACAGTTCTGTCAAAACAGGTTTCTGAAAACATGTTTTATCTTTCAACCAGGAGCCATTCTCCTATTAAAAAAAAGTGTTCTGAAAAATGCCACACCAGGTCTACTTTGATCTCCTTGAGATCCTGGCACGATTGGTTCTTTGAATTTGACTAAATGCATTGATGCATGTTATAGATGAATATTCTCTAGCTCTTGTTTTGTCAGAAGACATAAATGGGATTTTGTGCTATTATTCACTGGTTACTGTTAATTACCTTCTTCCTTACTGAAACAAAATATACAGTTATAATAAATTTTTGTAATGTAAGTTACTATGTTTTATTGTTGTCTTCATCTATTATCTGAAGTCAAACTAGGTCATCTTTAAATCCCAAATGCTTTAAAACTTCTTTTAAAAGAGCCTAGAATTGGCCTCTTTTTGATGCTTCAGTAGGAGATTTCAAGAAGAGATCGAATGCTGTTAAACCACTTGATTCTGCTCTTGGCTCCCAGGTCCCAGGTGTATCCTCTGTATCCTTTGTAACTTCTTGTCCTTCAATTTCAAAGTTTGAAATGCCCAAGATAGAACAATGAGTGACATTAGTCCTTATAGGCACAATGACAGACTAATCATAAAGCACTCATGACTGGAGGAAAAGAGGATGCAGATCAAAGCTCAGTGCTGAGATTCACAGAAGTATTTGGGTGTGTAGGAATAAATCCACAGAGGCACCAGGACACATCACTGCCACTGAAGCCAGGGGTCGTGTGCCACTGGGATCCTCAGGGCCCTTGCTCAGATCTTGCTCTCTGGCCCAAGAGATGCTGACATGTCAAAATGGTCCAAATGCCCCTAATTCAGATGCCACTGAGGGTCAGGGAGCCCGACTTGCACAGGAGGTTTTCAGAACAGACTTGCAGACATTTTGACACCAGTCACAGCTCACCCTGGTGCCCACAGCATCAGGGATTGAAGCCAAGAGATTTCCTTTTACCTCTGGGTTGGGTTCTCCCCCAGCACAGCCCAACTGTGCATCACAGGTTTTAGGAAAATCCTTTGTAAAGTCACATCTGGTTTAAGACACCCAGATAGATCAGCTCTTGTGAAACAGCTCTGTATGAGAATCCTGCAGCAGAGGAGGGAGGGAGGGCACTGCCTCATCACCTGCACGAGTACAGGATGCAAATGGCTCCCATTCAACACCATATCCAGTTGAAACTTCTCTGCATGCATAAATAATTTTTCCTTCTTCCTCACCTTGTCTAGTCTAATCCCATTGGTTACTCCTGCCCTCACAGCCTTTATTCCTGGCATTCCCTGTAGCTGCAATGCTCTGCCTGCTGTGGACCTGCATCTTTAAATTCAGGCCCCAAGTGTCACGTGTATATATGAGATGTCTCAATGCAGCCAACAAGCTAAACCCTCTAATGATGCAAATTTTCACAGCACCATTGTTGGCAAAAAGCTGTGACAGTCTCTGTGATCTGAAGGCTGTAACTCTAGAAGCCCTGCTCTTGTGCATCTGTGCATTAGGAGGCCTGTCATGAGAATTCAGCATTCTTTGAACTGTCCCTGCACTATCATTCATTAACTCATAACTACTCATGGAGTGCTATTTGTATAATGGGCTTAAAAGCTGATATTTCTGCTCTATTGTGTATTCCAGTTACACCCATCATTGAAGAGAACTCAGCCTTGCTGGGTACACAGTTTATTTTTCCATCCTTTGTCATTTTTAGGTTTGTCACTTCAAAGACCTCTTTGAACCTGGATTTGTGTTAGCTAATCACACAGAACCTCTCTGCATAGAGTTTGGCAAGAATAAAGCATATTAACAAGTAGACAGGGTAGAACAGGTTTGTTCTCAGTGGGAGGTTTGTTTGCATGTTCTGCTTTCAGTGGTATAGAAAGGTTTCCCTCCTTTCTCAGGGATGGTGCTGTTGTTACTTTCTCCAATTCATATTTCTGTCAAATGAGGGCATCCCACAGATGGCACCCAGTCTGACACAGCCATGATAAAACTATCAAATTATCTGGCAGAACAAGTCCTTCAGTACTTATGTGTGTGTGTAGTCACAGAAGTATTGTTTTAGTGAAACAGCTTAAAGTACTTTAATGTATTTTTTGTTTTAAAATATTTATGAATAAATAATTTGTGCCCTGGGTAGGTTTAATAAAGTAATTTCTGAAAAATTTTAACATTAATGGTCAAGTTAATTTAATTTTAAGATTTATTAAGTCCTTTTGCTGAGCTGCTCTTTTTCTTTCTCAAGTAAGCTGTTGCAGTTTCTGAGTTATTTATTGAAATATGATTACTGGCACATCAAACCAGCAACAGCAGCCTTGCTATTTCCTTTTACAGTTTTGTGAGAACCAGTTTGTTAGGCATGTAGACCTTTGGAAAGGCAGAAAAACTGTTCTGTACCTTGACTGCTTTTCTTCTCACCTTGAGATGCAGTGGGGGCCAAGCTGCAAAGGGTCCAGCAGAAATGTGCTGTGGTAGATATCATCAGGCAGTCTGGCTGCAGGGTCCAGCAGGGAAGTGAAAGGAAAAAATTCTCTTCAAAAATCATGGGTGGAAAATGTCTTATCAATGGGTTGAATGGGGCTATCAGGTGTAAAACTATATTGAAAAGAGAATCCCTTGTTGGCACGTGTAAATCAGATGTGAAGTGCCCATCAGCCAGGATGCTGATGTAGGGAAGGAGTACAGGTGCACCCCTGCAGCACTGGAAAGGGCAAAAAGGAAACAGATCCTATGTGTAAAGACAATGTTGTGCTGTTAGTATAATTAAAGCCTTAACAGTTTTATCCAGGAGTGTTTATAATCAAATTTTAATTACTACAGGAGAAAGAAAAGAAAATGCAAATTAATACTGCCATGGGAAAAAAGCTTCAGTAATAATGATGCAGTTAAAACTGTGACACACACACTTTCTTGCAGCTACCCCTTTCCCTGGTTATTTCACTCATGTGTCTCAAGGCCTTGGGACCTTCAGCCTTCATCCTGCTGCGTATGTGGGGAAAGATGAACTATCAGCATCATGAGAAGATGATGAGAGAACATGACATCAAGTTAATGGTTTCTTCATTTTTGTTCTCAGATCCACTTTGAGTAATTTTTATTACAGATTTTACACCTTGCTTGTACAAAGTACTTTTATTTATTTTATTTTATTTTATTTTATTTTATTTTATTTTATATTATATTTTATTTTATTTTATTTTCCCCTCCCCCCCCAAATCCACTGTTGATAACATCCAGTTGACTACACTCAGGTGTTCTTCTTCCTGAAGGGAAATTAATTTCTAATTTTTTATATCTTTCTTGAGAACTTTGGTATCCGTCATAATTGGTTTTGTTAGTCACTCATACTCTTAAGATTCTCATCCTCTCAAGTATACTTCTCATGGTGTCTCATCCATCAATGGTATGATTAAATTTACATTTCTTTGTCTAGAGGGAAAATGCAGTACATGACCTCTCCTCTAAGCTAAATTGTTTTTACATTCCCAAATAGCATTATTTGGGTATATTCAGGTGTGAGGAAATTAATGCTTCCTACATCATTCACTGATTAAAGACACTTTAGTATACTGACACAGAAAAACAGACATCAGAGCTCAAATCCAAGTCCTATGAGGGAATGCTCTTTCCAATCTTTTGCTGTTTTCCAAATCCTTATTAGATCTCTGAAAGTGAAGCACACATGGTTACTGGGAAGCCTTAAAGTAGAACCCTAGAGAATTTCATAATGTGATACAAAATTCTCTGAAGTTGCAAGTAGAACTTGAGGTGCACAGAAGCCTGATTTCTTTCATATCTAATCATTTGCAAGGACAAATTATTGTTTCTCGGACATGATGTCACCAGAATTTTTGGGATTTTCCCCACGAGGCAATTTTTTGTAGTAAAGGGGAGGCATTAAAATCCTTTTAAAAATCCCCAAAACAAAGAAAACCAAAATCCCAACCCGAAGAAAAAGATATTTGTTTACTTTACTTCACTTGGAATGATGAAAAAGACCATTTTACCCCATGAATTTAATATTGTGACAGTGAAATTCTGCCTCTCATGTCTGCAAAAATATTTCAATTAAAACTTTTACTTTTCCATCAGCCTGTGACAACATTGTTCCTCCACTGGTTTCAAGAAACTATTCTTCCATGTCACTTTATATGGCTGCTCTGCCCCCTAAAAGGCAAGGATGTATTTGTTATGTGTTCCCCTTTTTGGTGTTCATTCTTCCAAGCATTCTATTAGTTAGTATGAAGGGAGGAAGAGGGAAAAAGGAACTTTGAGGAATTGGGCTGCAGACAGAGATGTTTTGGACTAAATTACAGCTATTTAGGGCCTAATCCAGTATGAGACTGTTTGACAGCAGTAAAAGCAGCCCAAATTATGATAGTTGTGTGCCGGTTGAAGTCATGGTTGTTTGGGGTTATAAAACTGTCTTGGATGAAAAAGACAATGAGATGCTGCTCTATTGCTGTTTTTCCTCCATTCTAGTGAGTGAACATGTTTTGCCATTTGTATTCACTTAACAGGGACAGAGGAAGACAGAAGAAACACTTTAAGTGAGGGAATAATCACCGTGACTCAGTGCATGTAAGGCAGCATGAAACCTCACAAAGGCACAGGCTGTTGAGGCAGTCAGTGCACACAGGGCAGGGCTTCACCTGTGCTTTGGGGAAAGCAGCAGCATTGTTCCAGTGATGGTGTCAGAACTCTGTGTTGTAATTATTGAAATCCTTTCCATCAGAGAACTGGGTTAAAGAGCCTTAGGACAGGTGCAGTTAATGTACAGAATTAGTTTCTGGGGTTTTTTTCTGTTTTTTGTTGGAACAAATAGCCCTAATTTCCCATCTCTGTTCTGCTGAGATGAGGAATTTTCCTCCGCCAGGGGCATGCAAGACTTGTAATTTCCACACTACAGACAGGAACAAGAACTATTCTGAGACTTCAGCTGGAGCTGTTCTGGGTGTGTTGCTTTACTGCTGTGCCAGTTTGATGCTCAACCTCCAAGAAAACCCTGCCCTCCACAGCAGTGCATGTTCTGCAGATCCTGCCAGGGAAAGATGAATTTTCACCATGGGAGCCTGGTATTGCCTTGATCTCCACCACTCCCTGTGATCTTCTGTCACCACCTGGCATTTTGTTATAAAAAACACATAGCTCTTCAATCTTCTAGTTCTTTTCAGATATTGATGGATGACCTGGCAAAGGTCTTAGATGCTAGAAAAGGCAAAGAGAGCATCACCCTCAGCCAAAATGCAGTGGGATGGGGCATGGATTCCTTTGCTCCACATACAATAGGAGGTAATACAATCTTCTGAGAGACAGGAAACTTCAGGTTAGCAATATCCTTGGTTTGGACAGGGATTTGAAACAATTTTGCAGAGACTGAGCAAGTCAGAAGTGTGCTTTGGTGGGTCTTTCCCAATGTGTTCTGGAGAAGCCTCATTATAAATGCTGTGAATGATCTTACTATCCCCAGAGAAACAAGCTTACCAAAATATTTTAGCGTTATTCTTCCTCCGTGAATTTGAAGATTATAAAGTTAGGAAGATGCTGCTTGCTGCATTTGTGGAGGGTCTGAAAACTGTAGCTTGGCATCTTGTGGCTTTACTTCTTTGACTGTTTCCTCTGAACATCCCTGCAATTATACATAAATTAGGAGGAATATCTCAAGAAGAACATAGAGGTAAGACATCTGTCTTCAGACAAGGCTTATTACTCTTATTGTGCTTGCCATGTGTTTGTTATGAATTTACAGAGGAATTAAGCAGCAAAAATTAACTGGGTGAATCATTTTACAGAGGATGTCAGAGGATGCATCTTCTCAGCATCCTTGTAGTACACTTTGCTTAGTACAGACTCTTCCTCTGATCACCAGTAGGTTGAAAAAGTGCCTTCTTTGTGATTTTTTTATAATAAAGTGAAGATGAAAAACAAAAGTCAAGACTGCAAGAAATGCTGATTTATTAGATTCAGACAAGCTAGCAAGGTGCATTCCTTTCTGCCTTCTACATTAGAAATGACTTGAAATCCTCTCCAAGCACTTAATGAATAAAAACCAGTGGACTGTGAAGAGAGAAAGACCAAGAGGGCACAAGAAATCCTACATGGTTAAGCTTCATCTTAAGTGATGATCACTGGACTCCAAGATAGGGGTAAAATTACACACCTTTGGCTGGCTCTGTAGCAATCCTTCCCACATTGGTCAGGCTTCTCCCATAACCTTCCCAGCCTCTGCCCTGCCTGTCCTCAGTCTCTGTGGGTGGTACCTGTCCTTGTCTGCCACCTTTCAGTTTCTTCCACTGGTCTCTTTATGCTTTTCTCAAGCAACACAATTCAGATGAACCCCACTGCCTTTTCTCTCATTTCTGCCATGGTTTATCCAGGATGTATTTTTCTAGGCAATAAAGCTTCATATTCCAGGAGATGCTGGATTGCTAAGCATTTAGGGATGATTACCACTGGCTTGTTTATTTCTTTCTCTACTCTCATCAGCTCTTTCAGGATTTTCTATGTCGTTCCAATATAAGGTATTTATTCCGTTATCCTTTGCCCTATTATAGGTGTGTAGTTTCAGTCCGAGCCTTTTTAGTATTTTTGCTCTATCTTGTACATTTAGGTCTTAATTAAGAACTCAGAATTGCTGTATTTAGCACTTCAGAGTTGTATTTAAGACAGTTTCTATACTAAGGGGGCCTATATTCTCTATTTTTTCTTCTATAAAACAGAAATTTTAAATTACTCCCCTTTTGGATTGTATTTTTTGGACTTCAGTAATATCTCTGCATCATGAAAAGGCAAAGACTTTAATAATCAAATCACAGATTTTTGGATTCTTTTTCTCTTACTCTAGCACATACAGCCTTTTTTTTTCATTTCACCCTTCACCCAGGGGTGAGTATTCATTATGATAATAATGTCATACAACACAGTAGCTAAATTATCTCCACAATGCAACTCATCCAGAAAAAAACAGTTATAGAGCTTATAATTTACACCATTTCTGCTGCACAGAATGGATTGTGACATATGTTTGACTTTTTCACAACTCAGGTTTGTAACCCTTAATGGCTTCAGCCAAAACATACTGTAACCAGGAGGTTTGTTTGCACTGAATTCCAATAGGACTGATTTTCCAGGCATTTAATTTTTTTTTCATCATTCACTGCCGTTTTTAATCTTCTATCTTTGCATGAAATACAAGTGCCTCTTATGTTGCCAGCATTTTTGACGCTCTGGTAATATCAGAGATATAGCAATTAAAATATTTTTTTCTGGGTGGGTGAATATATTTGTCTTCATTAAATCTTCATTTCAAAGCATAACCCGGAGGGAGTTTGTAAATTAACCCAAAAATGAGCTTTTGTAGAGCAAACACGGGTCAATTCTTTGAATAAAAATTACATTTCATTGAATTTGTTTCCACTCTCAGGGAGAGAAAACACATTATTGAGAGGCCGAATGAGGGGCTCGTCACACCAGGGTAGTTTGCCTTGGCAGTATCAAACTTTGCCTTGGCAGTATCAAACAACACTCAGCCTTACTCTCCCATGCTGAGTAACTCTATTGACATCCCACTCCGTTTTTAGTTTAACAAATCTGGGTAATATTTTTTCCATGAGGAAATCAACTGAACTACGGACAGTGTGATGCTTTGGATACAGAAAATTTACCTCTAAGGAGGTTTTGTAAATGTTTCACTCACTGCAAAACATCTGTTTCTGTGTTATATCAGAATGCCTCAAAGTTGTTTTGTGTTTTTGCTGTGTTATTTAAATCTATTCTCTAAAGACCTGTATTCAAGGAACTTTGATATGATGTCTGTTATGCTTTCACATCTAACCATGTTTTCTTCTTGATCACAGCTGGGCTATTACATCCTTTGAAGCAAAATTCACTTTACAGTATTTCAGCCCAGTGCTTTGCCTTTGAGCACATTTCCTGCACAGCTAACTTGCACAAATTAGGTATTTTTGAGGCTCAGTTGATATAAAAAATAAACAACCCAAAACTAGTTGATAAAGGTTTTCAATGTTTTGGACTCTGAATTCTCCAAATAGGTGACTTGTCAGATTAAAATAATAATTAAAATAACAGCTTACAAAACCCTTCACAGCTCTAAGTCTGTGAAAGACAATTTTCCCAGATATGTATGAGTCTAAGCCTGGAGACAGATAAATAAAAAACCCTCTGAATTCCCAAATGCTCCTTGCCCCCTCTGCTATTCCTAGCAGTTCCTCCTTGCCTGCAGCTCACTGTTTCTTCAGGCTCTTTTAATCAACTGACTGAATGCTTTTATTCTGCCTTCAGTGAAAATACTGAATGTGCTGATCTCCTAAAGAGCCTTGTGACTACTGAGCCAAGGATTCAAGCCTTGTGTTCTATGTTGCACTACAAAGCAGGAGAAACTGTTCCGTCACTGAAACTCAGGAATATCATCCGTCTCATGAAAATGACGTTTTTCTATATGCGTGCTATGTAATGAAAAGTATTGTCATTCTGGTTCTATTCAGGCAGGCACATAACTAACACTGAAATATTTCCATATCTTTATCCCTGTCATATGCTAGAAAGCTGAGAAGAAGGCAACATTGTTATTCCATCTAGGTTTTAAATAAACCTATTAAATGCAACGTATTTTGGATGGGTTTGGAAAAACAAACAAACAAAAAAACAAACAACACAACAAAAAACAAACAAAAAGAACTCCCCAAAAACTGCTGCCAAAAAGCCCCAAAAACCAAATCAAAAAAAGAACTGTTCAATATCCTTATTCCATAAAGCCCATTGTCTGTTCTTTGGTGGTTACATCAATCAGAGGTTGTGTTTAACTGTGCAACACGGCCTTTGATTAGAGATGTTCTGCTCTGTGCATCAATAGAAATAATTCTTTCTTATCTAGAAATAATCACTTAGAGTAAATGTTTTCTGTCTTGCCAGAAATACCAAGCATCTGGTGTGCATTGGTTGCTGCTGGCTGTAGCCATTAACACACAGGAGGGACAGCCTGTCACTCTGCTTTTTTATGTCTTAGACTTGCATCCTGATATTAAAGTTAGAGCCTTCTGATGTTTTGGAACTCTGAGCTGAGTTCCCAAGCCTTTTCATGTAAATAAGAAAATGTTTACATTCCTTTGCAATGAGAGAACATTTGAGTGATTGGAATGATCACCAATTCGAGTGATGGGATGATTTGCTTTTGGCCAATACTTGGCCACTTATGTATAGTGTATATAAAGGGAGTCAGAAAATTTGAATAAAGAGAATTCCTGCATGCTGACCCCGGACCTGTCCTGCCTCATCCTTTCCAAACTTCACGAATGCTGCACAAATAGTGCAACAACAGCCCATGGCCCCAGAGCCATCCAGACCTTCTTCATCTCCAGATGTACAGGGATGAAGCCTGCAAGAACACCTGTCCTGTGTGGAAAGGAGCAAATCCTGCTTGCTCCTTTGGGATACGTGCACCTCATGCTGAAAACCAGTTTAACCTGGGTCGGGTGTGCAGAGGAAAAGCCTCAAGTTTTCACCACAGTTTGTGAATCAAGAGAGAAGTGTTCACACTGAGCCAATGAAATAAACATTAGTGGAGGGTGTGAGGCTGGAGTCGTGTCCAGTGCCTTGTGCAAGGGATCCTCGGAGCCTGGCTATTCAAATAGAGCAGTGCCTTCCCTGGGCCCCCTGCAGCCAACATAAACATCATTAACAATTGCAGCCTCAGGTAGTGAAAACTGTAAATCTGTGATACTCCCCTGCCCGAAAAGGAGCTGCACTGGCTGAACAAAATTAATCAGCTCACTGCACTGAGAAATAGTTTAATCCTCCTGCAGTGGGGAAGGAGGAGGGAATGATCAAACATCTTCAGGCAGCAGGGCTGGTTTGTAACTCATCAGTGGAAAAGAATGGCTTTTAAAGGAATTTTACTTTCCAACTGTTGTAAGGAAAAACACCCAACCCACCTATTTAACACTCTTTGTTTAATGTTGCTTCTTCTATCAGTGAGAAAACCAATCAGTTGCCTACAGACAGATTCTCTGCCCATTCTCACAGAGCTCTGCACCTTCTGAGAGGCAGGAGCAGCTGTGCCATACCTGGCTCATGCTGCTGGCAGCAGAGGAGCCCAGACCAGCAGAGCTCAGCACTGTGGGGTTATCAGCACTGATGACACCGGGGCAGAGCACCCAGCTGGGACTGTGAGAGAGGTTAACACAAAGATTAACACACGCTAGAGGGTACAGGCAGCGGCAGAAAATAAATTGTGGAAAGTTTTCCCTCCATTCCAAAGCTGCAGAAGGTGGAATAGTTACAGGTTTACAAAGGAGATCCTTCTGTAGGTCTATTTTTGATCTACCTAAGTGATCATTATTGGTTGTGATCTGTCATGAGCCCCACCCAGACAGCAGAGAAATGAAATTCTGTGAATTCAGAACTGATCCACATTCACTTACCTGTTAAGTGCGCATTTCTCTGTGAATGTGCACATCAACTACTCGTGTATTCTGAAGAAAGCACTGTACGGATGTAATGTTAAGAGAATATTTGTGATTAGGCTGTCAATTATTCTGAATTCAAGGAATTTTCCTAGTTTTGCTCTTTACTGGTGTTCTTTGCACTGATAAGAATGAAAGAACCTTAATGGCTTTCAAACCTTGTGAATGAAATGAGCATTAACCAGGCTGAGGATGTTGCAAAGCTCACTTTTAAAACTATGTTAAACTTTTGAGTATAACACGGGAAGCCTACAGGGTTCTCAAAAGTTGTTGTGATAAACTACATCTAAGATTGAAAAAGAAGATTCGCTTTTTAAAATTTTTGATTCCTCATGTTATATAAATTGTGGAAAAGACATCTGCATGAGAGACAAGGAACAGGAATTTGCAAGGGAAACAACTGTTTCATTTGATGGAAATAATTTCCAACAAGGCACAATGGGGGAAAAGGTTTTCACTGAGATTTCTGAACCAAATTGTATTTTAATTATACTGGGGCTGAGTTATTGCTGGTAACTTACATGTAGGTTGTACATCAAACTAGTAACTCAGATATTTATTAGTGATTCAAGTATCAGTAATAATAATACTGTCTATTTAATCTATCGATTTTTTAGTCTACTTTGTTTTATATCCTGTCCTCTTAATATTCAGTGTGTAATACCAAGTTATAATATTTTTAAAGGGTTCATTTAAGAAAAATGCCTTTTGAATTGAGTTATTTAAGAATTACAACAGCAACTGACAAGTTATTCCAGAGAAATAATTTGAACTCATCTCAATGTAAATGAATTTTCAGGAAATGTGAAATGAATTTTCAGGTAATGTCATACATTACTTCACCAGTGCAAGGCAGTGCAAGATTAATGATAAGGAATTAAAAAGAGTGTAGAGAGAAGTAAGAAGTAAAAGTGTCACCATTTTTCGCTTCCCATTAGGATAGATAAAATAGATTTTTTAAAATTATAGTTTTTATTGAATATTTATTTTTATCTTTTACTTCATGGATCAAACTTTTTTGGTATACTGTTTTTGAAGTGGGGCTGGGAGAGTTTTCTATGCCCTGCTCTGTTAGCAAACCTCAGGCTGGGGTTGGCCAGCAAAGGTGTCATTTGCCTTTAGTGCAAATACATTTGCTCAAAACAAGTTCAAGGACGACTCTAGGATGACTCTCCTAAGTTTTATTCCCATGGAGGAGGATATCTTGAAGCTGTTTTGTCCTGCATGTAGCAGACACTAGAGGAAGGGTGATTGTGTAGTTGCAGAGTTTGTACTTCCCAGATCTCCAAATTCCAACAAGTAGCCCCAAAACAAAACCACACCTACAGTGTATGGAGATCTCTCTCTCTCTTTTCCTGGACTTTCTCTTTTCAATCATTGTGACCTTTATCTTTTCTACTAACTTCTCCAAACCTAGGGACAGATGATGGTGATATTATAATGAATAAGTTCCTTTGTGGTTCAGCTGATTCAGCCAAACTTGAGTCTGTTTTGCCAGTTGAGGCCAAGATCCTTCTAGCAGAGTGGTTGCAGTTCAGCTCCATTTTTGGCTTTAAATTTGTAGTTGTTCTCACAGCCCCACTCTGTATGAATTGTCTACATCTATATCCACATTTCCTGAGCGAGAAAGAAAAGTAACTTAGACACTGTGGCTGTGCAAGTTTGACAAATCATAGCTTGTAAAGAATGACTTATTTGTGGGGAAAAAACCCCAGTGGTGGGGATTCAGAATTTTGGAAGTATCTGGAAGGCTATATTTGGTCCAAATCAATACCCCTTTTATTTCTGATGCATCAGGGAGACCTTGCAGATATGTATTGGAATTTAAAACATGAGTGTAGGAAAAGCTGTGACTCCTGGGGTTTGGGATAACTTTTGCTGCTGTGATGTTCATCACCTCACATCCCTTACTCTGTCCTTGGCCAAAGTCATTAAAGTTTTGAGGATCTAGTCAATAAATTGAAAACCATAAATGTACAGAAAAGCAGTTCAACTCCAGGGTTAAAAAATACAAGGATTTCCTTGTATACCACAAACATATATTTCTGAGTCATTCTTGTCTGAAATGTTCATATTTAGACATCCCTCTTCTCCCTTCTTTTCTTTATTCAGTGTTAATTATACTTGCTGGGCAAGGAAAACAAGATTGTTTCTTGTTTTCTTGGTACTACAGAACTGTGCTTTGGAGGATTCTATCTCATGGTGTTTTTTCACCATTTTTGGTGTCAGAAGTCATTTTACCATCTATAGCAGCATTGCTGGGTTATCTGTATTTCACTTTACCACACAGCTCATACTCTTTTTTGCAACTGAAACAGACCCTTACTACAAGGGAATTTTAAAATTTCATGGCTTTTCCAGCTTGTTTATATGACAGAAAAAAATGAGTCCTTCTTATCAGTTAAAGAGCATGGAATCCAAGGATGTCAAGAATAAATGTGAGGGACATTCATGTCTTCTTTAGGGTGTGCAGTCTAGTTATACAAGATAAGCATTAGTTTTTATTAAATTTATTTTTTCCCATTTTTTTTACTGTTTTCCCTCCCCTATAAAGTTTTAAACTGTATGATGTTTCAAACAAAGGCATTATTGTAGATTTTGGCCTGAACTCTCCCCTTATTGTTGTTGGCTTTGTATGACTTCAGAGCAAAAATAAATGAAAGAGAAAGGAAACCCCTGGTTTCCAATAAAGCTATACACTTAGAACCATTTTGCTACCAGTGCAGATGATGCAGATTAAATATCTTCATTTAGTAGTAAAAACCATTTAAATTAGTGCAGCCTGCATAGAGCAAACAGTAACAATGCAATTTGCTGGATTCCTACAAGATTTTAAACTGAAATGCAGAAGGATTGTGTTTAGGATCTTCTTCTCTCAAGACTATATGCAGCTATGACATGTATAAATTTTAGTCTCCATTACACCAGGGCTTCTTACTTTTGATCTTCATGGTGCAGCTGCAGGCTTTGCCTTCCAGAGATGTGTAATAAGGTGCTCTGTAATTCTCAGGCCAAAAGGTTCTGGGGAATCAGATTTATTGTCATCCTACCCCAGTTATAGGGGTGAGATGCAGTTATTTTAGAGCTCAGAGCTGGGGAAGGTGAGGGTCACTGGAGACCAAAGAATAATGGTGAGGTATGGAAATGAGACTACTGATACAAACACATATAATAAGAATAATAAGAAATACTAGCTCTGACATTGGTTAGACAGAAATGAGAAAAGTAGTCAGGTTAGTAACTATAATGACCATAAAGATGGAATCAAGAACTATTTCTTGCCTCTGTTTGATGTATTACAGGGTATACTGGGAGGTACTTATTTGTCTCCTCAATTGCTACTGGAACTGAAAGCTGCTACAATTAAAACAAATTATTGAAGAAAAATTTGAACTGGAATGCAGGGGTTTTTAAACTGTCAGCCAAGGAATTATCTTCAATAAGATAATTAATAACTGTAAGGAAGATTCAGAAGATTGGCAGAATATTAATATTTGATCAATATGGAAAAAGTATGTACAGGAGGCTGGGGTAATTTCAGGGCTAAGAAAGAGCTTCACAGCCTATATAAGTTAAATAATAAAGTGACTGATACATAACTCAATTAGTAAAGAATTATAAGGTAAAGAACAGAACAGCAACCAACACTGAAAACAGGACTGATAACTACAACGAGATATGATGAATTCCTCATGACTTCTGCCATCTCAGTCTGACTGGAAAATCAAAGACTTGTGATTGTAGTTTTACTTCCACTGCAAGCAACATTCAACAAATGCTGCTGTGATTCTACTTCTGAAACCCTTGAGAAGAAAAGGGAGGTCATAGTCCTCTCCTTCAGCCTTTAGAATATGCACTGGTGATAAAAAAAGTTTAGTGTGAAGATTATGGACCATAATTTTGTTTTCAGAGCAGGAGGAGAATAAATACTTACTCAGAGAAAGAACCTTACCAAAACGAGTAAAGAAAATGATACATTTGTTAGTGATAGGACAGATCGGTCACTAAATCAGAGATTTTTTTGCTGCTAGCAATGAATCTAATCAATTGTGATGTATAAACAACCTGGAAAAAATAGATCAAATGCATATCTAACTTGCACTGCAGAAAGAAAGAAGTCTATCCTAACCATTAAGCTACACTTAGCTTGAGTACTGTTAAAACCAGAAAATGGGAAAAAGCAAAAATGGATGGAGACTTCCTCACTGGAGGTGGATTTTCTTTGACAGATTCACCACAATCATGCTGAAACTTTTGTCTTTGGTGTGCAGCCATCAGTTTCGGTGTGTATTTCACTCTTTCACTGCAACCTTTCTCTTAGAAAAAAAAAAGTCAATGTAGAGCATATCTGTTTCTTTCAGGTACTTTTCTTTAAGTGCCTGTTTGGTTACAACACTTTTAGTAAAGAGTCTGTTCAATTTATGAAGAAACAAAATATAAAATATAAACAAGGAAAAATTTTCTGGTCCTGACGTTTTTCCAGCTTACCAGCTGATGATGCCTAGTGATTATTAGAGTATGTAAAATCAGCAAAAATTAATGTTTTCAGATCTAATTCATAAAGAAAAGCCAAGTAAGATATTTCCCTAAACAAATGTATGTGCAGAAGTTTATTTTTTATATATCGTAAAGGCTGAATCTTGATTTTTTTTCTCAAAAGTTTATTCAAAGTGAGGAAATAATAGACAACGCTGAAGTAGGTAAAAGAGATTATGAGAGCTGTGAAAAGGAGAAATGAAAGCCAAGATGAGCCAGTTTGATAAAAGACTAAGAGAGATAATATAATACAAAGGCCAAATCACTGTTTGGGCTTCTCTGAACTTGGCAAATGTTTGGCCAAGAAAATCAACTCAGAGAAGGGTACAATTAATTTGAAAGGCTGTCAATATATCTGCTAGCTGGCCTCCTCAAGCCCTTGGAGGAGCAAGGGTAGTTGGAAATTCTGACCCAATGTTTTATAATGTATCAAAGCATGTTTATTTTTTTTCCACAGCCATTAAAAGTGACTCGAGAGCTCTCTGCCTCTTGCTGCTTCTTTGCTTGGACAGGTTGTGTGCCAGTGGTATAATTCAGAATCACTTCTCTGCACTTTTCAAGCTGTAGACCGGGTTGAACTTGAGCCAGAAAGCTGCTGACTTGTTTCACAAAGGCCCTTATGGGATGTCTGGCTGAGGGAACATCATTAAAATGATGCTTTGCAGGTAGTGCAGCCAGGCCAAAGCCTCGTTTGTAAACCCATCAGGTCCAGGCACTGGTTTGCTTTCTATGTGGTTTGCTTTTCTATATCTCAAGTGATATTGATCTTGCTGTATCCTAAACCTAGGACTGAGCTTTTTGTACCTCCTAGAAGGTGCCCATGGCTTGCCCTCCTGCCTCATGCCCACCTGTTTGGACTGCAGGGTTGGAGCACCAAACAGGTTCCAGCCTCCTCCTATTTCTTGTACTCCAAAACATCTCTCAACGCTAACAAACCAAGGCAGCAGAGCTCAGGAGTGGGGAAAAAAATACATTTGTTAAGCCTGGCATATGATTTTCTGATTAATGGAATTACAAGTGAGATAGATACGAGACAGCTGTTGTTATTAAATAATTCTGCTTATTTGCTGAGAAAAATGAACTGCATGCAGCATTGAGCTCTAGGGACTGCCTGACCATAGGGGATGAAAGATCAGTTGTGAGGTTTGCATTTATTTGATGGGTGGCCAACACCAGAATTGTTTTAACTGGACATATCCATAAAATGTTAATTGTCTAACAAGATTGTTCTGAGGTCCTTGGGTATTAAAAAAACCCAAACCAACCCAAACCAAACCAAACCAAACCAAACCAAACAAAACAAAAAACACAAAAGAAAAATCCCACAGGTAAAATGTAATTTATTTATTTATTTATTTATTTATTTATCTATTTTATTTGTTTTTTCTTCCAGTACTGTTTACAGAAGATCTGGTTCCTGTCTCTGGACCAGACTTTACCCTCGTGGTTGTTCTTTCCTCACATAAATACACAGATATCTGACATAAATACACAAATACTCTTCTCTCAAATGCAACAGCAGTTCCTGTAGGTTGTCTCCTGTCAATGCAGACAATGCCTGGGCAGACAGATAGGGGAAAAGAGAGGAAAACAGAGATTTTCAAGTGTCATAGCAAGCTCCAAGCTCAGAATTTCCTGGTTGTTCCTTCCTCCTGCTGTTATAGAGCTCCTTGTAGCCTCCAGGAAAGGTATGACAGCATTTTAATAGAGATTTTGAAAGAAATTAGCAAGAGAGCTATGACTGGCATTTCTGTGCTGAGATGCCATGAGCTCTAACCTCCCACTGGTGAAAAATTCAGCTGAAGTCAATTTTGATTTTTTTTTAAATAGCTTAGAAAGCTTGTTTACATTTCCAGTGTACACTTACTCATGATCCATTTAAGGTCACGTGTTTCTACCATAATTATCTTTAAAATTACATAACCTTTTTTTCTCATCTTTATTTCACTGATGTATTTATAGAAATACAACATTTTAGCCCTTGCAAGCTGTGGTTTTTTAAGGTTAAACAAAATCTGTTGACTTCTCTCAGAAATTAACTTCTTCTTATTCTGAACATATTAATATCTATTTTGTATTGATTTCAGTTCATCTCTTTTCAACATCTGTGGCCAGGATTACATATGCTACAACAAAGGATATTTAACTAGTGCCTTGTAAAATGGCATTAATAACTCCTTGTCTCTATGGAAAACACTTTCCTTGATAAGGAATTACAATCATCTTTTTCATGTCTGCATCACATTGATGGCTTGTAGTCATATGATTGACTGATACACCTACTTCCTTCTCATTCATTGTCACTTACACACTGGGAGCCCATTTTCTGTGGCAAGAAAATGCTTGTTTCTGTTCCCTATGGACATGGCCATAGGATTTTTAGCATTACACACTTTTTCAAGGTCATAGAGTACATGTGCTTCTGTGCATTAATCCATTTCTATACCATGTTGACTACACCTCCCATCTTATGCCTTTTGCAAAAAGACAAATTATTGTCTTTTCCAGGAGCAGAAAATGCAATTTATTTAAAAAGCAATCTCCTTTCCTCTGAGTGAAGAAATATCTTGAAGGCTAAACCTACCTGAAATATAAAATGGGACATATTTCTTTATGTGCCAGGTTTATTAACAAAGTCTAACTTCTACAGTTCTGCACCATAAGTCTTAAAAATTTAATTTTTCAACTGTTTGTAGTTCATCACAAAGAGTGTCGTAAAAGGCTATTGGAAGCTTGACTTCAACAGTTGTTTGATGTTAATTACAGCTTCATTATTATGATGAAGAACCTTATCTCTTTTAAGATTACTTAAATCTCAGTTGTGAATGACAACAGCAGATTATCAGACATCAGCCCGGATTTTTTTTTTTTTTTATATGGTGAAAAAAATCAAATGAACACACCTAATTATTTCTAATGAGAATTGATAACTAGATAACTCCATGCTACATAATTGGGTGTTTTAATTGTTTGACTAGGTTGAGCTAGGAGAGGGTAACCCTATAATGCCAGTGTTTGTTCTTCCCATAGCTCAGTACTGTGTTTTATCTCTTCAGTACTTTTGATAATGACACACCTTTTCTAGCTCTGTGATGAAATATTTTCTACAATTTTCATTGAAATATGTAGTAAGAAAACGAACCTCTTTTGCATTGATATTTCAAAAATGTAGAAGTGATTTTAGAAAACTTATTTTGAGAACAAATCCTTCAGTAAGGGTTTCTGACTGTCCTCAGAAAACACTTTTTCTTGTTGAGAGACTTTTCCCCTAGTTTCTCCTTCCTGGGGTTATTTATGGTTATTTTCCTTGAATGAAAAAAGAGGTTTTACCAGGTGTTCTCTTTCAACTCATCCCCAGAACAGAGCAGGGATGGGATGCAGAGCAGATGTGTTTCAGCTGGGGCAATAGCACTGCAAGGGCAATGGTCTGTGATTTTATAGGGTTGTCCTGGCCCAGCTTCCTGCATCTGGAACTTGCTCACCACTGCACTGTGCATGGACCTCCTGCAGCTCCTCCAGGGAGCTGGGTCTGAGCCATCTGTGCCAAATCCTTCCCCATCTGTTACCAACTCATCACCCTGGTTGCTTGCTGCCAGGCCTGGACCTGCTCGTTTGTCTCAATTAGCTGCACATATTGATTGGATTTGCTCCGTTCTGTAGGGGAAGATGTTTTGTGGTTTGTTGGTAAGAGACTTTTTCCTGTGGTGAGGGGATTGTTAATGTTCCATGAGCTGGTGAGGAGATGTCTGATGGAGATGAGATTAGGCTCAATTTATTGGAGGAAGGAAAAAGCTTTGCCTACTTAGCAGTGAGAGGGGAAAATCCATTGGGATTCAAAACAAACCTGTTGTTTCCCTCAGAGGAAGGGGCAGTGGGCTGTCCAGGCTGGCAGCACTCTGCCTGGAAGAGGTGTACACAGAATAATTTTCCATCTCCTGTCCCTCACATAATAAAAGTGCTTTATGTAAGGGACATTTGACTACAAATCTGTTTGCTTTGTGCCCTAATGTCTGTTACTGCACTCTACCCAAGGTCATTGCTCCTCTTCCCTAGGCAGCTCTGTATTTCCAACAATTGCCATGGCAAGAGGGAGAGCTTGGAGCTAAGCTCTTATATTTCTTGTTGTTTTCCTGAATGTGTTTTCTTAACTCTTAGAAGAATGCTTTTTTAAACCTAACTGACAAATTAATACCATGACAAATTACAATATTAAAAAAAAACACTTAGGAAGAATTCGCCACAACACTCGCAATGCAAGTAGGTGTAAAAAGAACAAACCCCAAACACCCAAACAATAAATGTGAGAATTGTGTTAAAAGCTTTTTTTATTATTATTCTGGGAAAAGCACATTCTTCTCTAGAACTTTTTCCATAGTTTTAATGACTATGTTTGATTTTTTTCTCTTTTGTCTTTCATAGTAACCTCTGGTTTCAAGAAAGTAATCATGCACAATGGAGTAAGGGAGCAAAATAACACACTTTTGCCCTTCTTTGTGTGCAAGGACAAAATGCTTCTAAAACAAGCTGCTGCTGTGACTGCATGTGCAGAAGTGTCAGGTTCCTGGGCTGGTAATGTCATGAGGGTTCAGGGCTGGAGGAACAAGAGTGGCAGCCTTGGCCCCCTCACATCCCACAGTGTGAGGGGTGAGGTTAAAACTTTGCCAAGGGCTGCAGAGGCATTTACCAGTAGGAGAAAAAGAGATGAACTCTGACATGCCAGGGTGTGTCCTCTGGTCATTGCAGCCTCCTCTGCCTGCTCCTGTCTCTTAGCCTCTGATAAGGTTAGGTCCTGTTTTCCTTACATATCTTGTCCTAGTCTATTCTCAATTTTTTCTTGTCCCAGTCTTTTTCCCAGTCACCCATTGTACCCCCACAAATGGGAGCTCTGTCTGAGAAATGTCCTTTCCTGCTCTTCATATCCAAAGTTACAGGCACTGTTGCAGTTATCTGAAATTTTTTATGTGAACAATCTTCCCTTTTTCTAGACACAGAGTTCATCTTTTTCTAGGCTCACTCCATGTAGAGAAGACCAAACTAGACACTTCAATCATCTCTGGTGGCTGAAACTTGGTGCAAGAGCCTCATTCTCAACACTGAGTTGTCAATAAAGTTTCACGCTGGATTAATAATTGCTTATTTCACAAGGCATAAAGACAGAACTCCTCCTTTGATCTCATGAGAAAGGTAGACCTGGGTATAAAGCAGAGTTAGCTTGTGAAAAGTGCAAAATATTTTTGGCACACCCCACAGATGAGATTTGGATGACATTTAAAAGTCCATGCTGCTGAGATTAATTGGCTAAAGCTCCTGGAAGGTTGTCACTGGCACCTTGGTTTTCAGTCCAGCACTGTGCTACGAGATAAGTTTGAGTAAACTGTGCTGCAGCCAGCAATTCCTCCTGGAATTAGCCAATATTGAATAGAGCAGTGAACTTTGCAAGGAGGCCCTGAGCCTCTGTGTATGTTTAATGATGTTCTAACATCTGTCAGTTGCTTAATTTCCAAAGGGAGGAGTGCTCTCCCCAGCTCTCAGGCTCAAAATCATCATTCCACCCTGCACTCCAAACAAAAGCGCTCTGCCTGTCGCTCTCTGACATCTGATGAGAATGATTGCCCTCCTACCAAAGGAGAGGAATTGCTAAGCAGCACCAAGGCAGTAATTACAGAAATCAAAGCAGACATTTCCCTGCTGGTGCTGTGGGAAGGTGGCAGTGGGTTTGTAAGGAATGGGACTCAACCCTGGGCAGGTGAGGTGCAGGCTGATCATTCTGTATTTGATGGAAACTCCCTGGAGAATTTATGTTTTATCTAGTCTACCACCCAATCTTCTTCTGACCCGATTTTGCATTTCCTTCATTTCTGGCAGGTGGGACAGTGTGGATTTTGCTGAGCTGACACTCAGGGATGATGTCTGGCCTGACAGGCAGTGGGAAAGGGTTTCAATAAAGTCTTGTGCCCTGGACAGACACCTCCTTAACTGAAGTGTTAGAGGAGGTGAACTCAGTGAAATAATTGGGGAAAAAAAACTAATAAATGTCATGACTGGTGTAAGGTCAGATAGATTTTCAACTGAAATGGCCAGAGCATGCCCTGACCCAAGGCTCAGCCTGTTCAGCTGTCTGGTGTTCAAACCCTGATCTGGCGCAGATGAACCATGTGGTTTTTGGCTCACTTTTACCGAGGAAATTGTCTAGATGTGATGAAGTTGTGCATGAACATGTCTATAAACATGAAAAAGAGAGACCAAAATGGAAATGCTAAAACAGTAAAAATTAGTGCCTTAAGGATCCAAAGGGCAAATAATCACTTGAGGTGTAGAACCCTGAGGGAGAGGCAGAGATGCAGAAGATGTAAATTCAGTGGAATGCAGATGAGCAATAAAAGGTGCAGTGGAGTGTGACCACCCTGTCTGCCTGACCAGCAGTGACACATCACGGGGGATTCATCAGGATGGGAAGTCTGGTAAAGCTCAGCCTCATAACACCTCACTCCTGGATGTTTGTTCTGCTTGTGAGGCAGGGAACAACTACTTTTCACTCCAAGGTTGGGTTCATTTTTCCTGCAGAATATCTTTCTATGGAAAAAAGATTCTCCTTCTCCCCTAAATTTGACTGATGGCTGTTTAACAACAGGAGCTTTAGCAGAATTTAGACTAAAAAGAAATGCAAATATTTCCTATAGATTGCAGATTTATGAAACCTGGACTTTTTATTTTTATTTGGCAGTTTTTAGAAGAAGGGAGCAAAGGAGGGGAATCATGATGACCAGTTTAGCAGTTTTATAAATAAATGGAAACTCTGGTATCAGAGTTACGCTTTGATATTTAAAATAGAATGTGAAACAGTGAGGGCAGATTTGAAATTTGTAATTTTCTTGGAGGTGGAAATAAATAACTGTATTCATGGTGCATAACTTCTATTAAGAAGTTGATGTTTCAACCATAAAAAGTAATAAAGGTGCTGGCAAAAGGATATGCCATGTCATACCTAACTAATTCATGTACTACAACAGTTGTACACATTTCCACACCCCATTTATGTGGATGTTATGTGCATATTTAGGAGTATATAGGCCTGTGTGCTTGAAGGAGGCAGTGATTTTCTTCTATCATTTTTTTTTTCACCCAAATTTTGAGTGTTACAAAGTAGAGAAAATATAAGTTTGTTCTTCCTTGTCTGCAAGGAAGGATAAAACAGAGATAAAGACCTGTAGATAGAGTACAACATTAATGGGAATATTGTCCTCAGTGATGCTCCTTCACTAGGATGGTTAAAAGAAGAAGACTCCTTGTTCCAGCTAGTCAGGAAAAGTTCTGATCATCAGCAGAGCTGTTTAGAGCTCACAGTGCACAGCATACTTCATGTGATAGCAAACTTTTGGCTGCATATGGGTTGCATTTAACCAGAAGTAGTTCTCACCTGCTTGATTCAAGGTTTGAAGGCTGTAATAGCTGTGCTTTCATTTAGGTATAGCAAATAAGAGTTTAAGTTGTTTTCTATTCAACAAAACTGTGCCATATCATACGGAGTGTTAACACTTTTTATAATCTAATATTTTAAAAGAAAATTTCCTAAAATGCTTCTTCTTAATGAAGCAAATCTAAGTAGCTTCCAGGGGCAGACAATGTTGTACAAAACCTTACATCAGAAGAGGTGGCAATGTCCTAACCAGAATTTCAGATTGGATGTGGAGGATTTCTGACAGCAGCTTAGCCCAGGCTGAAATCTGGAGCAAAATTATACGTGGGCGATTTTCACACTATAACCAAGGACTTCTTGTATGACACTGGGCAGATCCCTTTATCTCTGGGAGGTGGACTGATGCTATCTAATTTGGAATTGCCTGAGAAATCTGACATCCTGGGGTCCTGGGCAGCCAATGAAAGGAGTATGGGCAGTACAAAACTTGCTTATCTCAGTAGGGGTTCCATGGAGCTCAGGCTGTTGGATTTACAACACTGCACTCAGCCACACATGACTGGATGAGCTTAACCTTTCTCTCTGTCACTTCTCTACCAGTACAATTATTTTGATTCTGTATTTTTATTCTCTGTCCCATTTCTTTAGTTCACCAGATGTTAAGACAGTTATCTTGGGCTTTCTCCACTCTTAAAGCAACAGGCTGTTGAAAAGCAGTGAAGGTGCTGGCGCTATGTTAATGGAAATGCATGTACACTATTAGTAAACACCTAAGTACTAGCCAAAGATAGAGATCTCAGCTTTGTGCTAGTCACAATAATATTTTTACTACTGTCTACTGAGTATTCTGTTAACTGAAAAGTAATGATCCTGTTCAGGGCAACCTTATCACTTGTACAGGAATACAGAAAACTCTTGCAACTCTGAGCAGTTTTTTCCTCTCAATTAGTTAACTCTCAGGAAGTCATAGCTGCTAAGGAGATATTAATAGCAGTGATCAAAGAGAGAGATCACAAATGTCAAAATTTCCAGCTGAAGACATAATTACCCTAAAAAGCCTTTTATGTAACTTTTTGCCGCATCTGCTGAAATTTATGAATCACAAAAGAGAAAGTAATCATCCTGAGAAAGAAATTAAAATGCATAGGTCTTCCAATATTTTATGCAAACAGAAGATTTGTTATGTGTGGCTTAAATTCAGAATATTATTTTTTAAATGGAATAGTTTGTAGAATTGGTGAAACAAAAGTATTCAGGGGACAAACATGCAGCATCTCAGAAAGAAGGGGTGACCAACAAATGGCTTGCCTACAAGCAAGTTGCCATGGAAACGAGATCACCTTCCTTCTAAATGGATGGTGTTGAATATTCAATATTTGTAAGATATCCTTGATATTACAAGTAATAAAATTAGAATGTCAGAAAGGGCCTTTAATCCATCTTATCTGGGTACTGAATTTTTTTCTAGTGTGCCCCTTATTCAACCATTAACTCACTTCTATCTGAAGTATATTCTCCAGAAAAGCATACTGTATTGATCTGAAAAATGTGTGCCTAATATCCTGTCTGAATTTAAGCCTGGTTCCAGTTTAGTCAGTGGTCCTTGCTGTGCATTTCTCTCCTAGATTAAATATCCCCCAATATCCTATCTGCTGTGGTCAAGAAACCTTCCAAACTTCTCTTTCTTAAACCTTATCTTTTGTAGTAAGATGTTTAATCTTTTAATAATTTCCATGGATCTCTTCCAATCTTGAAGAAATATGGGCTAGATATGGGAATCAAGAAATAAGTTTTTCCCCTGGTTTTGTGTCTGCAAGCTGAAAGAGGGGAAAACCCAACACCAGCTGTCTTGTTCCATGTTGCATTGTTTCCCCACAGAAGAGCAGTGGCTGATTATGTGACAAATGCAGCAAGAAATGATGTAGGATTTGGGACCATTTCAGCTGAATGTGCTTTCAGAGGAACTGTAATTGCAATTTTGCTTTGAAGATGTGCAGTGAGTCCTCATCACTCCAGCTCTTGACTTGACAACCAGCACAATGCTCAGTCTCATCGTGCTCCCCTTCCTCCCATCATGAGCCTCAAAAATTCAGGATCAGGGACTCCAAGGGTGGCCTGTAGAGTTGTGCTGTGGGGCTGCCACCATGGGATCCCTATCTCCAGGTGAGCCTCAGCTACCATAATTTATGGCTACAGGCAAGAAGATTTGTGATCAGTTTGCCTGTAGTCCCTCTATAACACTCTGTGACCTGGATTTCCCCTCTGTGTCTGCTGTTCCAGTTTCACAAGCTTAGTGTTGCAGTGTGCATTAGTGTTAGTCCCAAGTGTTTAATATGTCTAAAGTTAATATAGCAAATGTGTGCATTAGTGGAAAATTCATCTACAGTAAAAGATTTTAGCATCCAAGGATTTAAATGTTTTAAGCAAAATGTCTTCAGCATTTCTTTCTTTTTAGAAAAAAAAAAAGCAGCATTATAAAATATTTGAAGCCTATAAAACTTTTCAGTTTTAAAATACAAGAAAAATGTGAAGGTAAAATTACACAGGTTTCACCTGCCCCTTTTTGTCGTTTTTCAATTTACATCCAATTCAAAATCTGTTGTTTATAGAATTTTCAGTATTGGTTTAAGTTCTGTTGAATTTAATACCATAACCTCATTGCTCCTCATCTGATCATAGAGACCAAACTGAGCTGGATTGCAGCCAAAAATATGTTGATTTCTTTATGCACTTTTTATGCCTTGAGAAACAATCATACACTTTAACTGAACTGCAATCACCTAAATTAATCAGAACAACCAATTAAAAAAAAAAAAATTTGCCACCACACATAATAGGAAAATTGCCATTTTAATACAGACTAACTGTTCTGAAAAATCTATTTAACAATTTCATTTCTTCTGTTCAATGCAGCTCACATGGCACCCAAGAAAGCTCTAGATTATGTTCTGGCTCTATCCTCCATGCTTGTTCCCTGCTTAACAAGGGCAGGCGTGAAAAATTAGCAATGGGATGTTCTGGAAGATTGTCCATCTACTCATCTTTTCGAGCACGAGGAAATGGCAGCAGCATCTTTTTCACCAGGAAGGGTGAAGCTTTTCCACAGGAGTACACTCATATGCTTGCCATGAACTTTTGGAAATGAATTTTCAATGGCTTGAGAAAAAAAAAGGAACAAATTAATATGTAGCTATATCCCCTTCTGTCTTGAGAGCTCATATTTACTTTCACACAGCTTCTCTTGCTGCATTAGGGGAAAAATTGTGCATTTCACTCCCTATTTCAAATATGAGATTTTCCCAGTGAGTACAAAGATCTGTGAGGATATTAGCACACTAGCTAATTAAGTTTATTTTGCATTCTTAACATTTAGCTATGCATAGGGGAGCTATACAAGGAATTTGAAGAATCAGGTATTTTGGAGGAGATTAGGCCTTAAGAACATCAGAAATTAAAAGCTTTAAGTCTTTTTGCAAGCATGCATATCTCAAGGATATTGTGAGGAGCTGTTGTCCTCAGAGGTAGCTATAGCCTCATATCTCCTGGATGTTGCTGCCTAACTGAAGAAGTCTGAAGCTTCAGCTTACATTATTTAATGAACAGCACTGATGGAGCTTCGAAGGCAATTTGAATTCCTGCAATTATCACTATTATTATTTTATGTTCGCATACCTACTCAGGCAGGGATCTTGCTTTTTAGCTTGAAGATTTCCTCACTCCCATTATAAAGTGAAATACCAAACCCACCTAAACAGTCATTCCCTAATTTAAGGTGTTCTGCTCTCCTGTATCGACAGCCATTGGAAAAAAAGCTTGCAAGTGTGGCTGTAGGACACGAAAAAAAGATAAGAGACTCCAAATATTTCAGAAGGCAAAGAGTATAGAAAAAAGGCTTTATTGTCTAATTCTTACTGCCTTTTATAAGGTGTTTTGATACAGACTTAACATGACTGGTGAATAGGAACGACACCTCTGTAATCCCATTGGTTAAACCAGAGAAACAGCAAACACCACCTGGAGAAAGATTGTTTTGAGAAAGGATAGTTGTTTGCCAAGATTGTTTTTGAGAAGAAGGTTTCTTGGGAAATTTTTCCTTGGGAAAAAGTTAGCAGGCTAAAATCTCTCAGGCTAAAATGCTCTCAGGCTAAAATCTCTCAGACCCAGAAATATCAGGCCCACGTGCAAGAGACAAAAAAAGAAAAGAAAGCTGCACATGCTGTAAGAGGGAAGGGACTCCATCCCACCCCTGCAGCAAATCACAGACCCTCAGGCTCATCTGCTGTTTCTGTGGGATTATGCTGTTTAAATCTGCCCTCACCTTAAGATGGTGCTCAAACAAGGCAGTCCTCTGTGACCCAGAGTGCATTAGTGACTGCTGCATCTCTGTCAATGTAAGTAATTGCCATTCTTTCTTCAGTAAACCCAAATTGCTCTCCGTGTTCAGGCCCTTTGCTGTGCAATATGGACTCATTTTCTGCCTTGAGAGTCTATGATTCTCCAAGCTGGCAGCAGTGTGATTGCTCTGTTAATTATGTACAATCAGTCCTACTGTCAATCCACCATGAAAACACAGACCTCTGTGTGCTCCAGAATGGTGTAATTCAAGGGAATGGAAATGATTTGCTGTATACAAAGTGGGAACGCCTGTATCATAGAAAGTAGCTGAATAAATATGTGTATGTAAGGGTATGTAAACTCTTCTAAGGGCATGTATACCCACTCACATATAAATAATTTCTGTTTATCTGGAACTAATGTGACAAAAACTGCGGCAAATCATATCCTGCAGATTTAAATTTCATTCATTTTGCTGGGCTCCATGGTATCTCAATTAACTGTAGATTCAGAGGTAATTTATTCTTCTACTTGCAATGTTACCAAGGAGAGACATCTCTCAGAGCTATCTCATTGCCTAATTAATTTTACAGCTCTTAACTATGAGCATTGACTGGTCTGGACAATCTGTAAAATGAGTATTTCTTTTGTGGTTGCCCTACAAGATGAAGGAATTCTTCAGGAAACCAATGAAAGAATAATTTTCCTGACATTTTCAAGTAAATAATAATTAAAATGCTGATGTTTAATCTCTCTGAAATTGAAGAAAAAGCTAAAATGTCACCAATAGTTTTCAAACAGAGATCCAAATGAGAAATGAATTGGTCTTGTGAAAACACAGGAATTTAATGTCTAAAAATCTCTGGATTATGTACTTAGATTTAATTTAAAAATATTGTTTTAAAGAAGGGATGGATTTAGAAAACTTGAATAGCGTACTTGCAAAATATTAAAATTTATTGAAAATTATTATAGGCTACAAGAATTTCCTGCTTTTAAAACAGAGCAGTTGGCAGTGGAAAGAGATATTTTCCTTCAGAGTTACTATTATTTTTTAGAAAGGCCTTCCTGGAAAAAAATAAACAAATAAATCATGGCTCACAGTCTGTGTCTCCTCTGAATTCAGCACTAATATATAACTTGGAATCTGTGCCCCAAACCTGCTCCTCTGTGTTCAATGTGGAGGCCTCTTCTTTTGTTCTGTTTTATTTTAGAACCTGTAGAGGAGGAAGAAGTCGTGCTGGCTGTACCAACACCTTTGGAACAGAGAGGAAGTGACACAGAGGCAAGTTGAGATCAGCTCTGTGTTTTTCCACATTTTCCGTATCTTGACACAAACCATGGCAGAGAGAAGGGCTGTGTGTCTGATGCTGTGCCCAGGGCAGAAAGGGAGGTGAAGTTTGTGGGGTCACAGGTAGAGAGCACCTGGCTGAGTGGCAGCTTTTCATCTTAGAGGAAAGCAGAAGCAATCTCTTCCATCTGACTCCCTGGAATCTGCTCATCCTCCCTCCCAGCCGTGGAGCATTGGGTCAAGAGTGCACGCTTCAGCCTCTGTGCTCTCCTCCCAGCCCCATAAATACTTCCTGCATTTAAGCTGCTCTCTGCTTACTGTCATAACAAATAATTATGAGAATTTATAATGTGTTTCTTTAGCCCTTGGGCTGTGATTGCTCATGCATCTGTGCTGTAACTCAGTGGGTAACAGGGCTGCCTCTGCCAGGCTGTGTGCGCTCCCGGGTGAGGCTCACTCATCACCGCTTTATTGCTCACATCCCAAAACCAAGTGAAGAGGAATCTTCTGATTCTCAGAGAGGTGAACTTCCATCATAGCTCTGCTACCCTGGTGCTACACTTCATCTAGCAGCCAGCACTTAGCAGAGCACCCTGGGGACAGCAAAGGGAGGGCTGGGGAAAGCAGATGTGAAGGATTTCACGTTCTGTGTCATCACTGTCAGGCTGTTTAGCACAATTTTTGCATGAGAATCTTGTTTGGCAGCAATCCTGCCCCTCCTCCAAAGTGACAATAGTTGTATGAGTAAATGGGTGAGGGGAAGACAAGGTAATTTAGAATATCACTTTTAATGTTAATTCTTTTATTAAGGTGTCAACTCTGGGAAAAGCTTTATGAACGAGGTGAGTTTAGGCAAATGTGCTGTATTTCTCATGATAAACATAAGGACAGACTTTTTAGCAGGACTTGCTGCATTGGGAAAAGGCATAGCAGTTTTAAACTAAAAGATGGCCCATTTTTGATTATGTATGGGGAAGAATTTCTTTGCAATGAGCTTGGGGAAACACTGGCACTGTTGCCCCATGGACTGTTGCCCCATCGCTGGGAACCCTCAAGGTCAGGTTGGATGGGGCTCTGAGCAACCTGATCTTGAGGAGGGTGTCCCCGCTCATGGCTGGGGAGTTGGATTAGATGGATTTTAAAGGTCCTTCTCAATCCAAACTCTTTTATGATTCTTTGAGAACCCCCCTCATGCTGGTCTCTCTTTCAGGTGAAGCTGAAAGTACAAACCTTTGAGCAGCAGGCAGGAGGAAGCAGCCCAGCCTCAGACATATTTAGAAATGTGAGTGTGAGCTGCCTGGCTGAAGGACAAGAAAAGTAGGAAAAGAGCTTTGGGGAGGAAATGGTGCAAGCAGCATCAGGATTCAAAACTGTGAAATGCTCAGAAGAATGATCCATCATTACTGAAACATTAGGAGTTGTATTTTCCTCCGTGGTGTTTTTAGTTTCAGTGGTTATGGTTGAGAACCAGCTCCTGGGTAGAGCTCGAATGCAACTTCTTTAGGTTCTAGGCTGGCCTAGAGTTTAAGTCTGAAACCAACACATCCAAAGCATATTACATTTTAAAAAAAGGATGGTGCAAACAGACATATATTTAAAAATAGTTATTCTAATGCTGCAAGAACTTGGTTAGTTGTCCTGGTTTCAGCTGGGATAGGTTATTTTTCTTCCCAGTAGCAGGTACAATGCTCTGTTTTGGGTTCAGTATGAGAATAATTGTTGATAACACTCTGACATTTTGATTGTTTCTAAGCAATGCTTACTCTAAGGGAAGGAATTTTCATCTTCCCATCCTCTGACAGTGAGGAGACGCACAAGAATCCATAATGGAGCATGGCCACGGCATGTGCATCACTTGTTCTTCTTGGGGTTAATACCACTTTCTTTGTTATTTCCCTTTTCATTACATTATTTTCAACATTATTATTTTATTTTATTGCAATTCTGTTATTAGACTTTTCTTATCTTAACCCATAGGTTTTGTCTTTTTTTCTGATTCTCCTCCCTATCCCATCAAGCTGAAGCAAGCAGCTGTGGGGTACTTCATTACTGGCTGGGGTTGAAACACATTTGGATTTGGAGAAATGAAGGGAGCTGCTGTATGTCCATATGTTATTTCACATTTAACACTTGGAGTTCTTTTTGTATTGTCATAAAAATATTGTCTTTTCTATGTTTGTACATTCCTCTTATAATAATTCCTCACTCAAATGTTTGAACACACTTCTAAGAATTTCTCAGTCATATTTTATTCCCTTTCTGTGCCCATGCCTTTCCCTGAATGACTCCTTATTAAAGCTTTGGACTGAGCTCCACACGAAGTTAGAAAGCCTGATTTCTTCCTGACACCCACCCATTACTCATCTGAGGAGGTGCTGAATGGTTGAGATGACAATTGTGTCTGACCATGACCAAATGGCCAGAAAGGTAATGTACCATGCTCTGGGATTTGATTACTGAGCTGAAAGGGCAAAAGGTGATGTCCTCCAAATTTATTATAGAAAAGAAAATAGAGAACCACAAAAAATACCCCGAACAAAAAAGGCCCCAGACTCCCCCTTCCTGACTTTCTAGTAAGATGAGAACTGAGCATGGAAATATAAAACTGTCCCTACAAAAGAAAAATGTAAAATAACTTATCTGGAAGTATTTAAACAGGACTCTTTCACAGCTGAGTGCAATACACCTCGAGTAAAATTGTCATTTCCTCCTCCTCTGGCCAGCCCCAGGTCTTCCCTCTGCTTCCCCAGTTGCCATTGTGAACCTTCAGATCAGAACATTTATTTATCCCAAAGAGAAATGACATCCCTAACCAGTGAGCCCAAACTCTGTCATTACTCCCACTTCCATTTGCCCAGTTTGTATTTCAGAGCTGATTTATGGTACTTGCCTTCCTCTCTGCCTGAATGCCCCAAGCAATTTATTCCATAATGCCCTTCTTGTAAAGAAATTACACCTGAATTGCTCACAGGTTAGTTCTTCCATGGCACTCCATGCCCTGGTACTTTTCTCTCATTCTCCATTTCAAACAGCTCAAAGGCAAACTGTGATATGGGATTTTGATTATAATGTTCAGACTTAGTGCAGTTAAACTGGAGAGGGAAGAAAAGCACACTGCAAGTCTCTTTTGGGTTATTAAATGAATTTCAGCTGTGCAACACTACTATGAAACCCACATAAGTCCAAAGGATTGCTTGGGGTTTAAGCAGTGTAAAGAGATGAATTTGACAACCTGTCTCAAGCTAGACGAGAGTTAAAGTGCTGCATTCCTCTGAGAACCTTATGGATGCACTGTTCATGGCTGTCACTGTTTGGGGGAAACCAATAATTTTGGTTTGCTTTGATCATATTTTCTCAAACAAATGGTAGGGTTGCATTTTATTCTTGTTCCTTTATTATTATTTCTGTGTAACTTTTGCATGGTGATTGGAACTTTAACATTTAATAGGGCGTGGATCTTGAAGAGATTGACTGAAATGCAATTCCATGAGGCAAAGGGGAGTTTTACACCTAAATGTCACACATTACAGGCCCATCAAGTTGAAAAGACTGGGAAGCTTTTTATGTGGTGGGAGTCTGTTATGGCCCTTGAGAAAGCAGATGGAAACCCACATTCTCTTCCTGTGACAGAACATGTGGAAGATGCCACTGCCACTTTCATTTTCACCTATGTATCTTAGCTTGTGTGACCCAGACATGAATGAAATTAAAGAAAAAATATGCCCTAACCCGGCTGAAAAAGGCATTTGCAAAGGAAAATACCTTGATAGTATTATCCTTAGTTTTATCTTATTCCATAAGGAGCTCAAAGGAGTATAATGGTATTGTTAATGGTATTCAAAACGAAATAAAAGTAAATTAGGGTGTCTCTCTTATTAAAAGGCAGATTGAAAAGAGTTGCTGTTCAAAACATAAAGGATAAAAATAATTCTACTTCTACAGTAATTAATTTTTTTTTAAAAATCCTGACTAATGAGTGCTGTCAATTACAGCAATACCTTACTCTTGCAGATATGTGCTGCTGTTTAACTGCATAATTATTTTCTTCCCAGTAACATCTCTGGACTGGTATTTTTACAGTATTATAAGGCTTCCTGCAAAATCAGCCCTAAAGGAAAATGCAGAGCTGGGGGCAGATCTGAGAAATCAGACACAGAATAGGAAGTGACAGGGAACTACACACGGATTGCAGGTTTCTCTTTCCTGATCTGGGAATTTGTGCACAGCAATACTGATACCCTGAGAACCAAGAAATCCAGGACAGGACTTGAAGCCTGCCCTTCACCAGGACAAACAAGGTAGGGATTACAGCACAGCTCATTCCTGGTATCTACCTCATTCCAAGCCTCATTCCAGCAAAACTCAGACTGGGATTGTGGAATCCTTGTGTGGCATCCTGGGGGATGTGAGGGATTGCAAAGTGCCTGTGTGCAGAGGAAGAGATGTGGCTGGGACCAGATGGGTCCCCATGGGGTTCATCTCAAAAATCTCTCCACCACATGAACCAGGGCACAGGAAATGGGGACATCTGGGAGATTTACTAAATCCTCCTGGTCTGAGCTAAAAGCAGGAGTGCAGGTGCACCCTAAAGGACAATCCACCCAGGTAAAGGTGGGCACATCCTTGTGTACCTGCAGGTCTCAGACAAAAGCCTCTGCACTGCAAACACAAGTGTGGAATATGGAATAAATATTTTTACTGCAAAATTATTACAGAGATTGCATTATGTAGCTCTGGCTGAATTAAAAGTTTTCAAAGTATCAGCATATAACCATATAACTTGTGGAACAACATTAACTTGCTGCACATGTGCCAGGTGCCTCACTGCGAGTCAGGTGCAAGCAGCAAACAGGTTCTCTCTTTGTCTGGAGGAAATAGAGGTCTCCAGGAACAGTAGAAAGATCTTCAAAGAGAAAAAGTTAAAAAAAAAATTCACAGGAAAGAAATTTTTCAAGAAGGCTTTCAAGAACCAAGTGACTGAATTGCTACAAAATCATCATATGTAGGCACTTATGTGGTGTCTTCTGGGTGTCCTGGGATTTGGAATGTATTTCTGTACTTTGCTGAAATGCAGCTGAAAGCACTCAGCCAGCACTAACCGTGTGCATGTCAGACTATCAGAAAAGTAAAAAAGAAAAAAAAAAAATACAGGGAAAGTAAGGGCCAGGAAGGAGCCAGAGCGGAGCCCCCAGTGCAACCACCACGTCACTGTTAAAAGAACACTCCTGGGCTTCTTTAATCTGAGCTCCTTTCATCCACAATTCCAGGCAGGCTAGAAAGCCAATGTGACAGATACAGAGTTTCCAATAGAGGATCAGGCAGTTTTGAAAGCACCACTGCCTCTTGCTTTGTCGGCACAAAGAAAAGCCTGCACACATTTATTTTCCTTTCACTGCTGTCATACGGATTAAAGCATCCTTTGGGTAAAGTTTATGAACCTGTTGGAGGCTGCTCCTGGATCATGTGCACACCCATCTTTCCTGACCTCTGCTTGCCTTTTTGTATCTTTGGTAAAGCCCAGCTAAAGTTTCTTTTCTCTTCTTGTACAAGGTTTACTTCCTGCTTTTCAGATGTTCATTGCTATGATGCCTTTTAAAATTCTCTCTTTTTCACCTGTATCTCTCCATCTTCTCTGGGAGATTTCAACTCACTCATAACTCCATCCTTTCCTTCAGATAGATAAGAAAAATACTTGTTCTTTAGGTGTCTGTCAAGCTCTTCAGCATACTAATTGCAGTTTGTCGAAGAACAATCATTAAAATGCACGGTGACTGCAGAGAAATAGCTGTAATGGCCTGAGATAAAAGTGTTCCCTCTGTCCTTCCTGCTGCCCCTGAGCAGGTGGTTACTGCCCTGCAGTTCAGTGAAGGACAGTTTCCCTCAAAACCTGCTTTAGTCCCCAGCTGGCTGCATGAGCTTCTTGACTATTAATTACATCAGCCCCACATGAGTGATAGAACGGTGTAAGTTCACAGACTGGCCCACTCTCCTATCACTTCTTCCTAGTATATTACATTTTTTAATCTCCTCCTCAGCCCTTCTAATGGCATTAGCTTGAATTCCCTAAACTTATTCAGTAATTTTATTTATTTTTTTCTGAGGTGAGTGAAGCTGATCTGTATTTTCCTGGGAAAATTGCCTTTTGTGGTGGTAACCACTGGATTAATAATGGCATGAGCAGCTGAGAGAATCTGACATCTGGTTGGGAGTGTGTTGTTCAGTATGTCCAGTTAGAGGTTATACACACAGTGACTGTTCAAGGATATGCAGTCTTCCTAACAAGTTTTTGTACATACAAAAATGTTTGAATTGCACACAGAGAGTGTGTAAATAGTGAGACCCTTACAATATCATCAAGATCAGAGCTGTTGCATTAAGCATGCTTTCTGTGAGTAGAAAATCCCTCCATCAACTCAAACTGAGGTCTAAGAAATTTCTGGTTTGAACAAATATACTGTAGAGAAGTGTATCATAGACCCAAATTCATGAAATATTTGTGGTTCCCTCACAAAAAGTGCTTGGTTTTCACAGAAATATTGAGTTCAGTTGTGTTTTCACTAAAAAATCACCTTCTCTCCGTCATGCTGCCTTCATGAAGGTCAGTTATTTACAATATAGGCATCAGTGGCATGGCCCTTTTGACCCTCACGTGCCCCCTTTGACCCCCAGCATCACCTCAGTTATTACAGTGGGTTTATTTGGTTTAAGTGCCTTGAACATAAAAGGAAATGCTATTAATGTGGTACAAGAAAAAAAATCAGATTTTCTTTGAAGTATTTATTTTCTGCTAGGTTTCCTCACAACTGAAAACTTGTAAGAAAATTTGTCACCATTTTTTATTCTGTAGTCCAGATTTAAGCAAACTCAGCCTCACAAATTGCCTGTGCCCAAGTGAGGAAAGCCTCTGAGAGACCTCTAAGTATTACATTAAGTCTGACAGAGATAGAATTGGCCCTTATTGTAGTAATTTAATTCCCAGATCATGGAAAAAGTGACACTTTTTTACATATGTATTACAGGGTTATGAGGGCAAGGGCTGTGCTGAAGGGCAGGCAAATTAATTTGACCCTCAGAAATAAAAATTTGTGTGAAGCCAGTTTTGATTAATTTTGTCTCCTACCAAGATCATCAATTCTGACAGGATACATTGCCTGGGAGTACTGGACTTGCTCTGACAGCTCTGTCCTGATTGTCCCTGCTGCTGTTGCTCTGCCAACTTCTTCACTACCTCTGCTCTTCCTTGAGACACCTTAATTTGGATGCAGGGCTTATTGGAGTCACTAGAGTTTGTTTGCTTGGATTCAGAAGATCCGAGCTCAACCCAAGAGAGGGAATTACTGTATTTATTTGTGTCCCCAGATATCCCAGCTGGAATCATCCTCATTTCTGTGCAGAATGTTGAAGACACACAGTGCTGGCAGCTGTGCCCTAAGGAAGAAAGAGGGGAAAAGCAGATGGTAGAGGGGGAGACTGGCAGTTATGGAGTAAGCTTTAGAAATCTATAGTATTATGGAGCTGCCACAATTATGAGCACCTTTTCCTAGACTGCTCAACAGTGGATAATAAAAGGATCAGAAAACTGAGGGAATCAATAAGGCATTCAGAGCTCTTTCCTGCTACTTTCACGTTTGCCCTGTGTATTATCTCTACTTCACAGTGTTTCAGTAAAGCAGGAAAATGGCCAGTCTTAGAGTTGAGCTGTACAATTTACCCTTCAGGCATTGCAAACTACTGCTTCAGAGATTTAGCACATGTCTAGACAGGGATTGAATTTTAAACTGAAAATTATAATACTGTATTAAAGAGAGTTATTATTGAGTATGCTAATGATCATAAGGATCAGCATCCCTCTCGTCTCTGAACTTTAGAGCAGTTTCAGGATTTTACACTGTTGTCCTTTACAGAGACAAGAAAAATGCAGTTTGTTAGTGTGCATTAATAGTGTCCTTTAGGGTTTTATGTCATTATCTGAGCAATTTACAAATCCAAGAACTTCCCCCAAACTTCTAAACCTACAGATATCCTTTCAAATGCATGAAGGTTTAATGTCAAAAGTATTCTGTCAGCTCCTCATTTTTGAAAATGCTAGTTTATAGTGAGTCAAATAATTAGATAAAAGTGGTTCATACTTTTTAGTGCAACATTGAGGTGGTAAGGGAAATGAAAAATGAGGTAAGAGTCTCGAATTCAAATAATCGTTAATAGAATGTCCCTGCACACATATCAAATGAGGATATTTTTGAGTTGATGAAAGCAGACGCTGAGCAGCCAGTAAACCATTAGCTGTTTCCTTTCTGAATTAATCTTTACCTTTTGGCTTCTTCTAAGTATTCAAGAAATGCAATATCATACTTTTCAAGCCACACCAGAAGTCCTGGTGAACATACTCACCGCCTGCCTCAGTAACAAAGATGAGCACTCCTCACAAGACAGAGATCTTTGACTTTTTAAAGAAACAGAACTGGAGAAAAGGAACTGGAGGGAAATAATAGCCTGCTCTGCTTTGGCAGCAGGAGTCTCTTTTGGGGTGACCCCTACAAAGCGACACCTTTCCAGCCTCTCTTTTATGGGCTGATGACAAATTAATTTCCAGTCTGTCTGTGGAGTCCTGTGCTCTTAGCCTAAGAGAAAATACTTAGAAAATAAGTACAGGGAAAGAATTCCCATTTTGCTTCAACTGATAGACTCCACAAGATCTCAGTTCTATTTACAGGAAGGCTAAACAGATGGAGATTGTCTCCCCTAACATGGGGTTGCCAAGGCAATCTCCAGCTGAGGGTTCTGGGACTCCCGGAGTCGCTGCAGAGGTCAGGCAGGAGAGGATGGGCATCTTTTCTCTCCTACCATCTGTAAGCAGCAGGGCTTTTACTTCCCACTCTCAGCCAGAAGGTTCCTGTGTGACTGAAGCAGGGGAGGTCTCTTACTTGACAAATACTCTCAGTAGGAAAGTTCTCAGAGATGCAGCAAACACTCCTGGAAGCAGTGATGAGTTAAGGGACTTGCATGTGGTTGGAAACAGCCAGCACAGGGAAAGAGTAGCCAAGAGAAAGGAACACAGATCTGATTGTATTAGTGCATCTGACCCACATTACTGCTCAGGTGGGCCCAAGGTTTGGAGCAGGCCTTTTCTGCATCTTTTATGGGTAATTGTACCATGTCACCTGCATTGGCACTGCACTGTTATTTGCATTAACAAAGCAAGGGCCTTCACAGGTAACACAAAAAGAGGTTTTGCTTTGGATGGGCTGCTCATATATGTCTTATATACACAAATATTTGTTTGAGCCCTGAGTGAGATCTACAGGGTGAAAATGTATGATTTAAAACTTTTGTAAGAGGGGAGGAAGTGCCAGAAGAAGTAGACAGGGAATGTGATTTAAAAGGCAGAGAATAAGAGGAAATAAAATGCTCTGTTTTCTTGTTTATTTTTAAGCAGGGAAGAGGCACTGAAACACTGGGAAATTTCTATGATCTATACAGTTAGACTTGCATTCATAAATAGACATACTAACAACTGGTATTTTTACTAACAAGTGTATCCAAACAGATCAAGTAAGAGTTAATCAGAAATGGGCCACGTGAGTGAGATGTTGTTTGTAATGACTTGCTCTCAAGTTTATATAGACCACCTGTAAACCCATGCTAGAGCTAAGCATTTTCCCCTTACCTTAAGTCAAATTAATTTTTAACCATAAAATGGATATTCCAAATAACTCTGGTGTGTCAGCAGTTGAAAGCTTCTCTGGAATGGTTGAGCTTTTCAGGGAAATGTAAGAATTTCTCAATTACAAGGTTTCTGTAAATGCTTAGGTTAGGAATGGTCCAGCATCCTCTGAATTTTTATGGCCTTTAGTGGATTAAATTAATGGATTTAAATGTGAATATCTGCTCTGACTTGTGAAAACTGACGAATTTACAGAGGTGTGTACTGAGATATAACAGTACCAGCCTTATGCATTGCAAATATTACGCATTTCACTGCAGAACACCAAAGAGATGAATGTTATAGGTTTTCTCTCCTATTTTTTTACAACATGCCACATAGTACTGAAACACTGTTGTCTAATTACCTTATTTTTCACTGTCTTGTTCATTTTGAAAGGAGCTTGAAAGGGATTTGTTGGTGAGGCAATCTGAAATATACAGCATCTCCCAAGATGATACTAGGAGAACTCATTATGGCTCACGAAATGCTCACAGATTATGGTTTTCAATGCTACAGAAATAACTGCAAGGGGAAAACACACAAAAAAAGAATGTTGCTTTGAAGGGATAAGAAAAAAAATCTGACTTCTCAGTGATCATTGTTTCTTTTGTTGAAGAATTTATATATTTTGTATTAAATTAATTGGTTATCAAAAGGAGGAAGGGAATTTATCATGATTTAAATATAGTGTACTTTATAGAATGGATGCACAGACAGAATGAAGTTCAGGCAGCAGAATAAGTAAGGTGCCAGAGAAAACAAGGAAAAAATCCTTTATTGTCACAGGAATGTTTTTGCATGTTGAACAATACACCTGGAGCTATGAATAAAAGAGTGAGATAGTTTTCTAACCTTAATTAAAAACTTACTTTTATATCTAATAAAAAACCATTTTTACTAGGTAACAAAAAGATTCATTGGGCCAGCAATGCTTTGGATGACTAAACAGTTGTCTTCAGCAACTGTGCTGATTTTCTCACCTTTTCTTTAATCTCAGATTTTAGTTGAGATTCACTGTGGTGCCAGTGAATTTTCTATAACTACATAAACTCTTTTTTTCCCTCTCAGTTCCCACCTTTATCAACAGTTTAGACTTCAGTTAAATATACTTGGGATCACCATTCATAAAGAGGGAGGAGAAACCAGGTACATTTGGTTTGAAAATAGTCTTAAGTATAATCTCAGACAAAAGCAGTCTCAGACACAACAGCTCTGTTCACTCCTTTTCCTTCCAAATCTTCCTTTTTATTTACTATATTTCTGATGTCCCCCATGCTGATATAGGTGGAGGAAAGCTCATAATTACAAGGATATGATTCTAGAGTTTATCTAGAACTTTTAGGCTAGGATAAAAAATCACAAAGAATCAGGCAAAGCAATGAGAGCAAAGGAAATGTCTGTAGGCAGTATGAAATTATTTTGGTTTGTAAACACAAAAACTGGCTGCAAGAAGTTGCAAGAGAATCTAATGAAGCTGAAAGATCTCTAATACACTTGCAGATTAAATTCACTGTTGATTTGTGCAAAGTATGGGGAGAAGGAGGGAGAACAGAGGGAATCAACCCTAACTAGACCAAAGAAAATTGGTCTTTAAATTACTTATTACCATTCAGGGAATATATCTTGGCATTTTTGTGGGTAGTTCAAAAAATGTCAACTCAATGTTCAGCAGTGGTCAAAAATGCAGATGGTGTATTAAACAATTAGTGGGAGAACTTCAGTGGAAAAAGTCAGAAAATATCACTATGTCACTGCAAATTCATTGTGTGTTCATATTTTGTGTATCTTTGGTTTTATCTAAAGAAGGTTGAAAATCATAACACCAAAAAGTTGCTAAGGGGAGGTTGAACAGAAAGAAATATATAAAACCATAGACACCATACAGAAAGTGAGTAAGGAACAACTGTTTGTTATTTCTCACAGGATGAGACCTGTAGGGCAGCAATTGAAATGATCACACATGGTTTATAGAACATACAAGAAAGAAAATTGTTACCCAGCAGAAGCACCACATTGCTACCACATGATGTGGACATTGAAAGCTAAAAATGGCCCAAAGATATATTAATGAAAAAAAAAATTGAATCATTAAAAAAAAGGACGAAGACACAAACTTTGGTTTAAGAAGTCTCTGAATTGTATTTTGCCAGAAGGTGGGAGTACACAGTGGGGAAAACTTCACAGTGCTATTCCTCTTCACTTCTTGTTTTCCCTAAGCCTCTGCTGTTGGTTCCTGTCAGAAACCTGTAACTGGGCAAGAGGTTTGTTCTGTTCCTCCTGTGATTTTGAAAGAGCTGAAAGAAAGCTATGAGACAGTTTCAATTCACATTTTTGAGTGATTTGGCTCCCTAGAGGAGCTCCTTGCTGTGGTTTCCTGCCTGCTCAGGGACTCTGGTTTCATTGGGAAGGAGGCTCATGCAGCAGGAGATGAGGTTGGTTGCTGTCTCTGGTCTCAGCTCAGTGCCTGCTCTGGAGATGGCTCAGTGTGGTTCAGTACCCCATAAACAGAAGCAAATGGTGTTACTGGGGTCCAGACCCCTCCTCCAGGTGGGAGCTGAGGATGCTCTGCTGCTCCAGGCCAGGGAATGGGTCAGAAGAGCATAACCAGAGGCAGTGGGACCTGGGTACTGCAGCAGGGTGGGGGCAATGGTAGACTGGGAGCCAGCTGGCTCAGGGAGAAGAAATCAGCTCCAGGTCAGGAACAAACTTTGCACTGTGATTGTCGCAGTCACTTCTCAGCCTTTGCCTAGGAAAAGGTGAGCTTTTACCCAGGAATGTTTTCAGGTGCAGGATGACAACTGTGAATATTATTTTCTGGTTAAGAGTGGGAGCAGAGCAGCTAATGGGCTAAGATGAGGCATGAGAGTGGATTATATGCAACACTGCTTTGCCCAGAGGATATCAAAATTGCTGTCTTCAAGGCCACTGAGAAAAAAAGAATTGATAAAACATGAAAAAGATAAGGAAAGTGGAAGGATTTCCTGAGAGATGAAGTAGAATATCTCATAGGATGTTCCACATGGGGGAATAATAAACCTGAAATTCCTACTCATGTTAATTTAAAAATATGTGTTATAAGTGGCATCATAATTTCTTTGTATGGAAGAATATTCAAGAGACACTTAAGGATAAACTTATAGATAAATAACACCTAAGAATAATAAAAAAAAAACACAGTCATTTTATTTCTTTAAGATCTTAAACCCAAAGGCAGTCCTGTCACTTCAAGTTTTGCTGATATTCTTTGTTTTGCAATTAATGAAAATATTTTCTGTTTCGTTTATGATTTTTTATAATTGAAGATTAGTTTGTCAGACTCAGCCAGATGCACTAAGTGCTTAGTTCATTAAAAAAAAAAAAAGACTGAAATAATTGTTAGACATGCAGAGATTTTACTGTGCTGATTTGTTTACTATGAAGTTTTGGAACAGCAACACAGATGTTGGAAGAATTAGTTCCTATTACATCTCTGCCTCTTCTCACATTGAGTTTCAACTCATCATTGAATAGATTAGCTCAGCATTTAAAGTTTTTTGAAATGACTTCTCAGTTCTTTGAATACTAAGATTTCATAATCTCTAGACATCAGCAGATTGGTGACACACTAATTAATTAAAAGACCCATTGCTGTTATATCAATATTGCCCATCAAAGAAGAAATATTTCCTTTAAGAGGAACCCTAAAGGCTGATTTGAATATTTGTTTCCATGAAGAAATGGCACCTAGTCTGCTTGCTTTGCTCTGGACTGATTCTATTCAGCCATGAATTACCATCAGTTGTAAATCCCTGGGAGTCAAACCTCAGAGAGTGAAACAGGACATATTGATTCCATGACATTTACATGAAAGATCAAGGACATCCTGCTCCAGAATGGAGCATGCGGAGCTTTTATGAGCCATGGACAACTTGGCCTCATGGTCTGTCAAACTTCTTTCAATTTTGGTAATTTTCCCTGTAAATGGTGAATGCATATTTTTGGAAGTAGGTTTTGTTTGTTTGTTTGTTTGCTTGTTGTCTATAAACCTCCTCAAAGAGAGCAGGCTCTCCAATGCAGAGTACTGCAGTCAGTAGCAATGCAGCCTCCACCATTTCATACTCTGCACAGAGACTTTATGGCATTCTTGATTTTTCAACACAAATAACCTCCAAGGACATGAGAAGACCAGGCATCACCTATTTATTCATTCATTTCATTGCTGATGCTGCCAGAGGCATTTCTTTTTATTGGCACTTTGCTAATTGTTTCCAGAAATTTCCAGAATTCCACTTGCAATCATGGCAGGACCATCAAACCCCACCAGGTAGCCACAGACAGGTAAGATTTGGTGAACAATAAGACAGTTACAGAGTTAAAAAACGCACTCAAACATGATGAAAGAAAAACATAATTGGGAGCCATTTTCAGGGGTGGCAAGCGACAGTGAAGATAAACAGAGATGAGTTTTGTGTTAAGCAAAGAAATTTGGTGTAGTTTCCATTATTTTGTTAAGATTTAGGCTTAAAGCTTAATAAAGAGCTCTTAGACCTCTTGTGTGGAGAAATCATTAAAAGCATGGTACCAAAATAGGTAGATAATTAGCACATAGTGATTTCTGAAAATGATCACCATTTAACTAATCAAGCGATATTTTAGGTATCACAATGGACGTCAGCTCTGTTGCTGGGAAAAGGTATCCAATTTCTTTCACAGAGTAGAATAATTGTCACTAAGAGCAGAAGAGGTCTGCTTAGATCCTTAATCCAAAAGAATATAATGTTAAAGCAGTATAATTATATGGGACTTGCTATATATAGGGTAAAAGAATGATTAAGAAAGATGCTCTGTACAGAACAAAAGTGATTAAGAAAGCAATTGGGCACTAATGTACTGTACTGTTTTAAATGAGATTTAATTCTTCTTTTATGGTTTGTCTCATTTGTGCTCAGAGAGCCAGGAGAATCCAGTCTTTTTCCTGTAGCCCAAGTCCCCAACTCACACTGCAAGGTGTAGCACACCACCATAATTGTGCTAAATTATTTGAAAAGGCTGATTATTCAATATATGCTTTCTAGTATCTATATTTTGAAAGCTACAGAGAGTGGCCCCTCCACTGGTGATTTCTCCTCTTCCAACAGGTCCAAGAGGCAGGAATGCTGCCAGCAAGTGTTCAAGGCTCAGGCTGGCACATGCAGGTCAGGGCAGTCATGATCTTTGATCCCTGCCAGGATGGACAATTGCACTGCCTTTGCTCTCTGTACTGCCTGTTTTCAGTAAAGTCATAGTGGTGTCACCCACTGAGGTTAAGTTCTGGAGAAGAATTGTCACAGCACGTCTCATTTTGTATGAAAATAATTTTTCTTGTTTTTCAGTTCCCCCTTTTCTGGGTCTGCCTGACTAGATCAAATACAACTTTAAGGGGAATATACATAATTCATCAAAGCAAAAAAATTAATATTAATTTCATATATTAATTTTTATGTATATTAATAAAGAATGTGAGCATTTTAGTTGATTTTTACGTCAAAGCTCTGCTTTCAGCGTTAAGACAATCCACTGGAAGAAGAAAATGTCATTAAATTTTGATTTCTGTACATCTCCCTGCTTTAATATGTTGACATTTCACTGTGTCTCCCTTCAGTAATCTCTTGATAAAGGTATATATAATTATTTTAATTGTTTGCATAAAAAAGTTTTGGTATCCATGGCACCATTTCTCTGCTCTTTTCCAGAACTCTTCCAAGTGATTTTTTTTTCTCAGGTGATGTAGTTCCTACAAGTCTGCCCTGTATTTTATGTGCTGCTGCACCAGAGAACTGCTAGCATCCAACTGCATGATGTTTAACTTGTGTGTGAATTCTAAAATTGTATCTCCTGCTCTCACCTGACACTGAAGGTTCAGAGCATCTCACCTGCAAGCATGAGGAAAAGTTTTATCTTTCTTTTTGGTTATTTTCCCACAATATGCATGAGATGTTAATCAATTTAATCTCATTTCATAATCTCCCATCTGCATTTCTAACTTTAATAGGTTGTCCTGCATTATTTACCTGGTGCTTGCAACACTGGATTGCTTCCCAAGTGTGATTTTACGTCTTTTTGAATATTTTCACCTGATATAGAACTGATGAGAAGCTGAAACTTTCATGTTCTTGGCTGTAAGTATTTTCCAAATACTTTGACTGAACAGGTGAAAATTTGTCACCTAGCAACTAATAGCATTTTTCCCCTGAGATTATATATATATATATATATATATACACACACACATATATATATATATATGTATATATATATATGATTCTTTTTCTTCTGGAATTACCTATACAATTTCCCCCTTTATTTTATCTTGCATTTTTTTTAAGAAAATGAGAATGTGCTCTTAAGATTTTTTGGAAATGGAAATTCAGCTGGCTGTTAAATTGTAGTGCTAAGAAATATCCTGCAGGTTATTACAGTCAATAAATCAACATCTGTATTCTCCTGGTGTCTTTGAAAATGATGACTGTGAAAAAATCCTAGTAAACATGCATTTTTCCTCTGCAATGTGGGGGGCTGTGAGGGAACAGAGTTCCCCTTCTTTTGTACTGCTCTGTGCCAGGGAATATTTTAGGGACAGAGTATTGCCCAGTGCAGGATCAGTATGTTTATTATTGTTCTGGAAACAGCAGGGAATAAAACTCGAATAGAAAAAAGCATTCCCAAAGCCTTAATTGCTTATATTATTCTCTAAGAAGATCCAGCAGCATACACACTACTTTTCTTCGTCATTAAAGTCAAAGAGTTTTATGTCAATTCCCCATTACCCAGTTTAGGAGCACAGGCAGAAAGAGCAGACATCACTCCAGGGAAAACCTGTCACTCTGCTCTTGTATTCTCAAAGCAGTCAGATTCTTTAGAGGAAGGCACTAGAAATCCTGTCTGGCCAATTTTTAATTAAATACGTATTTTAAAGTGTTTTTTTCCCTTCAGTCCTAAATGATACACTTCTCTGCATATCTGAATCTTTGTTTTGGGTGTTTGTTTGTTGTTTCTAATCTTAACTAGGCCACTGCTGCCTTTGTTCTATAAATCCAGTGGCTTTTTTTGTGTCGTGGTAGTGATTTGCATAGGATTAGTCTGATTTTAAAAAAATTCTTTCAGTTCTCCAGATTAATTACATTTTCAGTTACTTTTTAGTAAGTTAGTAGGAGACACAAGTGTCTGCTTTAAAAATTGGAAGTAAATTGGAAGTAAATTGGAAGTATCTGATTCACCTTTTCACTGTCTGTAATGTTTATCACTTCCCTCTGACCAGTGTCTTTTTAATGTCTTCTATAGGGACTATTTTTAATATGTTTTTCACCAGTTCCATTGAAACTTTTTAAAAATAATAAGTGACTAGAACTAGACACATGGTTATGAAGCTGTATGAAGGGCTTAAATAAAGTCACAATAAAGGAGTATGTTATCAATGGGTGTGTGCATATAGGTATATATTACCCACTTCTCCCAAAACTGTTAGTTATGTGGTTCACTGGCTTTTCACAAGGATGCTTCGTTGCTCTTGAGGCCATTTTAGTCTGTTTGGACTCATCCTAGGGCTTTACATCATTCCTATACATACAAATTACTGGGCATCTTCTGTACATTACATTTGTTGTTTTGGGCTGAGGAAGGAACCCTTCTGTTTCCTTCTTTGGCCCACACTGTGCTAAATGATTTTCAGCTGAGGACAAATTTTCCATTTTATTTTTCCCTTTATCTTGATCATTAATAAACTCATTACATGGGATTAATTTACTATTAAAACCTTTCTCCTATGATGGGAAGCAGTGCCTTTTTCTTACTGTTTTTTATAACTTGTAACTGATTTTTAGTCTGTGATAGGACATGAGAGATTTCACTTTTTTGTTTCTTACTAGGATTTTCAACAGTTTTATTTAAGCCTTTCATTTTCTTCTCTAGCATTTCTTTTTTCTCTAAAAAGCAGTAAAGCAAATCCCAAGAGAACAACAGAGGCTGCACCAGTTAAAGTGCTCAAGGTTTCCCTCACCTTTGGCCATTTAAAGTGTTTGAACTCTGGTCTGTGCCTGGTTACATTATCTGGATATTCCCATGAATTATCCCAGATCTGACCAGCCCTGCGGGCAGCACAGGAGTTTACAGGCGGGATTTCAAAGGACCCTGTTGAATGGAGATGCAGACAGATACACAGAGGGCAGAGATCTGCAATATTTGTTTGCAGTCATCAGTAGCTGTAGTATGAAGCTGTTTGCCAGTCCTGTCTGTAGTCTCATATTCTACCTTTTCGAAGGGGAGATATTCATCATTATGTTCCCTTCCTAATGTAACTTTCAGAGCCCTAAACACACCACAGTCCCAGGTTAAATATCTGTGAACTTTATAAAGAATTTCAGCATACAAATAAACAGCAGGATGTGGCTCATTAGTAAATGCTTGTGAGGCAAAGCAACTCTTTTAAACTCCTTTTTTTTATAGAGAAAATTGTTGCAGAATACAGATGGGTATTAAATCAACTTGATAGACCCCTATATAATCCCTGACTAGACTAGTGCTATATTTTTTGATGCACTTCACTGGACAGTTTAGGCTATTTTTTCTGCTTTACTCCTTTAATGTGAGTCAAAGTTAGTCCAAAATCAAACCCTGACTGATGTTTTGTGTTGTTTTAGCCCCCCACTCGTGCTAGTGCAGCCTGCAACATCCCTTCTTCAGACTATTTTAGATCAGTCTGCAGCTAGCACAGCTTGTCTCTGTAGCTGAACAGATGTGTTTCAACAGGATGGAACTCTGCAGAATGATCCTAAAATTCTCGGGTTTATGTAGCTCTTCTCACTGCTGTTTTTTCACCGCGCCATCTGTATTGCCATCGTGCAGAAGTCAATGGGGCATTAAGAACTTGCTGATGCTGCTGGTTCAGGTTGGAGCAGAAACAGAGCTGCCACTTTGCTCTGCATTTTGCTGACTTTGTCACCCTTAATCAAAGCAACAATATGGATTTCTGGGACAGTTTTTGGAGCCTGTAGATGCACAGGGAGGAACTGTGTGTGTGCACCCAGGAAAAGGAGGGAATCTGTGCTCATGATTTTAGAAGCAAGCAACAGCTGTAAGTCTGCTCAGCCCCTTCTGATCCCCGTGCTTTCCCTTCTGCAAGGTGGAGTAAGAAACTCCAGATGTGTACATCCATGCTGTGCCCCCAGCTGCTTTAGAGAGCAGAATTTTACTTTATTTTTTCTTCATATCTCCCAGTTGTTAATAACATAAGCTTTCTCCCCACCCCCAAAAGACCCCAACAAACCAGTGGGCAAAAATCCAATCACCCTCTCACATCTCTGAAGAAGAAGAGACCAACTTTTGAGGCATTGCTTTAGAATTCAGCCTCATGGAAGCTCAACTAGAGTTCATGCATTTGCTTTTTGATGTGTTTGCCTCCTTGCCTGCAGGGGATGGAAGGGATCCTGGTGCTGCCAGTGGCACAATCCGTCTGTGAGGGACTGAAATGCTGCTGCTGAGCACTGACACTTCCTTTTCCCCAGTCTGCCCTGTTGAGGGGAGGTAGGAAGCACGATGCAGCCTTGCTGTTTTCAGCTGTTATTCACAGACTGATGGAGAGTCCTGCCTGAGCCTCACTTCCCTCTGTGCCAGTTTACTCCAACCAAAATTCCACATCCCTCTTGCTTTGCCATGCTGAGACCCTTTTGGTCCTCTCTTAAAAAGACATGAACAGAGTAGCAAATTCTGCTCCGTTGTTTCAGATGCTTCAGGTCACCCCAAAAATGTGTGACTGCAAGACAGCGCAAAGTTTAATTAAATGGCTTGGAAACACTCATTGTAGCACTGTTGCCTTTTCCTGTGCTCTGGATTTATTTAATTCCTGTGCACACATCAAAGTACTGCACTTCTGTCTTTTCATTGCTGTCTGAAACCAATAAAACAAACTGTCCCTGAAGATAATGAAGCACCTCTTAGAAGTTAAAAAAAAATTTTAAAAAATCACTCAATATCAGTAGTGTAGGCTGCTGATTCCCAGCAGAGTTGTGACACTGTATGAGTGTGTGCTAGGTGGTGACTCAGGTAACTCACACTGGTACCTCATGGAAAATAACACCATGGGCAAAGGTGAGGCCAAGGCTCCAAATACCATTTACAAAAGACCAACAGAATAAACCTAATGGCCCTGTTTGTCTCACTTCTATAATTTGTGGTGTTTGGAATTGGACTTCATGATTCTTGTGGGTCCCTTTCAAGTCAGAATATTCTGTGATGTCTGATACTTTTGATTTAATTAGGGCTGCAGGTGACAATATGCTTCTGCTGCTTTCAGTTTCACATCCTCTCTCTCAGTGATAAGAAATGCTTATTGAGGTGTTGATTGTCCTGGTACATTTTTACATTAAAAAAATGATATATCAAATTCTTTCTGAAAAACAAAGAATACAAAAAGAATAGTTTGCTTTGACCAGGGTTGCCAAGAAAAGTTTAATATTCTTTATAACTTGTTGATTTGTTTGAAACATATATTTTTTTTACAAAATATGTTATATTAATCCTTGTCTTAAAATTCATGGTTAATTCTGATTTAAGATATCTCTTAAATGATTGGTACTATAAGAGGATTTCTCCTCTACAAGGAACACAGATAATCTGTAGGCTGAGCTATGATGTAGAGTTGAATAACTTCCAGACACCCCACAGGTGGTGTGGAAGATATTGAGCCCTTAACATGTTTCATTTACTCTTAATCTAAGTCCAAAATAAAAGTGTTAATTAACATACATTTTAAATTAAATTCATTTTATAAGTTCTGGAATACAGCACAGTTGGAAATGTTGTTTTAGTGTAACTTGTGGACAGCTGAACAGTACAGATTGTGACAAATTGATCCTGTACAGAGCTGCTCTCCTGAAAAGGAAATGATCTATAAATCTCAGTGCAGGTCAAATGCCATTTGGACTGGCTGGAAATTATGACAGCCTGTGGTCATCTGAGCTTGAGAGGATTCTGCTCAGGTGAGCTGGAGGTGAATAGCAGTGTGACCTGCTTATGATATTATCAACTATCTTGACTCTTGCATAACCTAAAATCCCAGATTTAGGAACTGGGAATATATCAGTATATTTTCATTCCTGTAAAACATCTGAAGAAACGAGTGAAAGTAAACACAGGCATTAAATTAATATGATTTTGTTGCTAAGGTAGCAAATTTCAGATCTCTGTGGGAATACCGCTCCACACGTAGCACAATTCACAAGTATTAAAGAAATCATTTTATGCAGTCATTTAGCGACATGAGCATTACATGGAGTTGAGATGAGTGAGTGGTTTAGCAAGAAATTCATATTCAGCATGAAGACACTGACAGCTCTGTGACAGCTGGAATTTAGAGGGAATCATATTCATGAGCTCTGCTATGTACAGAGGAGGCACAACAATAGCGGAAGATGAAGCTTCTTTTTATTTGTTCCTCTCTTCTGTCCAGGTTCTCTCACCTTTTGCCATATCATTCAACCACTTCTCAGGGCTTTATTAAAATCATAAAATGTGCTCAGCCCTGGTGTGTTTTAACAAACAAATGGTGCATGTTATTGAACCTGATACCTTGGCCAGGAAAACAGACTTGGGAAAGATGTTTTGATATTTGCACAGAAACTGTGCAAAGAAAAGTGGCTGGTATTTCAGGGTCTTGCTTTCTTTAAAAACAGAATTCATATGTCGTTCTATGTATTTGTGTACTCTAATTGGACAGAAGTCTACAAAGACTAAATTTCTCAGAATTTGGAAAGAAGAAGCAGATGAAAAAGAATATAGAGATGGCCTTAATGATCCTGACCAAAGCAGAAAACACATGTTGTGCCTCTGACCAGAGGATGAAGATTTGGCTGGGGATTATTAATGTGTTTTCTGGAAGTAGACAAGTCCATTGTACCTCGGTCAGGTGTATTTTATCTTCTCATTTTTATAACTTGGGTGATGACATTTAGTGCTTTGTCTCCAGGTCCAGGAAGAAACTCAGTCAGACTGGTGAGTGAGGGGCTGGGCTTGGAGGCAAGATTGTCCATTATATCAGTTTAATGCTGCCATGTTTAAAGAAACATAGTTTAAAGAACCATCATTTAAACCACCATATCATGGTTTAAAGTCACCCTGAGGTTACATGTTCTTATTCAGTTCACCAGATTGTGGAAACTTCCAGAATGAAATTACAGCAGCACTGTGAAAGGATTGTTTTTATTCACAGATGGAGGATGATGGATCCTGAAAAGTGGATGGCAACATCTGGGCAAGGCAAGTCTTCTGAACAGTCTCTGTGTTGCTACACCCTAGGTAATAAGTGGTAGAAACACCATCTATTTATTCACTGAATTTTAGCAAATATCTGACTCCAGATAAAATCCTTTCCTGAATCATTGAATTTTACCTGAACATTTTCTTCCATGGACATTATTCATATATATATAATGATTTGGACATTATTAACTAATGCCATTATTTTCATCATTGGTTCCATAGATGAGTGTTATATGACTTGTACACCTAGTTAACAAATGTGACATTTACAAGGCAAAAAAGGACAGGCAGGAAGGGAGATTGTGAAGAACAGCACTTGATGAGAAGGATGCCATTTTAATGGTCTCTTTTTTGTTACACTTGTACTATTGTCTGTTACAACTCAGGAGACATCACTGTTGGGTAAATGCTATAATTCAGCCTGATGTGGCTCTATCTGTGAATGTTTCTTCCCTGCCATTCTCCTTAGCACAGTAGTTTTTGTTTCTTAGGTTACAACAAAACTCTGGAACTAAAATTGCACATAAACTTAGCAGCACAAATTGCTTCCTACTTGTTAATTTACAGTTTTGAAATGATGGTAGGTAGAGCCTAGCACAGATGTGGTGCAACTGTGGAGAATAAATAGAGTATGAATAGAAAGTAAGGCCTGGTTTTGATTAGATTTGTACTTCTGTAAATCCAGAACATTTCCTCTCTTTTGGCTGGAGAGAGACTAAAATCTGTCTGGTATGGTGTTCTTTAATCAGGTACTCCAACCAGGTAATTGGACATTTCCTTGACAGGCACAGTGGTAAGACTTCTTATTTGCATGCTGAGACTATTTTTTAAATAACTATATTTATCAAAGTAAAAAATATGGCAAGTGAGGCACTAAGGAAGATGAGCACTAGCCAGGCACCTAAAGAGTGTAATATCTTTAGAGGATATCCTGTGGATTATTAGACAAGAATATTTGGAAGAATTGGGAAATTTTTTAGAAGGCTGTTTCCCACAAGTAGCAATATTACTGAACAGACAGAAAACTGCTGAAGAAAAGATTATATTCTGCCATTTCTTGAAGGACAGCCAAGTTGTCCATGTTGTAAATGTCATTCCTAATTAACTTTGAGTTCTCAGAATGTACATGATTGTAACATGATTTCATCTTGCTATGGTCTACCAAAATCAAGCCCTCTTGTACATGAGTGTGTAAAAGAGAGGTTTGTACATATTTTGTGGGGGAAAACTTTGAGGAAAGCACATCTGTTTTTTGTTGTCTTACAGATGTCTAATAAAACACTCATCCCATCTCAGTTTCATCCGTAAATTTATTAATTAGTGCTAACCTCACTTAAATAAACTCCCCTGACTGGATTTTCATTGTGTGCCAGAAGCAAGGGTCCAGGAACCATCCACCCTGAGAGATCAGGTGGAAGCAGTGAGGTTGTCAAACCAGCCTTTGTGGGGGAGTTTTAAGCCAAATCCTCTACTTTTGTATCTCTGATTATACCACTGGGATTGTTCAATTTATGTCTATGTAATCTCTTTGGGAAACTACACTAAAATTAGCAGAGATCTCTGTATTACAGGAATAAACCTATTAGACTTCTTCCTCCTAAATATGACTATCATGTCTAATCCCTCCCGGGAGGTCAAGGATAAAATGGTTCATTCATTTCAAAGGTCTGTTTGTTCAGGCTGGTTGGGTATAGGAGAGCAGTATCGTCACCTCCAAAGATGTTTGGACAAACACAGCAGGAAAAGCTGTCTTGGTTGCATCTTCTTGTTCTGGGGTGAAAGGCAGTGGGTGGTAAACTGAGGAGGCAAATTGATACCTTCAACAGGATAGAAAAATTTTGCTGTTACTCCCTCATTTGTATTTTATATCTCCTACACAGGGATCTCTCTTCCCCTTTGGGCAGGTAAGAGTGTAACACTGTGGAAAACACTCAGCAGGTCTGGATCAGTAGGTGTGGATTTATGTATGGTGTGGATTTTTACTGTGCTTCCTGACTGTATGAAATTTGTTTGGATGGTCTGGGAATCAGGAGTTTTCCTCTGTTGATAATCTGGGTTTAATACAGGTCTGGAGTCTGCTGTGCTCAGCACAGCCTGGGCTCACATGCTGCTGCAGAGGTGCTCTGGACACAACACCAACCTCCCAGTCCTTCCACCATTAACCAGTATGGAGCACTTACAGGGCACAGAGAGAACATGACCTTCTGATTAACCTCTCAAGACCTGAAAAACCAAGGAATGAAGGGATCAAATGTGAAATTATCTTTTCTTGGGACCTGGAGGATTCAGGGAGTTCATCACTCCCACCTTCCTGATTTTAATTAATACATTTTCATGTCAAATTTGTGTAGCAGAGTGTCTCATTTGGCATTGGAGAGAAGGCTTTGGGGTGACCTAATTGAGGCCTTCTAGTACCTGAAGAGAACTTAGTGGAAAGATGGAGCAAGATTATTTTCAAGGAAAGATAGTGACAGGACAAGGGCAAATGGGTTTAAATGGAAAGACACTAGGTTTGGGTTTCATATAAGGGAAAAAATTCTTCAAGGGTGATGAGGCACTAAAACAGGCTGCCCAGGGAAGTTGTGGATGTCCCATCCCTGGAAATCTTCAAGGTGAGTCTGGGTGGGGCTTTGAGCAACCTGGTCCATTTGAAGGTGTCCCTACCCTCAGCAGGGAGATTGGAATTGGGTGACCTTCAATGTCCCTTTCCCACCCAAACCATTCTTTGATTCTGTGATTCTATGAAAGGATCCTGGTAGCCACTTAGCAGGTCTTTATGAAAAGTAAGGATTGATCTACAGAGAAGATCTACCCAGGGTTTTGATCAACATTTTAAACTCTTGTTTTCTAGATGCTGAATCCCTTCTCTAATTATAAGTCATGTGAGAAATCCTCAGCTGGGAAGATTATGAAGAGCCTGTCAGCTTGTTAGCTGAACCATCCAGCTCAAGACATTCCCTTAAACCTGATTTAAGTCACCAGCAAATATTTCCACTTGATTCTGTATGTCTGTATCTTCATAATCCTTTTTTACCTTAAATTGCCTTATTTTGAATTTGTATTTTGCTTGTTTTATCTTGAGTTAAAGACAATTTCAGATAACTTACATTCCACAGATCTGACCTCACCTGAAATCTCAGCATTGGAAAATATTAGCAAGGGCTCAAATCCCCAGATTATTGCAAATATTCAAAATATGTGAATCTGTGTAAGTAGCAGGTCCTTAGAGTTCTCCAGGGGTTGCTATTAGTCAGAGATTTCTTTCACAGACCATAAAAGCAGTGGGGCCTGAAGAAGATGCTATTTCTCATGTTTCCTTCAGTAATGGTGGGTTTATATTCACTGAGATGTGAGCTGCTGCTTTTGGGAAGCCTGAGCTGCAACTGAGCTTTGCAGATGAGCCTGTCCTGTGCAGTGGCACCACCAGCCATGGGTGAATTCTGTCTGCTGGCCCCAACAAATCCTTGTCACAGCCATCACTGCAGGCCTGCAAGCTTCAAAATATGAAACTCCTATGTATTTCTTCTTTTGAGAACAGGGAGGGATTGCCCAGACAAGGGGGGACTCGAGAAACTCTCTAGATTTTATGTCTGTTATTATCATACGGATTTCTGCTCTTGTTTAATATGAAAAAGCAAATTGAGCCATGAAAGGACTGGGGAGAGGGGATTTAAAAACTGCACCAGGAAGGAAAATGTTTCCCTTTTCTGTTTATGCCTGTCTAACAAATCTCCTTCTTAAGCAACTCTACATAAAGCAAGTTGCACGTACTACCCATGGCTCAGCAAGGCACTTCTGCAGCTGTTGGTATTTAGTAGGCAGCTGCTTGATTTTATTATTTCCAGCAGCCTGCTTCAGAGAGACTCTTGCTGCAGAAAGAGATATGGGAAGTCATTAGACAGCTTTTATTCTTCGAAGTACAATGCAGAGGACAGGGCTGGCTGGGACTGTGGTGATAGTGGTTACATGTGTTACAGACCTACAGTGACATCACCTCTAAAACTTGTTATAAAAAGATATTACATGCTTGATCTCTGGTTTTAAGAAGACAAAGTATATTTTTTTTTCCTTTTAGATTTAGATTTTAAAGCTAAAGCCATACTCATGACTTCCCAAAACAGAGGGTCAGTTATCAGCTACAAGTGTTCTTTGATCATTTGTTGCTCACTTGTGTGTTCTTATTTCAAATATGAGATGATAACTCCAGGCTCTAAAATCCAGAGAAGTACCTTGCTTGTGGAGTACCTACAGACACGCTTCCACTTTTCCCCTCCTGTATTTTGTAGGGGTGTGTCCCTCATAATCAGATCCTACAGCTCTCAAACCTCTCCTCAGTCTGGACGGTTTGTTGCTGGATTTGCCTTTGTGCAGTCAGAGCACACTTTAACACAAGCAGGCAAACATAGAGCAGGCTGCCTGCTGTGCCTTGGGGTACCTCAGGTTTTGACAGAAACAACTGTTTCAGAAGATTCTAGGGTTTTGGTCAAAGGCTGAACTTCATAATCTTGGAGGTCTTTTTCAACCTTAATGGTTCTGTGATTCTATAATTCCATAACTCCACAACTCCACAAGTTTGTGGTTTCTGAACAAAAGTCTCAGAGAGTCTGATGTCCGGTGTGGTGATTTGAGGCACTGGGATGCAAGAAGCACATGCAGGTCATACAAAAAGACAACTACAGTCTTAGGAGGAGAGGGAGGAAATGTAAGATTCGGGTAAGGATGGGTTGTCACTGCCAGTTTCTTACTCATGCTCTGGTCATATGACATCTTTTCCCCTAAAGATTTATCTTTTGGGGGAGATGAACAAAGCCTATGGCAGAAGCTAAAGGAGTGTCAGTAACACTGACTGCCAAAATGGATGGGGAAAGGACAAATTTTCAAAACCAGAACTCAATGTGTTAACCCCACCTGAAAAAGGCATTTACTCACAGAGTGGAGAAGGCAGAACACACTGAGGTGAAAGAAAGGAGTTACTGGGCAAAATGGGCTGGAAGTAAAGCAAAGCTTTGGGAGGAATATGTGTAACCTTGTGCTCTCAGCTGCCTGCAGCTGCTCAGAAAGGAAATTCATATCAATTAAGGAGTCTTGTGCCATCTTCATTCCCATTGTATTCAGGGTTGAAAGGACTAAAATAATCTGAGATTAGACACATTTTGCTGATTTTTAAACTCAACTGATACTACTGTGACTCTGCTCAGAAAGAAAGAAATTTTACATCATTTCTATGGTGAAAATTACCAGTCTTACACAAAGAGGAAACCATCCTTTGGCACTATGCTAATTAATGCCTTGAAAAGAATAAATGCACAAAGCCAACCCCAAATCTAAATCTTTCCCTTCTGAACTTGAGTACTCCTGCCCTGTGCCCTGAGCAGATTCATCCATTTTCTCAAAAAGAGGACTAGAATGTGGAGAAGGGTTTTTTTTGTTTTTCAGTTTATCACTTGTCTACCTCAATTGATATTGAAAATATCCATGGGAGTAATTTTAGTTTGAAGTTTCATATGTACAGTTTTATGTAATTTTTTTTTTAACTGATGAAAGAGTAACATGTAAATGCTGCTTAGTGCTTGGAATCTTTAATTTTTTGCTGAAAAATTATTTAAGAAGTAGAAAGTCCTAGTGTGTCCTGTGATAGAAGAGAATGGTGACAGCCTCCTTAGAGATTTCTTCAATTTATTACCTGTGCATTATAATCTGATGTGGTGGTGTGGAGTAGTGCTTTTCACACTGCAAAGTTGTAATTTTACAGACAGAAAGGCTTGAACAAATACCCAGTACAATATCTGAGAGATCCTGCGTAGTTCAAAGACCACAGCTGGAACTACACATTGTGGACATAATTGATATTCGATGTAATTATTGATTAATTCTGTTGAACCATCATAATAAAGTGGTGAAAGCTGAGTAGAGATTATACGAAGGGAGCACTTTGACTGTATGAAAAATGTTTCCAATGCTAAAAATAGCAAGTTACTGCTAGAAGCAGAGACAGCTAAAGGGAATGAATCAAATCAGAACAACAAACACAATATGTTATCAAAATTCCAAAATAACAAGCACCTTAGAAACAGAAGAATACCTGGTATCACGTGAAGGAAGAGCTAAAATCTGTGATGTTAAAAAAACCTCAGCCTAACTATGAGTCTTACTTACACAGCCAGCTACAGGGATACTGCTGTGCAGTGGGGCAGGAGGCTCAACCTCTGCTGTGTGTGGGACACCTGAGAAGGTCAGGCACTTTGTGTTCATGGGGACAGTCTGGGTGCTTTCAGCTATATTTGAGTGCAAAGCCAACAGGCTCTGCCTTGATGAGGAACACTGACTACAGCGTTCAGTCTAATAGATCATGGCAGATTATAGGGCAGCAGAGGGACAGAGAGAGAAGAGCAAGGATGCAAAGTGCAGCTGCTGGGAATGCAGAGAGCAGACATCACTGGCAGCTGCTTAATTACACTTTGCAGTTTTCACTACAAACCCCGTCACTTCTCTCTTTTTCAGATGCTTGTTAAGGGGCTGAGGGGCCTCAAGGTATTTTTATGAAGAATTGGAAGACAGGAGGAGAGGAGTGGAGGGGAGTGAAGGCAGCAGGTAGGAAGCTGCTTTGCTGTGGCATGTGCTGGTGCTGTGCCAAGGCTGTGCCACTGTGGAAGAGCTGCTGGGGCTGGGCAGGGCTTCCCAACAACGGGACTCAAGCAGGATCTGTGGGTACCCACAGGGAGTGAGATGGGTCATGTGAGAAACCTTAAGGCTGGGTTGGTTCTCTGAATAATCAGGGGAGAAAGAAAGGCAAGTTAAATCTGAAAGTCTTGATCTTTGCATAGTGGGAATTAATTCCTGCACCCCTTAAGGATCCTGCAGCTTGTTTTGTCTCCCTGGTGTCTCAATTTGTGCCCTTGTAGGTCAAAAGTTCCAAGATCATTCTTTTAAGGGTCTAATTTTGGGGAAGGAAAGCATTATCAAAAATGTCCGAATTTTCTGTGGCAGTCTATCTCCTGTTAAAATCTGTTAGTCCCTGGCTATGTGTGATGGGATTGCTGCTCAAAACAGAATAGGAGGCATCACCTCACCTTTATAACATGGCTTTAATAAGCATAAAAATCCCCCCTCAACTGGTCATGGGAATTACAATAGGAAAAAAAAATCCCTGACTTTTGTAGTTTGCCATGTTCTCCTCCCTGTTACTTATATCCACACACAGAGTTGTGGGTTAACTGTTCTTCTATACAGTTTTAGAATTGATGGTGAATATTAGCTGAATATAATAAAAGCATGCAATCTAAAGTCCTACAATTTTAATTTCAGTATCTAGAGCGAGGCCTTCCTATTACCCTAGAAAGTCAAGAAAAGTAAACCCACCCTTTATTAGATAATTTGTATTTTCATACTTGCATTTCTTCCCAGAAAGGAGGCAGAGTAAAATGACCTAATCCTTTTTACTTGAGCGAAAGAAGAGTGCAAAGCATTATAAAAGAAAATTTGGGAAATTGTTTTGTTTTTTAAAGCAACCAACCATAATTCACAAGAACAGCACATTTTCCCCAGAAAGCCTACAAAAACAATGGCATTGTGTAGAAGGCAGCTGTATCATGAATTGAGAGGATTTACTGAGTTCACAGACTATCTGAGAACTGACACTTCCTAACCTGAACAGGATCAAACTGCAGACTGCACTTTAGAGTAAATAAAAGCAAAGGAAGAGATTGAGTTGCTGAGAGAAAGTTGGACTCGTGGAACAGGAAACTGCAAGGATGAAAAGAGCTGAGCAGTGCCTACTAAACCCTCTCAGCACAAATAACCTACAGAAACAGGGCAGCCAGATCTGTGTGAATGTGCCAAACTGGATGAACTGCTCGCTGTAAAAGTGAAACAGAAGGTGTTTAAGCTTCCTAAGCCTCACAGAAAAGAAAGAAATCTGTTAAGGCATAACACATTGGCAGCATCCCATCCCTCAGAGTCATGTGCTTGCCTAGAGCTGCGTGGGATTGCTCCCTGTGGAGCAGGTACCTGGGCAGCATGAAACTCTGAGAGGTGTCAGCAAAGGCATTAGTGAATTGCTGGATCCTGGCTCTGTGAAGGGGTTTTTGGAAGCTGTCACAAGCATGCACTGCCAACACGCCAGCAGGGCATGGCAGCAGTGTTTAGGAGTGTCAGCACAAGGTGGTACCTCGTTGTGTGTGTTTCAGGGTACAGAGTGATCCTCAGCAATGGAGCTGTCAAAGGAATATGAAAGACAAAGTCTCTGTTTTATGCATGTTTTTAAAAAGTCACTTGCTAAACAGCTCTGAGTCTTCTGAAAAACATGAGAAACTGCCACAAAGACCTCAATTTACTCTTGCATTAGCATCAGGGCAAATGAGCCTTACCTCATGCTAAGGCAAGAGGAGGATTGCAGCTCATCGAGGCAGCAACAGACAGTCCTAAATGAATATTGTGTCACCTCAGGGCTAAAGGCAGCTGGCCTCCATCTCCCACTTTCTGACTGCCTTGTCACTGCCTCAGTGATGCTGACTGACAGTGAGAGTGCCTGTAAAGAGACACAACTGGTGCTTTGCTTCGGAGCACTGACTGCAATCCAGATGACATGGCTGAGTTTGCAGGCACCTGGCTCAGTGCATCTCCAGCTCAACACTCCCACTACCCTGTGTTGTCACTCTCAGCTAAGAGCCAGCAGTAGGTACCTCACTCATGATTATTGTCACACCAGAAGAGTTTACCCCCCCAAGTTTAGCTCATAGCCTCTCTAAGGACAGGCAGCCTCCCACCCAGCCCGCCTTGAGCTGACAGGTGTCTCTTCTGTTGCTCATCTTTCAGATAAATTTGGTAAATTAGACATTAGGATTTTAGGTGGAAGGGTTCAGAATTCTGCAGGCAGAATTGGCCGGACAGGAGCAAAACTGGTTAATGGTTGAATGGCATATGGTGCAGCCTCAGGGCTTGACTTATTGGTATCTGCTCAGAAGGATTCGATAATCACACCTCCTGGTGAGGGACAGAAATCCTTTCCTCTTTGTTACCTAGGAACTGCTGATGCTGCTCTTTATCTTGCAAGAAATGCCTTCACTAATACCATTGAGGACGCCTGGGTTGTTTGCTGCTACAGAGCTGCTCTTTGCCTTACCCTGTAGTTCAGTTGCACAGCTGGTCCCAAGGTAAGCTGGGATGTATTCACCCAGCAGGTACCCTTTGTTTTTTTAAAAAGAAGCAGGTTTAGCAGGTGATGTGAGAGCTAGTGTATCTACATTGGAAGAGAAAATATTAATTCAATATTCAGGTCGAGAGGAAATGGCCTCAGTTTGCACCAGGGATGGTTTAGATTGGATATTAGGAATTATTTTTGATGGAAAGGGTGGCCAAACATTGGAATAGGCTGCTCAGGGAGGTGGTGGAGTGACTATCCTTGGAAGTGTTCAAAAAATGTGTGAATATGGCACTTGAGGACATGATTTAATGGTGAACGTGGTGTTAGGCTGGTGGGTGGACTTGATGATCTGAAAAGTTTTTCTCAACTTTAACTATTCTATGATTCTATGATTGGGGAAAACTGTAAATATGTCAAGAGCTATAAATTGGATAAATAATTAGCCTAAGGGAGTACTGTTTTTGAGGAATGTTTCATAATCCCATTCATTTCTTGTGGAAAGCTGAGATTTATGGTGGCTGTTTCCCAGTCTTGAAGGTCAAGGCATGAAGAGCTTCACTCTCTTTACCATCAGGATGTGATTTAAATATTCTTTGCACCTTACCTAGCAGGGACCCAGACAATGCCCTTCTGAGTTTCCTTGCATCTAAACAACCTCAATACTTTACAGATTTCTTCAAGAGGAATTCTTTCTACATTTTTTCTTTCCCATTACTCTCCTCTGGACTATCTGCAGAGGCTTCTTCCCCATCGCTTGTTTCAGGCTGAGCAGTGTGACAGATTAATGCCTCTTCCACACAATTTAGGGTTCTGATTTTGCTTTTCACTGCCGTGTCTGATGTTGCTGAGCTGTCTATCATGAGCCTGTGAACTCTTCATGCAGTTGGTATGATGTGGCTTGACATGACTGCAATAAACCGGTGATCTAACAGAAGTCACATGGTTATCAAAACTGGGGCTTCAAATAATATATGTAGAATCAAAATATAGGAAGGTTTTTAAAATGTCTGCTAAATCTTTTAAAGAAAATTTGAATTAACAATCCATTCTTTCAGCTGGAAGGAAGAGCAGAACTGAGAAGACAATGCCTTGCTTCATTTACATTGCAGAAAAAAGATAATGACAATTTTTTTCCACTTGAAAAGGCAGAGGTGGATAAAAAAGTAGATTGAAAAATGCCTGAAGAAGCTTGGGAGTATTTGACACATCTTCATTTTTAATTTCGGTTCACTGTAACATTAATATATTATATTCCTTTGGATAAAGAAACAGATTAAAATGGAGGGTTGCAAAAATTGGTCCTTTGAAACCCCTTTTAAAGTGAAAGAAAAATTAGATAACATTCATGCATATATTGTCTCTGTATATCAAGATCCCAGTTCTTTAAAGAGGTACCTTTGGACATACATTGGAGACTGCCTTAAGAATCAGATTTTCTGCTGTGATGGTTGAATAGATATCCCAGGGGTGGCTCTTCAAAGTGCTGCTCTGGCTCAGAGCTCTTGTTTTTGAACTGAATATCAGGAAGCATTCAGCAGATGGATGGTCAAAGAACAATTCAAGCAATCAGTGATCAATCTCTCTGCACCCAGACATCACCTATGCAAAGAGCAATAATAACCATGAATCAGAACTATGGGGAGCAGTTCCCCGCTCTACAATACGCACAGGTATAGCACAGATGAAGAGGTCAGCCTGGCAAAGGTTTAGGTCAGCTTGGTGATAATACAGCCTGATCCAGGATTATGTTAATTGTTGTGGCTTCCCAGAACAAGGACATGGATTGGTGCAGGCTAACAGGAGGAAAAGTATGACAGGAACTTGGTGGAGCAGCTCACGAAATGCCAGGTACTGCCATAGTCCTGTTTCAAGTGGCATAAATGAAGAAAAGATACCTGGAGGACAGAAAGAAAGGAGGGATAGAAAGGAATCTGATGTATGGTCCCCCACCAGCCCTCACTCTTCAGGTCCATGCAGGGCTTTTTGAGGAGGTGGGCTGCACACGGTGAGGAGACTGTGTTTTCAAACCTATGGTTTGGTATCAGTCATCAACATTTACTTCCCCTTGGGCTTTTGCACCTCCCTATAAACTCTCCCTAATCCTTAAAGCTATTTATACAGCATGCTTTATGTGTGGAGTGATTTTGAAATAGCAGAGTGAGAACAAGGGTAGCACAGAACATCTAATTTGGCTATACAAAACCCCCAGGAATGATGGAGGAGAATAGAGCAGCATAACTTCTCTTAGGAACTGAGACCTTCTGTAGCATCTCTTTTAACCTCAGAATAAAAAAGGGAAAAGCCTTATTCTAGTGTGCAGTGAAACACAAACTGTAGCTGCAGAGTTGGTGTTATATGGGGGACATGAGTTCATAGTGTTAACTCCAAAAAAGGTGATATTTCACTAAGTGCCTGCAAATATGTCTCACTTTTAAACTCCTTGGTTGAAGGATTATCATTGTTCAAAGATCATCCTTGTTTTTAGTGTGGCCAACCCATCTAATGAAAAAAGCATTAAGCAAGAAGCAATAACTGAGATAACGTTCAGTTTTGTCTGTGATCTCCAAAAATAATATGACTAGGCTATTACAACAGCTGTAATGGGGAATCTAGGAGTGATACAGAATAGAATATTTTCTACTCTGATGCCACAGTTATATAACCAGAAAGTTTCTAATGTACATCAATTGTCACAACAGTGAAATCTTTTACACTGTGGAGATAATTTCCTACTCAGTTACTTCTATGCAGCTCTCTGTTGCAATAAGGGTGAAACTCCTATTATGAGAAAAATGTACAGAGTAGATGATTATACTGGTCTGAGCCATCCTGCAGCTGTTTTACATTGGTTTCTAGAGTCCAACTAACATTTAGAAAAATGTATGCACATCTTATTATTCTTCCAGCAAATCTGTTTTAAAGTCAACCTTTCCTTTTTGGGGATAGACTACAGCTGGTTTTATAGGGTTTTAGTTCCAAACCCTCCTCATGCCTCCACTCCTGAGCCAAACTTCTTAATCAAATCAAAGAAAAGGGCCAATACAATTCCTGTGTCAAAGTTTTCTGACTCTCTGCCGTGGCTGCCCTACCAAAAGCCATCCAAAATCTTCACTCTTGCCACTCCTCTTTGTTCCCTATGCACTGAACACTCCCCTTCTCACAGCCTTTTCCTCTCTCTCTGGCACTTTGTATTCTGCCTTCTCATCAGTTACAGATGTGGTTTAGTTTACTTACAGGGATAGCTGTTATATCTCATATATCTCCCTTCATTTTTTAACCACGTCATCACACAATCCCACACTCATTTTCATGTGCCAGCATCACTCTGCTCTAGTTGAGCATCACCACATCACATCATGTGCATCCTGAAAGGGCTTAGCATAGTAAAATGTTTGAACATTGCCAGGTACAGTGTGAATATAAATGGTTGGAGAGGTGAACTGAACTTGGGCAAACATTGCATTTTCTTGAATAACATTTTAAAAAAATTACAGTTTACTCTGAGTTTTAGCAAGAATTTGTTGAAGACTCAATTTCAGTATTCTGTCACAGAAAAGGAGTATAAACTATAACATCATATTGTCTGGATCAAGTAATATGGCTAAGATTAAATAAATAAATAAACTATCCAAAGTGCTCTCTCTGGAAAACACACAGTTGAGCTGTTGAACAGCTATTGCCCAGTACTCATTTTAAAAGTTTTAGAGGCTTAAATGGCTTTGTTTATTGTCATCTTGGGCCTTAATTTCTTCTCATTCCTCTTTGTGCCATGCACATGGAGCTATAACAATAAAATTTTCCAATCAAGTAGCATCATTTCTGCCTGTGACAAAGCAGATCGTTTGGCAGTACTAGGTAGTAAAGCGGAAAAGTGAATTAATTGGAATATCTCAGTCCTCAGCTTTTCTTAAGACAATACAATAAGAAAATCATAGAAAGAACTTGAAATGCTTAAGGACAGAGCCTGACAAGGGATACTGGCAAGTTGCCATTTCTTGACATCAATCTGGAAAGTGCAGTGAGAATTTTTTGTGCTATTGAAAGAGTGATTAGTGATTATTTCATCCCTCCAGTTATTGTTTCTCAGTTAATAGAGGGATGACATCAGTACCATAAAAATACAGTTTCCAGCCACTGCAAAAACCCTGAAATACTTGAATTTCTTAAAAAGAAGAAGGCTGTGGCCTTGTAACAAATTTCCGTTGTCAATAACTCTGTTTCTCCTAAGAAAACCGGTTGTTACTTTTCGGCTGAAGTAGATTGGTTTGCCTGGTCATTGATCCTGAAGCTCCTAAAAGGGAGGAGGAAGCTTTCCATTCCCACCGTGCCCAGCAATGGGACAAAAATAAATTGCTTATTTTTCTCATAAATTTCTTGGGGTTGTTGGCAGCAGACATTATGAAAACTTTTCTAATGGTAATGGTTGTGCAAGAGAGGAATAGATTGTGTTGGGAGAAGTGTCTTCCTCCTATTACTGGGAGTTGCACAAGGACCTTTCAAGAATTCTACTTTGTTCTTCCTTGAGTCAAGGGTCAGACATGGATTGTTGAGATGCAAATAACATATAGATCACCATTCAGGAATTTTTCTGGTAGTGTTATTTTTTATTTATTTTTATATAGCAATCTCCTGCATTTTCCCCATTTTTTATCACGTGAATTTGCATCTGCATTTTTGTACACAAGCTCCCTAATGTTTACCCTAATGTAGAAATACATGTAAGAACACAATAGTGTTCATGACAGTCATGACTCATAAAATTATGAATAGATTTTTAGAAACAAAACCCCTTACTGTATGTTATTAAGGACTCACAAAATTTTTTATTCAAGTTGCAAGTTTAAAGGTAAATATGCTTTCATCACTAACCTGTTTTTTGCCTCCATGAGGCAATGAATCTTCACTTCTTGCATGACACATGCTCATCTTTTCTTTTAGCAACACAGTTGTCCAGCAGCAATTCTAAAATACAGCACATTGTAAATAATTCATTCAGGTTAAAAAGAAACCATCATTGAGTCCAAACGCTAACCTAACACTGCCAAAGCCAACACTAAGCTATGTCTTTGAGTATCACACCTACACAGCCTTTTAAATAGCTCCAGAGGTGGTGGCTCAACCACTTCTCTGTCCAGCCTGTTCCAATGCTTGACAACCTTTTCTCTGAAGAAATTTTTTCCTAATATCCAATGTAAACATCACCTGGTACAAATTGAGGCCATTTCCTCCTGTCCTGGCACTTGTTACCTGGGGAAGAGCCCAAACCCCACCTGGCTACGCTCTCCTTTCAGGGAGTTGTAGGGAGTTAAAGAACTCCTCCCTCAGCCTCCTTCTCCAGGCTGAACACCCCCAGCCCCCTCAGCTGCTCCTCATGAGACCTGTGCTCCAGACCCTTCACCAGCTCTTTGGATGTGAATTTACCATCCCATCTTAAACAATTTCCTTACTCGATATCTTGATATTCCCCTGAGTTTAGATGGTCAGATCTTAAACATGACCATAATATTTGTCTTGTGCCTTTTTTTTTTTTTTTTTAGTACAGTGCCATAGGTACACCAGAACACTTCACTTGGGTATAAAAACCACATCACGATTGCACTGACTGTGCTTGGGAACCTTGCAAATCTCTGCATACGCCACCAGTGACAGAATGGGAGGATGTTCTTCCCCAACAGCTCACCCTGAGTGTCAGATGGGTTTGAGACTATACTATGAGAGAAAGAGCAGAGACCTGAACGTCCCAAAATCCAGCCCTACCCTCCCATTCCTACCTAACATTGCTCCTTGTCCAAGGCAAGAGCAGCTGCCTGCCACTGTGGTTTAGCTGGAGCAGGTGACCTGACCTTCTCTGGATGTGCCACAACCAGCCCAGCAGGACCTGCCTTCCCAGAATTTTGGTGTTGTTATTGAACAGAGCTGTAGTTAGCGAGCAGAGTCAGTGACAGCCCACTGGGGAAGTCCTGGTGACTCAAAGGTGGCTCAAAAAAGACAATAAAAGGAAAAAATGATGATGAGCAGGGAAGAGGAATAATATTTAAGAAAGGATTGTTTGCTGGTTTGTTTATTTATTTATGCAGATGAATAGTTCTTTCTCCTATTTGAACTCTTTTGCGTGTATATATACATGCATAAAAATACATTTAAGTTCACTTGAAAGCTGAAAAAGAATGTAAAATCCCTGAAAGCAGATTTTTATTTATGAGATTTCTAGTTGTGACAGATTACCATTCTCTCTAGAAAAGGAAATTATGCTTCTGTGAAAATATGATTTAATATTAAGGAGACTATTATTAAAGGGACTATTACTGTAATCTTCTTTTTTTCTTTGTATGCTGGTTATGTGTTTATTCAGGTCTTTCATTCACCAGATCTCTGGCTGTATGACTGAATTCAGTACTTTGGTCCCAAACTGGCACTGTTATGGGTCAAAAGAAATTGAGAGAATCCTTAAAATATAAGACTCAGCATCAATTTGATAAAGAAGGATCCACACATTCTTTAACATAGTTTCATTGATATTATCAGTGTTGTTGAGTATGCTTTTCAATCCTATAAAAGTGCATCTGGAGATATGGAAATTTTTATTTTTATATATATATATATGAATATTTACATTGAATGATACCAACATAAAATATTGAGTTCATTGCAATGGTGTGCTCACAGGAACAAGCAGAACTCACTTTAGGAACTGTTTTCACAGTTACGTCACAAACATTTTTCACTTTGGATATGTTTTAGCAAGACTCCTTGACTTTGATAGAAAAGTCACTTGATAAATAACATAATTATCTTGTCCACCTCTGTTTGCCCCATTTGCAACAGAGCAGATCCTTTGTCAGAACATCATTAGCCAGACATCCATGTGTCCGAAGTGAGTAAAGGAGTATACTTTAGAATGTAAATATTAAAAGAGATTTTTTAAAAATGAGTTCAAATGACACATTAGACATAGGGAACATGCCTGATCTAAAATCTGCACGAAGAACAGGGTCATGTCTGTCTCCCTATTAACTGCTGTCATGAGTCACATTTTCTGCTGCAAATAACATACGTTGCAAATATAATCTGCCTATGTGTCTGCAACGTCATTTTATGAATCAACCTTGAATGGCAGGATGATTGAAAAATATTCACTTTGAAGACAGGAGGAATAATTTTCAGTCTGTGCCGTTTCCTGAAGCTGCTGGATTTGGGGGCAAATTATTTCTGCTGTAAATTAAGTCACTACAGTCCCATCTTATAATTCTACTGCCTGGTTGGATAAAATAATTTTCAGTGGCAGGGGAGAGGGGAAAGAGTATGATATGAAAGCAAAAGGAATTACAAAATAATTACAACATTATGAAAACACACAATAAACCAACTCTTTATTGCTTGAATCAGTCTCCTTTTATTTTTTAAATGCCAACCATCTACAAGTAAGTATAAAGAAAATTACAAACTTCAAGAAGTCCAAAAGAAGGACGTGGCTCTTGCAATGGAGATACTGCATAAAACTTTGTAAAGGTCTTTGTGGCCTTTTAGAAAAATTTTGGCTTCCTGCTGCAACTTGTTTTTTTAAAGGTGAGTAGGAGCAGAAGGAAATGGAAGCTACAGCTGAAAGTCTCAGGGTGGTTACTTTCAATAAATGAAAATTTTGTTAGAGTTTCCTCATTGTGAGATGCAAGGAAACACCTTAATAGTGCTCTGATTTAATCTCTGATACATTGTGTGGATTTGTGTTCAATGGTAAAGGAGCTAATTTTCTAGGCTCAAGGGAGTCCTTTAATTTGACCTGAACAAGGGTTAACTGCGGCAAATTGTTTGAATTTCTTTGGTACCAACCTAACTATAAAACACCTGCTTGGGATCATGCAACTGTGGGCTGGAAAAGATCTTCAGAGGTGTCCAGTCCAACCATCCACTCCAAACATCCATCAGTCAGTCCTGGTTTGTCTTGCTGAGCCTTGGAAACCTTCACAGCTGGACCCTCCACAGCCTCTCAATTACCTGTCCCAGTGCAGCACCACTGTCCTGGTGGATCTGCTCCTCCTCTGCTTCACCCCTCCTACTTTTTGGAATTATCATTAATTGATTAAATATTATTCCATATGCTGATTTTATTTTCTTCCTGCCTTTTGTATTTAGATGAGTAAAATCCTTCAAGGTTCCCTTCAGCCTCGTCACCACTGTGGCCTTGAGTGGATGGCATGGGTAGATCTGTTGGGTAGGACACCTTGGCTATTTCCTTTTCAAACCCAAGTGGATCCTTGATACCCAGATATCAGATTTCTAAACTCATAACTATGAATAAAACTTTAGTACTTACGTGCCTGAAGAGCAAAACTTACTTAGTCTTCTCTAAGACTATTTTTTTTAAAAATTCGTAATGGTCCAGTGTAAAATGCCAGGGTTTTGCATCTGCAAACTCAGTTTTGCTCCCTCTCAAATTAATGCTGATGCTGGTAGTTACTTTGTGCTTTCCTCCTAACATATATCACAACACTTCAATAATGTGTACATATCTGACTTACTGATTCATAGATGTCGTGTTACTTTCCATCACGACACAATGAAATTATTCATTCACTATTATTTATATGTCATTGAAGATTAATTTATTCCAGAAAAGATGCAGATGCCTCTGCCTACCTTTGAAATGCAAAAAAGAACTGATAGGCACTTGGCTTCAAGTGTTTTTGTTGAGTGTTTTGTCATGTCAATGCAAGCAACCTCCCTTGCTGCTTCCGAAATTTAAGTATTACTTATGCATTTTTGTCAGCTTGTTTTTGGTGGCATTGAAAGAAACTTGTAATTATTGATGAAAAGAAGCTTCCACTGAACTCTGTTAAAAAGTCTTCAGACTTCTGTGCTACCTGGGATGACTACAGAGAATTCTTGAAGAATTGAAGAATTCTTCAAGGAAAGTGAATGAGACTATGGAATGACATCCTCTACTCCTTTCAATGCCTTTTAACAGTCAAATCCACACCTGACATGAACTGGAAGGTAAATAACCAGAAAGTCAGGTTAAAAAAGAGCAAACCTGTTAAATGTTCTCCATCCTGTCACTAGATAAGGCCACAGAACTTCCTGGACTCTCCTTTCAACCAGCTGGTACTGTGAGAATTTTCTTCAGCTGGTGCAGGAACTACTGACAGTAAATCAGAGCATGGGCACAGATGTTAGATTCAAACTCAGAGCAATATCCACAGAGAATTATAAAATGGGGCATTTAGATCATAAATACAGTTTTCTAATCTGTCAGGTTACTTGTGCAAAAGGTTTCTTGTTTTGAACACAGTAATCACAGGTTAAAATCAGCCCTTGGCATATACGACCGGGGCTGTCTAAAAGGGATTCAGGGTCTCAGAGGCAGCTGCTAGAAGACAGCTGAGCAATTACACTGAGACCTGGCAATTACATTGCTCAAGTTGGATTAACTGCACAATCTCAAAGAGTTGTGTCCTTCTTCAGCTATTCTGTGGGACTGAGACTTCTTAGAGAGTGTTAATGAAACTGGGTGTGCTAAATCAGTTTTCAAGTGAAATTGTCTTAACAAGTTTCTTTTACTTTTGTTAATAAATCTGTATATAACATATCTAATGGTCTCAGGTCTTTTATTGTGTCTTAAAAATTCTTTTTATGCTACCCCCATGACATTGTCAAGATGGCTGAGGATTTTCAGTTGTAAATAAATCTTCCAAGTGTACAGATTACATTATCAAAATCAGAAACTGAATAGTTCTTTCAGACCTTCATTTCAGTGGAAAATATGCTTGTTTATTTTTCTGTTTCTCCTCACTATCAAATAATAACAATACCTTGCCAATCACACTTTAGCATAGCCCTATATCTTTTGTTTGATGTGAAGTGGGTTTTGAACAGTGATGCACCCAGAAGGGCAAATGGCTCCTTTGTGCAAGGTCTTGACACTAATTAAAAGTTTAATCTGATAGTGTCGTATTTGTGTGTATAATATTACCCTGACTTTAAATCTTACTTCCCACATAGCCTAAATTGCACGGCTCATTCAGGTACATTCTGCAAGAGCTAATAGGAACTAAAGGACTAAAGGACAGAAGACCCATCTGTCTGGGGGTCTGGACAGTTGCTTTGCCTCCTCTCTCCTCTTGTTTCACTGTCCACTCTCTCTACTTATATCAATTGCTTGAGACTTTACCCTATTCCATAACACTGTTCACAAACTCTGGGTTAAAATCCAGTCTGAGTTATACGTTGGCATTTGGATTTGTTGGCAGCACAGAAACACAAATACTTCTCAAAGTGCCTTCTCTCCTGAAATTTCACTGCAGGACCTTCTATTTTGTTTGCTAAAAAACTCTATTTGTCTTTGCAATGCAAATTGAAGATCAGCAAAGAGACTGAATTGGCAGAATTTCAGCTGATGAGGTAGTATTTTGACCAAAAATATCCTGCTCAACTCAAACAGGCAACCCAAATTTGACATGAAATTGGTCTCTATAGTCCAGAAATGGGAGTGTGACAATCATAAGGTGAACTTTTGAAAGATGACAGTGCACATAAACATTAACATTACAAAATGTTAATTACATTTTGTCTTTAAAAAGAGTTAGAAAATGATAGGCAATAACCAGTGATTTGCTATTTTTTCTGAAAATATTTTAAGGCATGGATGGGTTAAGATTGTTTTTCAATGTTCCTATCCAAACACTTTAATTTCCTAGAGAAATAGCTTCCACACTGCAGAAATCTGCTATAAATAATTGCTACTGTAAACATAGCTTTAAAATTATCAAAATAGAGATTTGGGAACTGTAGAATCATTTAACACCATTTCTTCTTAGCAAACTCCCTATCCTTTCTTATGCTGAAAATGTCAAAACAAGACATTTCAATGCTGTCAAAGAGCTTTTCCCACTGTTTTCAAAACACATTTTTGTCTGAAACGATACTCTGCTTTTTAAAATTTTGGTATAATTGTATTCTAATGGTAAATTGCTTTGAGAAAATTTGATCATTGCATTATGGAGGTTTTGAAGCAAAGTTAAAACTAAACTAATATCAACAGTTATATGAACATAGTTGTACAGATTGACATTGCAGTCCTGAACCTGTGTAATGGGATCCAGTGGCACTGTGAATTGCACTTCTTGATCACAAATAAGAAATTATTTCAAAAGTGAAACAACCTCTGGCAGAATGACCTTCATTAAAAGAGGCATTTCAGTGTGAATGCAGGTTTTGATCTCACAAAGAGAAACAATGAAAAATCTTGTACAAACCTAACCTTAGATGCTTTTTACCCAGATCAGAATCTACTTTAACTGTTTTGATATTGTAGAAACATCTATTTTTTCCCAATATGTCAGTCCTTTGAGGAAGGGCATTCCTCCTAGTCAAAGTAATAAATTAATGGCACCTATACTAGGCAACTGAAGAGAAGTGTTTCAGGTGTTTTACTTACTTATTCTTCTGTAAATCATGTTTGCAGCCACAGGAACATAGCTCTGAAATACTGTATTTGTTTGCTGTTAATAGAGAGAAGTTTTAAATTTAAAATTCTTTATTTGTTGTACAAATATTTCTTCAGACTTATTCATATTTTGCTATGCAGATTTTTTGGAACTTTACATTATTGAAATATCAGATATCAGATACTTCAAAATCTCAGATACTCAGAGACCAAAATTGTGGTTATTTGTTGGGGCTGGAGGAGTCAGTTCTCAGTCTTTGTCTTGTACAGTGATTTACATGTTTACAGCAGGGCCTTATATTCCGTCACCTGTGTAAGATGAACAGCAAATTCAGTAAATCATCTAAATATTTGGGCACTGGGAACTTGCTTACCATCTGGTAATTTAAAATGAATCTTGCATTGTGATTGAATAAAAATGTTACTGCAGGACTATGACGAAAGGGAAGCAGGAGAAATGTTGGGATGCCAACAGTCTGCCATGATCAGGAACCCTCATCTTTATGCCATGAAGTTTGTGAGCAACATTCATAAAATCATCTGAACATCAGGATTTTTTCAAAGACTTCCAAAACTTACACTCTCAGAGGTTTCATCTGACACAGACTGTATGCAAGCCTTTATTTTGCTGAACATTTCACCCGGCCTTACCCAGCTGTAAGAAGGGATGGCTGCAGTCAGGTCTCCATCCCATTGAAGTTCAGCTGTCCTTCAGAAACAGTTTTTTAGCAGGCTCCTTAAGTGGGCAGCAGCCTATTCCTCCCCCAAGGCTGAGCACAGTGGAATATGGATGATCACTCCTGTGGTTTTTGAAGCTGTGGGAGAATTTTTTTTTTTTTGCATCATTAAACTTCCTGGAAACTGATCCTTACCTGAACAGGTAACGTGACCATCTGCTGCCCACTACCTACAAATGACTTTATAGAGGCACTCTGTGCTTTTGACTCATGTGGTGACGTTGTTTGGTGGCTTTAAGATTAAAATCTGCTGGGGTAGCTACCAGCTGCTTTGGGACTTCTTACAGAACATCATCAAAGGTGACAGACCGTTTAATAAACTGCGGCAATGTTCACACAAGATTTTCTTTTCATCAGCTACTTCTCACTGCTGAGAAGTGGATTGACATCTCCACCTTTAGAACTGCACTTTTCAAGCCTTTGCAAAAGAACTGGAATTTTTTCTCATGCACAACTTGCTGCTGATCTTCTGGGTTGGTTTTTTGTTTTTTGTTTGGTTTTTTTTTGTTTTTGTTTTTTTTTTGTTGTTGTTGTTTTTTGTTTGTTTTTTTGTTTGTTTGTTTGGTTTTTTTTGCCTTCCCTTTATATCTGAAAAGAGAAAGCTTTTCTTGAGCTTATGTTTGGTTATTTGACAAGAAATTTGCTTCCCTGATAATTGCATGCTATACATAATGCATCTTTAGAGTATTCATTTTCATGAAAACAATCCAGATATTTCCATGTGGTAAAACCAACCATCCGCCTTTGCCACGACATTGTGCACATCAATAGGCTGAAATTGGCTTGCCTTTTGGCATATGCAATGTTAAATCATTCAACATTTACTCTCTGAGTAGCTGTGACTCACTTAACATCTGAATCCTCATGACCGAGGCCTGGACCAACCACCTGTATCCTGCATGGGCAATGTAATTCTGACATCATGAACATAACATTGTGCTGTAATGATGCTTTTAACAGCACTGTAGATCTTGGCCTGCAGCTGCACCATCTTATGCTTGCAGATTTGGTTGCCAGCTGGCCCTCAGCAAAAGGTTAGAAATGAGATTCCAGTTCCCTCTAGATGAAGCCTCCCTAATAGGATGAGTTTATCATTTTGTGCGATGAGCTTGGTTGTACTCTTGAGATCCAATATTCTTTGGTCTCAGCAGGCATTGTAGGCACTAGCAATTATTAAAGACAGTTATTTGTAATATTATCTGTTAGTTGGAAACACTTTAGGGGTCCCTGACTCCTGCTGTTAAGAACATATTCTCATGTGTTCTCAGCTGATAATCCCTTAGCCAACTCTTGTTTCCTCCAGTTGCTTTTTTGCAGATATGAAAATTTGTTTTTCGGTAAGTTCATTGATTGTGTTTTGCCTTTCCCAGCATGAAGGCAGTTTACCCATTTGATGAAGAAAAGACCCCACTTTTGAGATGTTTTGCTGAAGCATCTGCTGAAGCACTGTTAGCCTCTGGAGCCACATATGAGGTGTTTCAGAGTCGTAGCCAAATGCTCAAACAAATACTACAAAGAGAAAGCAGAGTGGGAACTCTAGTTTCCAAGCAGGAAGACCTTTTAAATCAGACTATAATTAGTTTTCTCCATTCCCACTGAGACTAGGACAAGAAATAAAGAATTTAATTAATGGATATGATGATTCAAATTAGATAATGTTCTAATATCTATTTCTACAATATTATGTTTGTGACACTTGAGGCATATTTGAATTACTGTGCTGAACCCTTTTCTGCAGTGATTCATGGGAAGACTAAGAACTGACTGCCACAAACAGCACAGAGCCAGTGGATTCAGATGAGATCTCCCTAGAAGCTGCTGTGTAGGGAGGGGATGGTGCCTTACCTAGTGGTATTAAAAGTCAATATGAGTCAACAAAGACCAATTGTAAGAAAACCCTTGTGGAACTAACGCACAGGTGGAGAAAGTGCTGCAGAACAAGCAGGAAGGAAGCATCCTTGGGCACTGTGCTCAGCGGTGCTTGGAACTCAACAAAGGTACAGTGATACAAAAGCAGGTGGATTCAGTGAAACACAATTTTTATGCTGAAATTGCACAGGTAGTCAGCTTTGATTGCCTCTGGCAAGTTGGGTCAACGCTGAAATAAATAGTTTAGGTGTTTATACTTTCTTATGTGGCTGGGATGGGTATTGTTTGCCCCAAATGGCTGGGTTTTCCAATTCATCAATAATTTTCAAAGCATTAGCTGCATTTTCGGTTCTGAACATGCCAAAGAAAGAGCTTCTCTTTAAAAAATCTTACAGGCTCAGAAAAGGTCAAGATAAAAATGTTTGTCTCATTAAGGCATGCTTTTAGCACCTTTAGCCTGGAACTGTGCATTTTATTCAAATGGAGCTCTTGGAAATAAAGCAAAAAATATGTTTTTTGCTTTCAAATTCACACAAAATACAATTTAGACCACAAAGGAGGCGTGATAGGAAACATTGCTGATGCTTCTTATCTAAACCTGCAAGCACATTAGCAGTGTTTGCATTTACTCTCGGAAGTACATCTGCTGATTTATTCTGCTTGGAAACTGCCACTTAAGTTCGTCAGTGCTTTTAAATCCAATTATGTCCATCTAGTATAAAATCACTGATCTGTTAACATGATAATTTCTGTGCCCTCCTGCAGCAGTGACAATTAATAAACTGATTTCTATGTCAGACTAATTTTCAGTAAATGCAAGTGATATTATTGTCTAATTTGTAAAACCTCATGCTAACTGAAGGAAAGGATCAAGTCCTTATTGTAGCTATGAATTATATGTTGAAGTTGAAAATTAAGGCAGTTTAGTATTTGGAATATGTAAGAAAAAAGATCACATTTGAACTGACTTGAACATTGCTTCATCACCCAGTAAATCTGACAAGATCCGTCCAAGAGAAGACACCCCCATCTAAGTTTTGTAAGAAAAATATTAAGCAACACAACTGCAATGCTTCAAACAAAGGTATTCAAAGTATTGGAAAGCTTTTAAGAATAAAGACAAGAACTCATCCATGAAGGATATATGATTGACTAATAAAAAGAAATTTAATGCCGGATTGGAAGAAAGTGAACTTCTCATCAAAAAGAAACTTGACCTGATAAGAAACTATTTTGTTATTACACAGATCCTGCTTGCTGAATATGTTTAACCTTGGTACTTGAGTAACACTCATGTGGATGACCTATGTCAGTTGAGACCCATAACATTTGTTTGTTTATTTCTCTACTTGTAATTGTCTCCTCAGGTATAGCTCTCCAATATGCAGGGCTACTGATCCCAGCCAGTAGAACAGGCATCCTTGGTGTTGGAGCCATTAACCATTATTAACATATCCACAGAGAAGTTAAAATCTGTTTTCCATTAATGCTTGAAAGGAAACGGACAGGATTTTGGGGGACCCAAGCATCCGCTAGTTAAGACCCTCCCTCCTTGTTTGCAGAAGGATGGATAATATAAGCCTGTAATTGCATTCTGTAGGGCAATCAGTAAGAGAGACAACAAATCTTCCAGAATGCTGAATGCTTTGTTTTCTAGATATTCCCATGACTTCTGCTAGTATTGCTATTACATGTAGGAGAACTTGTGCAGTGTAAATATTCATGATGGCAATTCATTGGAATAATTTATATCAAAAACCTTAAGTGGATTTTAATATAGCTATATAAACCGTAAATTTGGAATTGTATTACTAGGATTTGATAGCAGATTACACCACTGGGGGTTGGTCTTTTGCTGTGTTAGGTTTTTGAGAAGCAGAAATTAAAATATTTCATGTTTTGTGCATCCTGGTTCATTGTTCCCTTTTGGAAGGCAAAGGCAGATTGGCAAGCTCAGCAAAAGACAAAGCTGTGTTTGCTGCAAAGGCTGTGCTAAAGTTCTGCAGTCTTTTTAAGCCCTTAAAAGAAGAATTCTTTCCTTTTATTTGTCAAGGAAAGTAAATTATTACAAGGGGGTAAGCAGTATAACAGGATCTGACATATGTGTGTTGAGCAGAGGTGAATAAGCTTTTGCTCTTTAACGTATTAGTGTTACTATTTTGTTCTTTTATGCATTAGTGCTATTAGTGTATTAAGTCTGTGACAGACTTCGTGACAGACATTGTCAGTAGACTCATAAATGACCAAAAGATGAAGAGCTCTGTGGAAGGAAACGTGGGACATTACAGATAATGCAGCTGGGACAGGGTAGTTAAACTGAGTTTTCAGAATTTACAGTATTAACATAAATATATGGGTTTATAAAAAAATTAAATCCTGAATATATCTGAGCAAGTTGTCTGGGCCCTTAACTTTTACTTGCAAAACAATGGAATTTCAGTATCCATAGATGTAAGTATTCTTTTGAAGTCTGTTTTCAAAACTTTACCTCCTGACTGCCCCGTGGTTACCTCTGTTAATAAATCTAGTGTTTGACACAGCTACAAATCATACCCTGCCATGGCCGTCTGAGAATTTTGTACAAAACACTGAATACTTGATGGGTTGATACCATAGTGACTCTCTGAAGTAACATTTCTATCCTACTTTTTCCAGTTGAGGACAGTGAGCTGAAAGAACTTGCCCTGGCCTGTAGAAGGTCCAGGATTTAGATCCCACCTTTGTTGTGGAGTATGATTTACATGAATATCTTTATCCATTAAACATCAGAAAAATGCTTTATTGCTGATATGTGAGATGCAGATGTGAAAAGTGTTCTATGGAGAGTTATTAGAGAAGCTGCAGAAAATTACTGTACTGCACTAATGACAAGCAAAATAATTTCATTTCATTAAATATTTGTTTTATGTGTGTAGACAGTTTAGAGTGAAGTAGATTTCTCTCCTGTTGCATCTTTGTTCTCAGCACAAAACAATAAAGAAAATTTGTAGCAAAAATACTGGCAATACAATTGTCATTTCCTGTTATATATCAGAACCAAAATTCTTTTCAGCCTTTTAAAAAGAGTCACTATGGACATGTTCCAAAAATGTGAAACATTATGTAAACATTTTTGCTCTGACTCTCACATTGTTGTCTCATATGTCTCCTTAACCAATGGATGGCCTCAAAATTTTGTAATGTAGGCCAGCCTGAAGAGTGCCAAATTACTCAGGTGCTTCCATCTGGTCCCTGTGGCATGTTTGACATGTGCAGGCATCCATCCAACCTCATCATCTCCACTTTTCACTGGTAACACAGGACAAAGCTGCCAAAGTTCAGCATCACAGGATACAGCAGTGACTCTCAGTTAAACACAAGGTTGTGAGATGCACACAGCAGCATGCACAAGTAAACATTCACCAAAAGTTCACAAACTCACATGCCCCTAATTAAAGGTTATTGTTCTGAATGGATGGATAGTTGTCAAAAATAAATTTCAGGCTGACTATATAATGGTTCCCAATCATGGACCAGTTCACTCAGTCATTTAGAAAAGTGCTGTACATGATGGTTTTCATTGTGGTACATTTTATGATACATCAGAATAGTCCAAATTTTCAGGATTGCTTCTGATGACAATTTCAGTAGTGTATATCTGGAACAAGGTTAATCGTAGTCAGAATTGGTGCTGTAGGGGACAACCATGAAACTGAGATAAGTTCCACTTAGTCAACAAATACATTCCATTATATCTCTTTTCCCCTTAAAGGAAACAAAAGTGATGCAAGTCAGAGGCTTTATGGTTTCATCCACTTGGCAAAGCTCCATCTTATCTCTGCATTGGCAGGTGTATGACTGAATACAAAGCAGAATAATTTACTGGTGCTGACTTATCAGTGTTGCATTGACATCAGAGAAAAATCTTCCCCCACTTTGCAGTCAGAAGTTACAAATGAAACAGAACTTGTCTTGTCTTCTTGAATGAAACTGAAATTCTTGTCTTACACTTGAAACAAGACAATTAGCTTCCCTCTTCCTTTTCCTCTGCAATCTGGAGCTAAGTCTGGTGCTACTTGATCTCTGAATTCAAGAGGATGTACAGAAAAGTGACAATTGCTCCCTCATTATGTCTCTGTTTTTAATCTTACTTCCTTCTCTGTTTTTATTTTGTATGCATTACTAGACCAACAGCATTAAGCATAATTCTTCCACTAACACAATCTTTCACTCAGAACAGGTCAAAACTTCATGGCAGCCATCCACAGATTAAACAAACAGTGGAGTCAGCTGGACGCTGGTAACCCACAATACTTTGGCAATTAAGATGAGTCTAAGATACACAAATGAAAATATTTTATTAGAAAAAAGGAGTCTGAGGGGAGACCTTGTCACTCTGCATCTGAAAGGAGATCATAGCCAGGTGGGGTCAGTCTCTTCTTCCAGGTATCAAGGGATAGGATGAGAGGAAATGGCCTCAAGTTGAGTCAGGAACAGTTTAAATCGGATATTAGGAAAAAATTTCTTCACAGGAAGCATTTGAACAGGCTGTCTAAAGGAATGATGGAGTCACCAACTCTGGAAGTGTTTAAAAATATGTGATTATGGCTCTTGAGGACATGGTTCAGTGGTGAATATGGTGGTAGTTCTTTAGTTGATGTTTGGACTTGATCATCCTGATAGAAACCTTTCCCAGCCTGAATAATTCAAGCATTCTGTGATTCCCATCAGTAAAAAATTTAGATTGCAAACATCCACTTTTCTGCAAGTATTTCTTGTTTTCCAAGAGTTTTAAACTTTGTATAACACTTTTTGTTTTCCATTTTTCAAGCTACCTCTTTGGGTATGTTGCTTAAAACAGGACACAATTTCATTGCAGATTTTCTTCCAATTCTTATGCAGACAATTTCTGAAGACTAAACTTACTCCATCAACTTTTGCTCACTTTGTGACCCAATATCACTTCCTCAAGCTCTTTTCCTTTCAAGAAACAGCCCAAGGTTTTTTCTCCATTTTTGTGTGCAGCTCCTGGACTTCTGTTTCTTGGACAAGTGCTCATCACAATTGCTTATTTTAGATTTTAAAATATTTTCTCAGGTTATCAGATTTACATTAAACCAAAACTCTATCTCCCACATGCTCACAGCAGCATTTAAGCATTTAAGAAGATGATCAAGAGTATAAGCACATCTGTATTTCATTATCCAGGTCCTTAACAGAAACATTAACCTGAAGTGGGTACAAATATCTATCAAATGGGACAGGAAAAAAAAAAAAAGGCTTGGCCTTGTTTTTTTGCTGAACCTGCTTATTTCTTTAATTATTTACCAAACAGTAATGAGCCCTAAAACTCGCTGACCTTGCTGTTTTGTCACCACGTGTTCCTGGACCTACCAGGTGTGTTTTTTCTCAAATGACCTAAATTCAGCTAATGCACCTGTCAACAAATGCAGGCACCTTTGGAGATTGCTGCTTTTACTTCCACCCTGCAGAGCACCTCGTGCACACAGCACAGCTCCTCATCTGTGTTTGTGGCTGCCCCAGTTGTCCTCTGGAAAGCTGTAGCCACTCTCCACAAACCTCCTCTGTTTGCATTCTTAGATCAGTCTGGCTCGGGCAATACTGCAGGGCTCCTGAGAGATTTTATCCACTTTTTTGTGTGATCCCCTGAAATAGGTCTGCTCAAAAACTGGAGAGCAGATTGTGCTGCTGAGAAATGTCATTTAGCAAATTCAGAAAGGACAGCTTTAGCAACTGAAAAGCTTCATATGAGTGTATCTGTTCTGATTAAATTCTGTATAAAAGACAATAGAAAGGATTCTTTCCAGCTCATTTCATTCTTTGGCAAAATATCTATTTCCTCTTTTGTTCCTTCAAGTTATCATTTTAACTTCCATTTTCTGTGGTTTTAGTTTATTGAAACAAAGTTTTTTGGTGGTTGTGAATCACTCTTTCTCTGTGTGTTTTAATTTTAAGCTTTTTGCAAATACACTTTTTTTCCTTCTTAAATTAAGCACAAATACCATTTCAAGTTTTAAAATTTCCAATGGGATACAAATTTCTGCTTTCAAGCCCTTTTATACTGCAACCACTGATTAGTTCCATATTTCCTTTTTTATGCCCAGAACACTCCAGGCATCGTGGTTTCCTCTCCACAAATAAAACTTTATCAGCGAGAACATCTCAGATTGTCAGTGGAGGAAACAATTCCAGAGACAAAAAGCCATTCCTTTACTGACATATCTCGGGCTGAAAATGGAGGAAAAATACAATTTGCAGATACAGCATTGCCTTATAGAGATACTGGAGTAATATCACCACTGATATTATTGGGCTAGACAACAAGGGCCAAAGACGCTTCAGTTGCTGTGGAGGCTGTAGACATGATTGTATTTTGGACAAATAGACAGGACCTCTAAGAAGTAATCCCAGTGCAACATCACTGTGGCATTATGTTTAGAACAAAAAACCCCCTGTTTTTTCCTCATTCTTTGTTAATAATAATTCTCTGCTCAGCCCAATGACCTCTAATTAAAGAGGATTAAGAATAGTGACTGTAAAATAATCTTTTAAAAGTCCCTCACCCCTTTTAATAATTTTCCTTACTTATTTTGCTATAACTACAGTGCTAATGATGGAGGTGGGGATTATTTTCCCCATTTCCCCACACCTTTTACATGCCTGCAGTGCAGATGCCCAAAGTCATAAAAGAAAAAAAAATACAGGAAAAAACCCAGGCATTTTAACCAAATTGCCACAGGCAGGCTGAAAGCATCCATTTCTTTTCTGGCTATATAGGAGCTGCCAGAACTCCAACCCAGTTGTAAAAAACTCTCCTTGGAGACAGGAATTTCACGCTCAGCATTGGAAAAATGAGTGATAGCTGATGAAAACACCAAGTCTGACCTATAACTCTGAACCATTTCTCATCTTGTAAGACACACAAACCACAGCCAGATCCCATAACTCAGCACAGCTCTGGAGCCACCTTGTCCCCCAGGTCCCTGCAGGTGACATCCAGTGATGGCTGTCCCACTGCTGCAGGTGTGGGATGTGTCCCTCTGCCCAGCCCTGGGGATGTCTTTGGAGCAGGAGAGCTCTGCCACAACAGAGCTCTGCTGAGTGAGAGCCCTCCTCTTCTGTGGGCAAGGAGTAGACCAAGATGTCACCAAGTGACAACAGCCAGCTCTGGAATGGACAGAGGTCAGAATTGCAATTTTGGAATACAGGGAAAGCTGCATGACAGGGGATGTTCTTTACTGGTAATCGTGGTGTCTGTGCAGGGTGAAGGATGCCCTGAGAGTAGAAAACTGTTTTGAAAACGCTGTGCCAAGCACCTTCGATATCTGAAAGAAAAAAAAAAAAAACATCAAAATTGAAAGAGTACCTCAAATTCATCTTAACACGGGCTAGTTTTACTTTGTAACAAGAATTGTTATGAAGATTGCTACAAATACTTGACTGAACTAATGATGGAGGCCAATGATTTCTGTCTCAGTTTCTGCTAGAGAGAGAGTTTTTGCTTGAATTTATGCTGGTATTGTTATTTAGTCTGTCATGCTCTTACTGTAGGGAGCCATAAAAACATCTTTATTGTTTTAAAATTTTAGTTGTCTTAGAAATAGCTGGTGATATTATCATCCAAATGCAGGCACTTCTGTTTCTCTGAGGTTTTTATGGGAACAGTAATCAGAGATAAAGCTATTAAACTGCCAGCTTGGGATCATTTGATGGCATATTTGTGAGTAAGTATGATTATGAATGGTACAAATAATTCCTTCTGAATTATTTGTCAGATTTGTGCTGCTCTGTAATGTATGGAGGGAAGAACACTGCAGGCAGCTGTCTGTTATCATAAATTAATTTAGTGCTACACGTAAAAGAAGCATTGACCTGACAATATTGGGAACAGAGTCCTTAATTCATGGCCTTTCTCTGCACAGTTGCTCATGCTGTAGCTTTGATGGAAAGGGTTGTGTAGTGATTCCTTCAGAGGTGAAGGCAACACAGTAAGGAGCGAGCTTGCAGGTGTTTGCCCTTCCTTTGGCCCTGCAAATCGAATACTGAAATGTGGTGGTTTGGTGGGCAGCATCCAGCTTCTCTAGAGAGAGGGAGAAATATTCCTGGCAAGATAGCTCTGACATGGATATTGGGTTAAATTAGAAAGGCTTTAATCCTAATCCTGGAAAGTTTTTATGGGTTTACATTAGGGCAGCCAAGGTTGTGAGTATATGACATGGACAATGCCACACCAACTGGCACAAGAGTGAAAATACTGATGGTTGTGGTTACTGAATTACGTGCCCACGGTAGAAAAATCCATGTCCTTTCCTAAAAAGAAAATTCCAAATCTTCCAGGGGCTCTACTAATGCTCCTGTTTTTCCTTCCCACCCCTTCCTTGTCTGCCTGCAGCACAATATTGCTGAAGCACCCCTCTGAGAAGCACCTGAGGCTTTGGTACTTCAAAGACAGCCAGAAAAGTCTTGGCCCAGATCTTAGCCAACCCCAGGGATGAGCTGGAAAACTTCTGTAAATACCAGAAACCAGTGAAAACAAGGGGAGGAGGGGAAAAGGAGATCCTGCAACAGCAGGAGCTGGAAAAGTGAAGAGCAACAGCTCCAAGAGCACAGATGAGCCCCTGTCAGAGCTCTCTCTGGCCAGGTGAGGAGGTGGGAGTGGGTGATGTGCCAGGACCTTCCTCCTGGGCATCCTGCCTCCCATTTCTGTGCTCCCTGTCATCTCCATCTGACTCCCACCACAGGGTTACATGGATTTCTGTGTTGGGTACCTCTGGTGGTACATGAATTATCCTGCTGGGTTGCCTTTGGTTTGTTTTGTTGTGTTAATGAGTGGTTCTTCCTGACAGATCCCTTCATATTATCATATTTTACCATATTTAGAGATTTTGTGCTGCCCAGCTATTTGAAGGGATTGAATGGTCTCCTAATTCCTTGGAAACAGTCTCACCACTTGTGAAAAGAAATCTTGCTTCAAACAGCTTCGTGCTGGAATCATTCCATTTTTAATAAAAAATACAGAGGCTTCTGAGGTCTCTCTCTTGGGAGGCAAGAATTGTAGATTTCAGCCTTCTGAGCCTTGGAGGCAAAAAATGAATTTAGATTATATACATCCTGAGAGTTATTGAAAGTCATCTGATGGCTAGGACTCCTTCTCCAGCAGTTTAAAGATTCTCTTGGCTGTTTTTATTATAAAGCTCAAAAAAAATAAGAAAACAAAATACAAAAAAAATAAAGAAGAGCAGATTTATTTGAGGATAATAAAACTTTTTTCACTGTCAAAAGAGAGCAGTCTCTATTTTGGGCAGGAAAAACTGAAATGGAATTTGATCTCTATTGACAAATTATTCCTAATCTTGCATGTTTCCTAATTTTGCATTCTCTTGATTGCTGTTATCTCTGATGGTATTTCAGATGTCTTTTAACTCTGAACTTTAAGGATATAAAATTCTACTTTTCTCTCTACAGACATTGCCTCCTACTCCTTGTTTAATCTTAAGTGCTACTTTTATTTTTCTATCTACACCCACACCCAAGAATAATTTCCCTATCTTCAAATGTGGTGGGTTTTTAAAATTTTTTTTTCCCACTCCACTGAAACTTTCAATAAAGAAAGGCAGCATAACTTGTCTCTTTAGTATGAAATTGGTTTCATTGTCTTGAATGACTCTTTGGTGAAAAATGTGATGAAAAAGTTTAGTTCTCTCCTTCACACATATTCACAGTGTCTTCACTGTTGCTCATTCCATAAATGCTAAGTAACAGAAGTTCAGCATGCCTGCTCCATATGCTGAGACTTCTGCCTTGAAATGCAGCTGAGAATATGTTCCTAATCTCCAGTGACCATCTGTGATTCTGCAAAGACTTGTTTGCACTTATTTTACTTCATGCTACTCCAATGGTCCAATTAATTCTGGCAGAGTCTTTGCAGGACTTGGACCCACGAGACTGATTTCTTGGAGCGCTATTTTGGGGGTGATCTTATGACATCCAGTAATAACTTTACCACTAAGAATAGGACTCATGTGAACTAGGTACTGTTCAAATTCAAGGTGACCCCTGCCTGATTCCCAGCATTTACATCTAATCAGGGATTAAATATAGCAAATGTGGAAAATAGAAAAGAGGAGGAGGGATGAAGGAGTGAAAGCCTTGCAGAGATCTAGTACTGCATGGAAGTGTGAATCACCAAGGTACTCCTTGAAGATGGGTTTTTAAAGTTAACTATGAGTCCAGTTTCCATTTAATCCCTTTTCTTTTCCATGGGTTTATTCTATTTATTTTTCCTAATTCCATACCAATAATACCTAATTACTCATTACCAAATAGTCTTTACAGAAACAAGTGTTCAAAAGACATATTTTGTCTACAGAAGATTTGGTGAGTTCCTCTTACATTCCAGCACATAAATGAATGATCTCATTGAAAACTCTCCTGAATAGACCTAGATAAAAAATGTTTATAAAAGCCTTTCTGCACTTTCCAGATGAATGTAAAGGCATCCAGGAAACAGAGAAATATTACAATTTTCAGTTCTTCATATTCCTTCTACAAAGTCTGACAGTTGCCAAAAAGCAAGAGAAAAGATAATGACAGTGAAATCAAAATGTAAATGTTTAATAATGAACATATTGTGTGTGCAGTACAACATGCTACTTCAGGCAGAAAATGAATTCTTTCTTTAAAAAAATTTACTTATACTAATACATATATTCCTATATATCCCTATCAGACTACCTCCAAAGAAATTTGCAATTTCTTCTTTCAGAGCTTTGAGACTTTTTTTTGCAGAGCCTAAAAATACATGTTAGGCTCTGCAAGTTTCAAAAGTGAAAGAAAGCCCATAGCTAAAGCAACCAGATATACAAAAAAATTATTGTCATCTCTTGTTCTGAATAGAAAATTGACTCAAGCAAAGTCAATTTACAGGTCTTCTACCACAGAAGGTCCTTGTAATTAATTCTGGCTCAATGCATGACACTAACTTTGCTAAACTTTCCCCATTATGACTGTTAAAATGTGTCATTTATTTAGAGTGAATAGAATCAAACAAAATCTTAATTAGCTGAAAAGTCTAAACAAGTCAGAATGCAGTAGATCTCACTTATTTTTACAGTAATAGATTGGCTCAATTAACTCAGAAATTGCCCTACAAATGTGTAGTAACAGCTGTTCTTGGAGCTGTACTAAGAACATAAGAAAAGTGTAGAGAGATTTAATGGGTTTTATTAAGCAGCCTGATGCTGATATAAAAAGCTTTCTGGCACGAGTACTTTCATGGTATCTGACAAAGAAGCAACAAACTCAATGCTAACCGAAAGTTAGAGACAAGTGCTTATATTTTAATTTGACTATAGTAATACAGTAGATGACAAGAGAAAAAAGGAGTAATTAGCACTTTTGGAGCTGGCAGATAAGGAGGTGACAGGCTCAGTTGTGGGGGAACAGCAAGAGGAGAAGTCATTTGCACAGGAGGAACAGAATGATTAAACAGGACAGACGGAGAGCAATACCACAGTGATTTATAAAACTGGTGTGTTCTGACTTTAAAAAAAAAATAAAGTCTTCTCCCAGTTCGAGTTATACTGATCTGGATGCAGATTATAAGTTTTAACAAACTTTGTAGAATTCGTGCCAGTTTCTCTATTTCATTAATATGGCAGTTTTTCAGTTGACTGTTTTAAACTGATTGTGAATTTTGGTAAGTTAATTTTGATACAGAAGGATGGTAAAATGGTGTTGGCATTGTAATTATATTTCTGATAGAAATCAAGGCTTTTGATTGAGACCTAGGGCGGGGCAACCCTGGATGTACAGACAGATGGGGAATGAGGGACTGGGGAGCAGTGCCATGGAAAGGGACCTGGGGTTCTGGTCAGTGGAAAGTTGATCCTGGAGGAGGGACATCCCTGTCCTGGGGACATCAGGCACAGCATGGCCAGCCAAGCAAGGGAGGGGATTGTCCTGCTCTGAGCTGGGGCAGCCTCACCTTGAATATTGTGTGCAATTTTGGCTACCACAATATTAAAGACATTAAACTATTAAAGAGTATCCACAGGAGGGCAATGAAGATGATGGAGGGCCTCGAGGGGAAAGTGTGAGGAAAGGCTGAGGGCACTGGGTCTGTTCATCCTGGAGAAGAGGAGCCTGAGGGAAGACCCTACTGCAGTTAAAATGTCCTCATGAGAATCTCTGCAGTGGACTGGCAATGAGATTTACACTAAGATAATTAGTTCTAGGAAAAAAAAAATTCATTGTAAAAAGTATATTTTTTGCAGCCTTTTGCAAGCTTCTCAGCTTGGGAAGTTGCTCCTTTCACTTTGTTCTCATTTCATTTCCAAAATAAGTGTTTTATGGTCTCTCTTTTGTCCAGATGGTAAAGTCACTGTAAACCAATTTTTGAGTTGCCATGAGGAGGTTGCAAAAGGTGGTGTGGAGGTGCCACACTTGCATCCTGAGCTGTATGTGGCCTCTTAAGATGCCTAAAAATTAAGGAGGATTTTAATCTTTTCATCTCACAATCCCAAATGCTTATGATTTTTGCTAGTGACTTTCTACTCTGATCCCAACAAGCTTACAAGTTGTCCTTTTTCTTGTCTATGTCTAAAAATTATGTATGTTTCTCTTTTCATTTAGTGAACACGGTCATGTGTAGCTCTTTGTAACACGATTTAATGTAAGAGACTTTATTATCAGATTCCATTTATCTTCTGCAAAAATAGTGGGTTTTGGCAAAAGAGATAGAAATAGCTACAAAATGGCTTGTTCTTTGCATGTCTAAAACTGCCATTGTCATATGGGATTGATCTTATTCTGGAATAAATATATATATCTATTTGAAAGAGTTAAAAAATCCTTATTTTTTATAAATAAGATAATTAATGAATTAGATAATCAATTTAAAAGAAATTTAAAGGTGACAGATGCTGTCAATCTTTTAACTAGTAATAGCAGTTGAAGTAATACTTTATTCAGAAGAAAAAAATTAGAGACTCAAGACAGGCTGATGTATTTCTTCTGCTGTGTAAGACCACATCACTTTTGACAAGTATAAAGAAATGCTACACATCTGAACCATCTAGTAGGAATATAAGTACCTCATCTGAAGACTGGACAGATGCATAGAAAAGAGAACATTGAAATATTTCACTACTGATGTTAATTCAGTGCCCCTGCCTACCACTCTACCTTACACCCTGTGGAAAAACAGAGCCTCAGATAAGTGCCAAATCCCTCTGTATTTGGGGAAGTTTCTTTGAAACACCAGCACTTAGAGGTTGTGTTGTGCTTTGAAGCAGGAGCATTGATACCTGGACCTGATGCAAAAGTCTGAGATGATTTTTCTTGCTCTCTGGACTGGAACTGAAACTAAAATCAACTACAAGCTGTGAAAAGAGGTCACTCATAAACTGTTCAGTTCACATATTTTAAAACCCTCTCTTGATCAAACCATAACAGCAACTTTACTGCATGTGAGAAATTTGCATTGCAAATGCACATAACTGTAAGGGTAGGAGCCAGACCTCCTACCCTGCCCTATTCCTGCTCACCACACATTTGGCTTGTTCTTTAGATTTAATGAAATGTGCAAAATGAGCATGACGGTTCTGGCCTTTGTTGATCTCCAGATTTTCATAAGCTTGAAAGGTCTCCAGGGCAGGAATGGTTTTTAACCAGCCTCTAAGCTTTTTCTGAATATGTATAATTAGGTTTGCAAAGTTTCTTGTGTTTTAAAGTCAGAACAGAACTGGTAAGCTGATTTCCATTCAACTTTAACAAAATATTTCAGCTTTTGCATGGAGGAAAGCATAGAAAACCTACAAGATCAAAATGAATTAGAATATGAAAAGCTACTAAAAATTGACTAAAATGAAACTTTGCCTCGAGTGTGACCAATAGCTGTTTATTTATCACTGAGTTGGCTCAGCATGTGCATGCAGTTCATATGTCCATTTAAAGATATTTCATAGAAGCTGTTGGACAGCTTTAGGCAGTGATTTCCAGGCATCTCCTGGTGCTCATCTTTGCTCCACTCCTGGCAAGTCCTCATCCTCTGGAGCTTGGCCATGACCTTGCTTTCCTTTGTTTTCCACATTTTTTTGACTGTCCCAACCACCACTTTGCTGAGAGCAAAATGTTTGTGATAACCAGAAAAAAACTTGTTAGTGTGGGCTCTGCCCCCCACAGCTTCCCCAGGGCTGAGTGAGCACAGGCTTTGCCTCCAGGAGTAGGTTCAGAGGAACTCTGGATCCTCTGCTTGTTCAACCTGGATGTCCACGTGGCAGCTCTGGGAGCTGATGTGCCTCACCTGATGTGCCTCACCTGATGTGCCTCCCCTGAGCTGATCAACAAGGCAGAGAGACAGGATGAGGAGTTTCTGTAATGCTTGATCTGTACAGGTTGTGCATGGCCCTGGGTACGCCCACACAGCTTGTAGTGCCAAAACAGAGGAAATCCAGGTTTTCTTCCACGCATGTAACATTTGCCACTTAAAGGAGATACTCTACAAATGTCCTCAGATCTTGAGCTTCACTTTTTAGAGCTGTTACATTGGTCCCCTCTCTGAAGGCTGAACTTTGGCAAAGGCAACATATTGCTTTCTGATGAAGTGGAAGGCAGTTTCCCTCAAATCATAACTTTAGCTTAATTGCTTCTGAAAAATGACACAACATGTTGTTATATCTTGCAAGATAATAAATGATGTGGAAAATCCATTAGGGATCCTGCTGAGATGTGGATAACATCCAAGGACCAAGTAAGCAATTCTGTGTTTGCTAATTTCCAAACTTTGAGGCATAAGCTTTAAAAGGGTTTGCATGTGTGGTATATCAGATAGCATTACATTTTTTATAAATAAATTAATCAGGCTAAGACCTGTGAGCCAAAGAGCCATTCAAAACAAAATGAAAATGCTCCCCTGTTCCTTGACCTGTTGCCTGCATTGGGGTCATTTGAACTTGCAGGCAAAGAGGTTATTGTCTATGCCCAGGCAGTTCAAAATCAAGCTGAAGGTGCAAAGGAAAAAAAATTTCAATATGTGAGTTTCCAGCTGCTTCCTTCCCTTCTGGTAGAAGATGGTTAGATGGTTTCTGGCAAACACTAAGCTCCAGATCTGAGGGAAATGCCAGCTGTTAACTGAGAAAGCTTTTAACTTGCAGAAACAGGTATGGATGAAGGACTTAAAGTGACAACAAAAGCAAGAAAACAATTTTGCATTGACATGCCTGACTACATCAAAGGGTGCCTAGAGGATTTGGAGACAAAATATGCTTCTTGGAACCAAGGAAAGACCAAGCAGCATCTCATTTAAGTGCTGTGACAATTTCTTTTTTGGCTTGGTTCTTGTGATCTTGCAAACTGTACAGCATCAGCTGAAAAAGGATGTCTATACCCACAGAGTCAAGCTCTTCCAGGTGTGTAAGCACGTTTGACAATTCAGGCTGGCTGGGGACTGAGCTGCTAGTGATGACTGGGGTACCTTCTGCACTTCTCTTTTCTCCATTCTTCTGTACTTATTTTTCTTGGGAAGTGAGATGAGCAAGGGAGTTTGCCAGGATAAAGACCAGATAGCCTAAACCTCTGCTTGTTAAGTTGCTTGTTTTTGCTTTGTTTGAAGTATTTTTTCCTTTTTATTTTTTTTCCCCACTCCACTTTGCCTCCTGCTTTCCACGGCACTTGTTCCACTGTGCATCCACCAAAACACCCCTCAAATTGTGCCTTGGGAATCTGTTCTAGGTAGGAGTAAAAAAGAAAAATATCTGGGGGGAGAAAGGAGGGAAATAATGCTAGGAGGAAAATCTCAAAGTGTATAATATGCACTTAGAATTTTTGAATAATAAATGAAGAAAGGAGTAAACTGGAATTGAGATGCTGAAAAAACTTCAAAATATTTTTCACAAGGAAAGGGATAAGATAAAGCAACACAAACAGAATGTGTAACTTAACAGCAGTCCTGTCCTGTCTGTGTCCTCAGCACTTCTTAATTTTGTGCCTGATTTGGCAAGTAAAGATACAATGGGAAGATATTTTGAGAAAAGTCACTATTAAGATGTCAACCATCAGTCTGGAGCTTTTTTCCCCATTATTAGTCCTCACAGAAAGGCTGATCATAACCTCTCCAGGTTATACACTCAAAAGAAAGTGAATTATCCTCTCAATTCTGAGGGTTGCCCAGGAAGAAGTTTCATTAGAGTAGGGAAACACTGATAAAAACTGTCACTGTAGAGGCACAATGAACTCCTGAGTATGTCTCAGTTTGCTTTGAAGCAGTAGCAATTTATCTGATTGCCTTGGCCTTGATAACTGCATATTAATTTCCTCAATTAGTTTTCCTTCCTGCAGCAATGGTGAATATGAGGGACTCATCACACACCCAGTACCCAGGCAGCTCTTTGAGAAACTCCTCTGTAGCAATAATTCTCAGTGGTGAAAACATTTGCAGGACCCAATTTAAAAAAACAAAAAACAAAAAACAAAAAAAACCAAAAAACTTGTTTTGTTTACAAACCCTTTGTTTGTCTTTCCAGTATGCATGTTACTGTAATCATTTTTACTCCCATAATTATTAACTTCCAAATGAGAGGTCCCCTTAGGCAGCAAAGTATTGTGTTATGTCCTCTCTTTTATCTTTTTCATTGGTGATAGAGAAAAGCTCAGGCTATATTCAAAATTTTTAATTTTTCACCGTATGAAATTTTGAACAGCATGTTAGTACACACAGAGTTTGTCTTGCCTCTGGCAGGACAACACACCACAGGGAAATTAATGGGAAATATGCCTAGAAAGAATTAGAGATCTCTTATTTCAGGCTTGGGGCCCCAAAACTGTAAATATGTCTTGGGGTGGTCACAGATATGAATTCCAAGGTGAATGCTGAGCTGGTGTGACAGTTCAGGCTTCTGCTTCCAAAATCTGCTGACTTTGTGTTTGCTTTCTGTTCCAACCTTATGATTTTTGGTTCTTACGCAGTTGCTTTTTAAAATATTGTTCAGAAAATAATTTCTACTCCGTATAAAATAATAGCACTAATTTCGAAAATGATAAAAAACAAATACCAATCTACCATGCCAGAGAATGCATTTACTGTAACAAGAAGGAAAGAATAACTGTGGATACAGAGTGTTTTCAGTTTGTATTCTTCCAGGCACAAGCGGGATCATGAGCTCAGTATATGACCTTCATGCCCATTAAAATTTAATGAAAAACAGGATGCTCAGTTATTTCTAAAATCCTAGCTGCCTTTTTTTCTTTTCTTTTTTCTTTTTTTTTTTTTGGTTCTCTGGGTCTTGTGAAGCTGTTACCTCCTGGCAGCCTCGTGCCTGGCTGCTGTGATCAGCACTGTGATATCACAGATAATTCTGATCACAGAGCCCACAGGAAGATGTGGGGCACACAGATGAGGAGCAGGGTCTGCTCTTGAGAAAGGACCAAAGAAATTTAAAAGAGGTTGTCCCCGCTGCTCTTTGGAATAATGGCAAAAAGCGAAGCCTGGCAGCTTTGACAGGCTGACTGCTGGGAGGCAGGAGCTGAGGGAGACAGATACAGAGGGGGACCATGGAAAAGCATCACATACAAGCAGGAACGTGTCAGGGAAAGCAAGCAGTAATGAGATGTCAGGCTGAGAGATGCCTTTTTACCAGGGCGTTTCTAATGGGGCTGCTGACTGGTAAAGGGAGGTGCTAATTGGTTTTCCAAGGGGCAGCTGGGAAGCCACAGAACAGCAAATGTGGCATCGTGGGTGCTTCACATGGGCTCCCAGCAGAAGCCCTGTGTGTTTCTATCACTCCACGAGGGTTGCATATGCCAAATTCTCTCTTGAGTGGATACTTTCTCTTCTCAAATTTGATTAGGGAAGTTTGGCTCCTTCATCCCTGGGTTTTATGGCAGGTTGGGTGATGCCTGGCATCAGCTTTTTGGGTTGACAGGGCAGTGTGGGCTGTGTTTTAATCCTGGTTCCACCCTACCTTTAACTCTATCAAAACCACTGCCCAGCTGAGAACAGACAACTTTTCAGATAAAGACACAGATTTTAGGAAAGGCAAGAATCCCTTAGTGATATTTCCTGTTTGGAGAGGAGAAGCTGTCACATGGATCATGATCAATTAGCCATGAAGAGAAGCATTTCAAGCCCTGAGATAACAGCAGTGCTCTGTTCTGGGGAGTAGAGTAGTTCAACACTGCTCTGTATTTAATGACAGTGAATTTATTCTGCAGAACTTTCTCCTGAGATTATAAAACAGATGTTCAGCCATAAATATCAAAAACAAACACTCTCAGAAATGAACAAAACAAGTACAATTCTTGAAGGGATAGTTAAAAATAATGTAGACTCCATCCAATATGTGCATTATTTCTGAAGCTCCTTTCTGGCATTTTAATGGCTGCAGTGACCAGCAAGCAAAGTGACAGAAGGCAGCAACCACATCATTCTTCTGTCTTGGTGTCATGGATAATAAAGCAGCGTTTGACATTGGGAAATTCAGTCTGAGTCAAAAACCTCCACCTGCATCACCCTTCTCTTCCTTGCATTTTTGTTTCTGAGGATTTATAATATATCTCAATAGTATTTACATGTCAAGCTTCCTTAAAGAAGTACTTTTTTTCTTAAGGCAGAAAATTCTTTTGGTTATTTGCATATAGGGGCTTTCTGCTATAGCTGTTTGGTAGATATGCTTGTATTCCTTCTTCATGGATAAAGTGTTTTTGGCAATTTTCCAGTGTTAATGTATCATACTATAAAGAGCACACTTAGCATGGGCTCTCTCCTTAGTTTCTGAGAAGCTGATTACTTCTTCCTCCCAGCCACATCAGAACCAAAATGCTCCATGAAATGCTAAGTTATGCTGTGTTCTCCAAGAAAAGCCTTAGTTTTTTGTATACTGTGAAAAAATGTCAACAGAACCAAATTTATTTTTTACTCATTATGGATCCTAACAGCACCAGTCAGACTTTTTATTTCTCTGCTTCTGTGTAAGGTTTTTGTCTCCATCAGCAGATTTGTTTTATTATCAAACATGCAGGTAGGTTCATAAAAACAGAGAAGAGACACTAAAAGAAGATAGTGCCATCTTCATGTTGAAAAATTGCTGCCTTTATTACCAGACACTCTCAAAAACTCTGTACTTTCAGTAAGATTGAACTGTATTTTGAGCAAAAGGTGTGACAAAATGTAGAGGACTAAATGTCGAGAGTATATGCCATTCTTCTGAAATAGGCTTCATGCAGGCAGGTCAGTGAAAAGGGTCCAGTTAACTTCTGCTATACAAATCCACCCAATAAAGAGGGGGCAATCAAAGAGCCACAATATCACAGGAACTACACAGTAAGTCAGAAAGGACATATGGCATTGAACAAATCAAATTAACCCTGGGTCTGACACCAGGAAAGTCACTATTTCTTCCATACCTGGATGCTGTTGTGATTTTCTTACTTTTTGAATGGACTCCAAACCTTATTTGGAGACTGCCTGGCTAGTGCTGTCACAATCAAGAACTGTAATCTTAATTTCTTGGATTTTACAAATCTAAGTGATGCTTCCATAAAGTGCATGAAGTGTGAATATTTCCCAAAAATATTCATTTTATGAAAGTAGTATCACTCTTAAAACCCACGTAAGCTGATGTGCTCACAGCTAAAATCTGTACAGGTGGCACAGCTAGTGCTTAAAGTGAGCCAGGATATGCTGGCAGACAAGGATGGGTCTTGAGGGTTTCCAGCATTTTCCAGAGAGGAATCAGGACAGGGAAGAGTGCAGGAGGATGCCAAACTTTCCATATTGGTCCTTTGGAATGCTTGTACTCCCACTTCAAAGTTTCAGTTTCAACACTAGAAGCACACGCTTGGAGGCTTCACAGTCCCTGCAATTCAGCATTGTGGGTAAAATCACTCAGCATTGTGGCCAGCCAAATACACCTTTCAGACACACAGAACCACCTGTGTGGTTATTAATATTAATAACCAATTATTAATAACCAATATTAATAACCAATATTAACAGCTCTTGCATGGAAACACGACTGGGTGATAAGTACAGAAAGAGGGTAAAGCTGTGTGTGCCCCTTTGTGCCTGTGTAAGGGGGTGAGGGCAGGGTGGTTCCCACAAGGCTCAATTCTCAGCTCCTGCAAGACACAAAATCTCTCCAGGACACTCCTGCTGAGTGCAAATCCCAGTCAAACCCAGAGGACAAAGCCCCAAAACAGTGCCCCACTCTGGGGTCTGCTCAAGTTGCTGTAATGAGCCCAGACAAGCTTTGTCTTTTGGCAGCACAGGCAGCAAATGCGTTGTGCGATCTGCAGAAGCCAGGTATGAAGTGATAAAGGAGACACAACCTTGTTCAGCATTCCCAATTAGAGTAATAATGACATTAGAGAAGTCTGAGCCATGCAGAACATCAGCGGATGAGACATGGGGAATAAAAGAGTAATGGGCCCTGCCATGTGTTATGAAACAGAGGGGAGTGAACATTGATGTTGGGTTACCCAAGGCTTGGGTGTCATGTATCCTTTAGTCTTTCTTCTAGGACATTTATACAAAGTTTTAAGATGCACAAGAATTTTAACAGTATTTGTAATTTAGATTTGGTCCTGCCATGACATGTTTGTATCTCCATAAACCTGAATTTTCCATCCCCCTGTATATGCGTAAAGACACTTCTGTTCTAGAATTTCTGTTTCCCAGAGATGTGTTAACCAGTCCTGGTTGGAGAAGATAAGATACAAGAAGAGAAGATAAAAAAATCAAAGATTATAAGGAGAAATAATCTAATATTCAGGGCCATGCTTTGAAGAAGTGGGACCTGCTTAGGCCCAGGCCTGTGCTTTCACCAGGAAAATGAATAATCTAATACAGTTTCAGGGGATTCTCTAAGAGTTTAAGCTGTGTTCTTGAATGAATGAGCCAATTTGAGAGAAGCAGAGGACGGTTCTTGTGGAGCAGGTGGAATTGCTGGTGAGGGAAGGATTGATGCAGCTGTCAGCCTCCAGGAGACAGAAGGGGACAGGAGCACTCTCTGCCAGGGAAGCAGAGAGGAATTTCCTCAGTGTGGTTATTGCAGCCACATAAAGTCTCCACTGAATCAAAACTCCTTTTCAGAGAGTTGTTAATTTAATTCCTGGTTTTATCTTTTGAAGACTCTACCTGTTCAATTTAAAAGCAACTCCTCTGCCTCCTGTCCTACCCTGCACGTTTCTTTGTGTTTTACCTTCACCATTTCTGTTTGATGCTTGCTGTATATCCTCAGCTCTATTAAAGCTTGCTTTCTATCATTCTCATTCCTGGAGGGAAACACAGCACTGGTATCACAAACTACAAACAGCTTCTGATTTTAGGTATCTGTCCCCCACATCCTACACTGGAAGGATAGATTCAGCAGCCTGCAGGGATCTGTGCTGCTCTCTGTGCCTGCAATATCCAATATCCTCTCTTCTGTTGCTGCCCAACTCGGCTGGATTAAAGGAAGCACAAGAATGCTTGCCTGGGCCTTTTTTACACTTTGTAATGTAAACAGGCTGTGGGCAGCAAAACTCCTGCTTGGGCCAGCTCCTCCTCTTCCCTCCTGCAGGAACCTATGAACACATCCCCCCCATCCACTGGGGAATTCTACAATTCCTTCAAACTGAGGGCAACATTTGCCTCCAGAACTCATCTCAGCAACTCTAATGTTAAGACCTCTCTATAGAGAAGTCAGATTTCTGACTCTTCTTCAGATTGGGTCACTATTTATTTTCATATGTTTTTTTCATCATGTTGCTAGAATATTACTATTTCAGTTTTTGAGTCTGAAAAGCATTCTTGTAGAGGCAGTCACAATAAAAGAAAATAGCAAAAATGGACTCTCTTGTCTTGTCCTTCAACTATCTGGACCACTTTTTCAGAGACAGATTTGCCGTCTCTGAAAAGTCTTTAAGTGTTCTCAATTAGTGACCTCAATTCCCCTCCCTGACAAGAATCTCCCCTTTCAGGAGGTAACTGAGCTGTGTCTCAGTTACTTTTATTTTCAAAGCTTTCAAGACACCTTTTAGAATGTCTTTTCTTACTCTAATTACCTTGGAGGAATCCTAGAGGATTTGCCTCTTTCCCAAGAGGATGCTCTAAGGTTCTGATGAAGAATTTCAAATGCTATTATTTTTTGATAGACAGAATGGCAGCATTTGCGTGAAAATCAGTTAAGAAAATGAATAAAACTGTGCTGGCTCATCTGAAGCAATGGGAACTTAAAGATAAGCAAGGGATGAATCAAACTAATAAAACAAATACTTCACTCCAATCCCTTTAATTCAAAGAAAAAACTGTATTTTCAGAAATAGCTCTCCAAAATCCTATATTGCCAAACAGGGATAACAGCATAAACAAGAGCATGGAAATTTTTCCAACAAATTTTCATATCAAACAATAAATGGGGGGTCCTGAAGGTGGCTCTTAGATGAAGGTAACAAATTTTCATAATTCCTAGACCTTAGCTATGGACTGCAGACTGGCAATCATGATACTGCTGCTGATGTACACACCTCTTCCTTTGTTTTAAGGGATATATTTTTAATTTAATTTTCTAGAATGATGAGGAAAGGATTAAAAACTTTAAAAAAATATGCAATAAACTTAGTGGAGGTTTTGAAGGAGCTTGAAGCAGAAGTGAGTGTGAAATAATAAAATACTGATTGAGATTTTGCTCATGTGAAGGAAGTGCCTGCACTGGAAGTGTACAATAAAAAAAACAAATGCAGCCAGGTTTGTATGGAGATCCTGTACAAATGGAAGAATAGCTTGTAAAGAAAATAAATCTTGGGAGTTAATCAAAGATTGTTTAAGGATTTATTAAAGATGATCAAAGTCTTCTGAAGGTGGGACATGATGAACACAGCCAGAGCCTCCTCAGTAGGGCAATTCCAAAATAATATATCACGTAATGCAGTAATCCTAAAACTGATTTAAGACAAAGGCTGTAATGAACACACATCTGAGATGAAGTGACCATAGCAAGCAATGTTGCTATCTAAGGCTATCTAAGAAAAAAAAAAAAACCAGCAGTAAAAGGTGGAACACAGGTTGCTTCCCATTGTGAAATAAGAATCCTATTTTATTTCAAATAAACAGTGCAGTAGCTTGAAGGATTGAATATATGAAATGGGTAAAAAAGCGAAAAGTAGGATGCATAATAAAGAAAAGTGACATGGATTTAATCTTTTTCGAGTTGAAACTTGAAATGGAGAAGACAGAGCCAGAAGAACCTGGCTGTGTCACTGTCATATCCAGGTTCTGTGTAGGGAAGACTGGTATGAATTTAAAACTGGTTGAATCGCCTATATTTGAAAAAAACCCAAATCTGATGAATTGTGGCCTTCATAAAACAGAGTTTTATATTCTCTTCAGACTGTTTATTATTACTGCTCTCATGCTCAGGGGCTTCTGGACTAATATTTATTGCAGTTGTAGGGCTGCTTCTAGTGTGAAGATCAAAGTATATAAAAAAGATAAGAAGAGGTGATGGTTTTTGTTAGACCAACTGATATTGTTGGAAAAAATACACCAGTGCTCAGGCACATTAATCCCTTTTCAGGCCTGAAGTAGTGAAAATCATTCTCAAAGGTAACTACAAGTGGATTTCCTGAAATAAATGGAGTCTGACATCATTACACAAATTTTAAGGGATTTCAAAATAGTTAGCTAAGAAGGAAAATAGCAATTTCAGTAGAAAATGAACGGCTACCAAATATACTTACAGCTGAGAAAAATGGAAACTTGGGCTAATAGAGACATATCATATTTGTTTTTATGTGAATTGTCTTGAAATTTTTTACCTGAATTTTTTTTTTTTCCTGAAGAAAATTGATTTTCTCTCTCACTAATATTTTGATCTTATTCTTACCCTTCAAGATGAGGGTGTTTTTTCTCCTTTGGTAAAGATGACTCCAGGATCTGAATGAGGCAAAATATCATTAAATAAGACTGAATTTCACAGAAGTGGTGACCATGATGTGTCTTCACCATACTACACTGGGTATCAGGTGAGTAATACCACAACATTTTGGGTTTCCTAATGATATTTTATGAAACTCCTCTCCAATCTTGTCCCAGCTTCCCACCACCTGTAGTCATGGTTTCAACCATGTATGACAATCACTTATCAAGCTCAGTTTTAGCTGGAAAAGGTGAGCAAGGAGACCTTCATCTAACCAAATGTGAGGATAAGGCAAAGTAGATTTCTGACCGGCATATCAGTCTACTCCAAATGCTACTCAAAATGTATGTGGTCCCAGTCATGTATACTGCAATTCATGCAGAAGGCAGTAGATGAAGAGGAACTGGTTCTGTTTGCTTGGCAAAGGGTTTTGGAGAGTGATAGGTTTGCTGGTGTGTGGTTACTGATAATTAACTTTAATCTTGGTTCAAATTATGTATAACTGGTGTTACTCCGTGGATGTCACTGGAGTTACTCCCACTCCACAAGGCTGTGTCTCAAGACAGAAATATATCTGTGTAAACCCACAGCCTGATGCAAATACTATCTTACATGACCAGTTCCACTAGGGCTGGGTTTTGCTATGGTTAAAAGCACTAAAATAAAAGAATGTTAAGGTGTTAAACCCTGCTAATGGGAATTAAAAAAAATAATTGTCCCTGTATTTGTTTCACACTAACTCTGACGTTTTTGTGTCTTTTGTGTGTGTGCACGAGCAGGGGATAGCATTTTATGGATGTTATATTGATTAGCAATTTAGAGCTCTAAGTGAGTTCTTTTTGGTTGCAAATTTGATGTTCATCCCTATGTGGAGTCTGGTTGTTCCCATGTGGACATGATTTGCTTTCTGGTGGAGCCAGGGCTGGATCTGGGAGTGGGGGGAAAGCACCTCCAGGTGTCACCTCCTACGCAGGTCAAGGTGTGCAGAGTCAGCTCTGTCCCCAGGGGAGCTGTGCTCTCAGGACAGGCAATGGGTGCAAACTTCACTGTCCCTCCAAAAGCACTGTGGGCACCTCGTCTTTGAGCAGCACCAAACCAAACCTGCTCTTTCTACCTTTGACCCCCTTCAGCAGGTAATGCAATTGTCCCTCTTTCCATGAGTCCTGGTAATATTAGAGATCTGCAAATGGAAAATTTAATGAGCCCTGAGTTTTTTTCTCTCCTGCCAGTCTGAAGTTGATATATTCAGAGGTTTTAGTATCCTGATTTATTCCACTGTCAATAGAATGTGTATCTTACCTGAATTTATATTTTTAATATCTCCAAAAATGGGTTTCTCCTGTTTTCTTCCCGTCTTATTTTTCTATTTGTTTACTTAATGAAAGATTGTAGAAGGCATCTTGTACCACATAATTCATAAGAAGTCTCAAAAACTAGTCCTGAGGCAGCATTAAACTTAACAGATTTTCTAGAGTCATTGGAGTGATTCCACCAAATGCTACAGTTTAACCTACTCAATTTGGCATCTCTCTTCTGGACTGTGTTAATCTCTGTTTAGTTCTTGTCTCTTTGTGCTATTTATTTCTGATTTCATCATTATAATATATGGAATTAAATCATATGATCACCACTTTAAATCAAATACAGCTAGTTTTCAGTATCAGTCTAGGCCGTCTCCAAGAGCATATTTAAATGCAGAGGGAATTCAGCAATTCATAACATGTTTGCTTTCACAAGCAAATCCTGCCAAGCTGAAGAGCTGTGAGTTAAGCCATATGGTTTTCGTAAAACATGGTGACTTGAAATTTATTTCCACTTTACAAAACAAAAGCCCGTGCCAAAGCACTGTGTGTGCAAAATTCAGCATTAGGAAAATGTTGAGTGTAGGATCACTGGGCTCACGCTCCTTGGGTTCAGCATTTCCAAGGCTCAAGGTGAGTCTTTACAAAGTGCTTGTAACAAGAAGAGAGAAACCAACTGCATAAAAGTTCCAAAAGAAAATTTTCTAACATGATTAGTGAGTGTAGGTAAGCACCCTTGAGAGTTTAAACGTGACGTGTTTTAAATCATTCCCAAAAAAGAGATGGAAACCTTTTTGATATGAACTGTCACTTTTTGAGGGCCCCAAGTAATGATATATTTTTAATGTAACTTAATTCAAAGAACCAGACCAGAAAATGGTCTTTTAGTGAGCTGCAAAGCAACCCAGCCAAAGGTGTGAAATGTTGCTTTTAGCATGAGTATGAAAAGAAATAATTTCTGTGTGTGACAGACTTCTAGGCACCTATTATAATGAACAGTTAGGAGCCCAATATTGTCCTCTATATTCAGGTGCTGAAACTGGATTTAGAGTTCTCAGTTTCAGTTGCCTGAATTATGAGCCTCTCTAAGACCTCATATTTGAAATTTACTGCTCTTTAGTGTTATGGCTGATCTGAATACAGAGTTTAAAGTATCTAAGTCTAGGAAGGAAAATAAAAAATATTTTGGTTTGGCTGTTTGTATTTAAGGCTGCTTTCTTCAGGCTTCTTTGTGCTGTATAGTCAGAAACTGGAATCACTTTTATAAGACCTGTTCTTATTTCATAAGGAATGATGAAAGCCTGTAATGCCTCCCTATTGTTTTGGCTGCTTGCAAGTCTTGGCAATTTTTGCTTTATTTATAGTAATCCTACTTGCAAAGCCCTTACAAAGTCTGTTCCCTTTCAACATAACAAAAAAAAAAAAGTTTCATTTTAGATTTCTTGAATAAAATAAGTAATAATAAAATAAGCAAACATCACGTTTATGCTGAATTGTAAAAATTGTGTTTCTGGAAGTAGTCTGGGTATAATGTCTTATGTTTCATAGTGCACTGCCCCCTGTGAGGAGTTGAGCCTCTGCCTAAGTTTGAGCCTGTTGGGGATGAGGAGAGTTGGTGAGAAGAAACATATACTGATCCAAAGAAACCCTTCTTGTGAATTTGGTCTGTAAAACAGACTGTCTAATCTATGCATACTGATGAAAATTAAGTTATAGAAGCACCTTTGATGTTATTAATGAGAAAATACAACCATTATATCTTCTCTAGGAGGGATTATAATCTCTGTAAACTGGGCTCCCAACACAGCGGTAAATTTTATTCTTTGTCAGCTCCCTACATGAAAAATTCAGGTAGGGGTTTAATTGTCTAGTGTCTTGTAAGGCAGTCAGACAATATAAGAATGAAAATTGTAGAAAATGTCACAGAAACACAAATAATTCTCAATGCAAAAGGTATTTTAATAGCATTAAAATAATTTAAAAAATAATAAAACAATAGACCAAGCACAAGGCCACCCTGTGGGAAATGAGAACAAACTATAAGGCCAGAGAGCTGCTTGCCCACCAGATCCCATCCCTCCGCTCAACTTTGGAAACAAAAAGTCCTATGGACCCCAGAAGGGAAGACAAAAGTAACAAAGCAAATTTATAGCAAGCAAATTAGTGTTTCTCAGGGAATTCCTGATTTTCCTATTGTTTCAGGGGGTGTGTGGTGAGGAGCTGCATGGATGGTTCAGTGTGCCAATATCATTCCTCTGGTACAGTAAAATTGATATTTTTGTTGCTGAGCCATTGGTCAAGTTCAGACATTCTTAGTGCATGAGTGCATCTTTGAAGAAATTTTTTTTCATGGTATTCTAAGGATATTTTGAAAGTTTAAGCTGCTAGGAGTTGAAATCAACTCTAAAGTGACTAATGGCAGCAAATGTCAGCAGGGAAATTGCTGAAATGAAAGTGAAAATAATCCGTGCTCTCTTCAACACCTTCCCTTGCGAAATTCATAATATTACCAGGGAGTTTAACCCTGGATACGGTACTAGGATGGCACATGAACAAGGTGTTTAACTCTAAGAATTAGACTTGGTAGTGGGTAAATTTTACCTGATTGTTTGATCGCCTGAAACTTTCTTCGAAATATTCAAAATTGTAAATATGAACTATTTATCTGTTCCACTACAATATAAATCCCCTTGGCATTGTTTTGTATTCAATAGCTTTGACTTTTAGACTTTAAACCTTCTTATACTTTGAACAAAAATTTCTGACTTTGTTATAAAATAAAAGGTAATGTTTTTAATGCCTAGGGACAAGGTTTTCTGTTAGCACTTTTTAGCAACTACTATTCCATGATAGTATAGCTGTTAATTTTTATAGTTTTTGCTCTTACCCCCAAATTTACCTTCTTGCAGTTTATTGGGTTTTGAATATATATATATTTTAAATACCAAGCATTGATATACATCTTATCTGACTATACAGAATTCTGATAGCTCACATGCAGGCATCACATTCTGCTTGACTGTACCTGATGTGCTTTGGACAGGATTATTGTAAAATTGCAAATACAAATCTGGTATTTCCATTTGTAGAGCAGCCTGACCTGGAATTGGAGGGCTGACCTCAATGTCATTTTGCATCCTTCCTTTCCTGAATAGATGAGAAGTTATTTTTTTCCTTTGCTGTCTCAACGATCTGTTACCTAAAGGAAGCTAAACTGCAATTGATGCCACCTCGTTAGAAGGTTTCTGCTCCTATTAAAAACTGGCTTCCTTCCAGTATGCATTATCTATGTACAGATTACACTTGAGAGTAAACTTCAAACTACAGTTTTCTGCTGCTTCACAGGAAGCAGCTGTCTCTCTACAAAATAGTTCAATACTGCTGAACAATGTCCTTAGACCACTAAAATAACCTGGGGACCTTAAAGTGGCCTGCAATGCAAAGCAAACAATAGCAAAGATGCTGCTCTGTTACCCAAAGTGAAGCCAGAAAGATCAACTGTTATTCATGCATTTCTGGAGATAAACTTCCTCCTCTTTTCACAGCCAGGTGAGCTCAGAGGAAATAGCTCAGCTCAGAGGAGATGATTGTTCCTCTGAGGACGTGTCTGACACTTGTATTAGCAGGGACAGAGAAAAGCAGATACAAGAGGGGCCTTTTGCCCAATTTTTTTTCCTTTTCTAGAGGCTTCTGCCAGCTGAGCAGAAGGGGTGCTCTTCACACAAGCCACTAGGCAAACAGGGACCAGGCCAGAAAGAGCCCCTGCTCAGGGTTTTGGCTGGAGTCCCTTGAAATGGATCTTTCTGCAGAGGAAGCTGCTGGCTGTTGCTCTTTGGCATGAATCAGTCATGGTTCTGTTTTCACCGTCCTTGGCCACATTGCTCTGAAGCTCAGTGCTCCTGCTAGCACATGAATAAAGCAAACACCTCACTGCATGCTGGCTTGTGTGGGTTTTGGTGCAAAGATCCACTTTTGTCAAAACCATAAAGAAATGGAGCTTCAGTGACAATACACTGGTGATGAGTTTATGCATCCCCCTCCCAGTGGGGGCTGTGACTGGCTGTTTCATCTGCTGGCCAATATTAACTCTAGAGGACATGAGATCTAAAAGATACAAATTTCCTAAAAGTCCTGTAAAGGTCAGCCTTTGTGGAGGAAATCATACCTATGCTCATGCTGATGAGAACACTGCTGAGTGTTTCCCCCATTAGACAGGAAAACACTTAACTTCATCTTCCAGCTCCAAATCATGTAAAATTACCCTTCACACTGTTACAGAGTGCCTAAGCAAAATTTGTATTTTTAAATCAATCCCAGTAAAATTTGGCCTTCCAGATGGTACTGAAATATCAGGAATATTGGGCTTGTCCTGTACTTTCCCAGATCCTTCAAGTCTGTGTGTATTTACCTAGCACCAAAGGGTGTGGAGCTCTGTCTGTGACAGCCTGTGGTGTGCACGAGTTGTGACAGCTCCTGTGCTGTGCAGAGCAGGCTCCTTGGTGCAAATCAGTGAGCACCCACACATTGATGGAAGCACTCTGCTGCTGCACTGCCTGGTGATTCAGCTGCACATCTTGCTCCATCCTTTGTGCATCTCCTGTCAATGCAAATCCTTCACAGCACTGGGGACTTCTAATTTGTGATTCAGCCTTGATACGAAGACAAGCATTCCAAGCCCCTAAGAGCTAACTGTGATAAAAGCCTAAATACTGTGAAACAAGAAGATATTATCAAATGGGTAGATTTTATTTTGTTAAAGGAATCACTCTCTCTATAATCCACACGTGTGGTGATCTTAATCTTGGGTGGAAAGAAAAAATTCAGTATTCATTCAGATCATTTCAAATGCAGTTCTTCTCCTCTGTATGTAATTATTTTTCATTCTACCCTGAGCAGTTTTGCATCTGCTCCTTGTATGGGACAACCAGTCTAGACTGGCCAAATTAATCCTGGCAGAGGATAAGCTTGAAGGACTTACTTGCTTGCCTCGAAGAAAGATAATGAAAACAACTTCAAGAAGTACTTGTTACCTGCCACTCCTCCACTGGATAAGACATATTAGAAATGTTGTAAAACAAGTTACTCCCTTTGTGAGGAGGAGAATTAATGAAGCTTGGTGTCCTAAACACTAAGGTGATAAATTCTTTTCCCTGCTGTAAGACTAACCTCTCTTCACTATGGAAATACCCAACACTCAATAACCTGATGGTCCAGTGCTTTCCACGCTTCCACATCCTCTCTCAAGTGCCTGAAAATGTTTTCCAAATGCTTCTTGAGCTCCATCAGGCTCGGGGCTGTGACCACAGCGCTGCAGAGCCTGCTCCAGTGCCCAACCATCCTCTGAAGGGGTGAAGAACCTTTTCCAAATATCCAACCTAAACTTCCCCTGACACAACTTCAGGCCCTTGCCTCAGGTCCTGTCACTGTCATCACAGAGCAGAGATCAGTGTCTGTCCCTCCTCTGCCCCTCACAAGGAATTTGTAACTGCAGTGAGGTCTCCCCTCAGTCTCCTCCAGGCTGAACAGACCCAGTGCCCTCAGCCTTTCCTCACAGCTTCCCCTCAAGGCCCTTCACCATCTTTGTTGCCCTCCTCTGGATGCTCTCTAATGGCTTAATGTCTTTCTCATACTGCAGGGCCCAGAGCTGCCCCCAGGACTCAGAGCAGAGCAGACAATGCCCTCCCTTGCCCAATGCTGGGCCTGATGGGCTGCAATGGTTTGGAGAATGCCACCATCACACACACAGAGAAAACCGGAATATTTCCCACTACCCAGGAGGGTCACAAAGGTTGGGGTGTGCTTGTCAAAGAAGTGGGTGCCCCAAGACTTCAGGAGCCAAGAAGAGAGACAGAAGTCAGTGTTTCCACATTTCCTGACTGAGCGGCAGAGCTGCTGGGAGCTGCAGTGGGAATGGGGACCTGCATGGCTCAATGCTCCTGGGGATGGGAGTGAGGTGAGAGTGAAGTGCCTCTCTCCTTCCCTTCTCCCTCTTCCCACGGGCAATTTGCATCTGAATAGGAGTTTGCTGAAACTGTGTGTATAATCTGAGCTTCCTGCACGTTGAGGTGTAGAGACAGATCTTTTTCACATAAGAAGGAGGTTTAGCCTCATCGATTTCGTGTGGCTACATCAATTTACTCCAGCCAAAGATCTAATCTGCTCCTTTCAGTTGTGACTGTTTAAAATTAAGAACTTTTAACTTTTCGTGTTGCATAAATGAAAGAATTATAGTCAAGCAATCTCACAGTCAAAACATTTTTTATTCAATTTATTCTGCCAGAAAACACCTCGTTCAGAAATTGGAGGTATATGGTATTCAAAATATTTGAAGAAATAGCTATTCCAGTGTTGCTTGCAGAAAAGCCTCTTGCAGATCCAGGGCAATTTTGATTATAGAACCACAACATTTAATGGTACTCATCAAAGAGTTATTTTTTTAATCCACTCCCAGAACTACAGGGGACTTTTTATACTTCCATGTGAAAGCCATTCTCTCTCTACTACAAATTTATTTAATTGCAGTTCACACTACAAGATGTTTTGTCCTGCTGTTTTTGTTCTGCTCTGGTGCCTAGCAATCTCATTTATATTTAGGGGCCTCTGGGACAGCTAGATCTGTAGGAAAAATCTGTTCCTGTGAGTATTTGGATCGGAAACACTGCTCATGATCCTCTCTAGTCTATTGAATAGGTCAAAAGAACTTCATAAGGTGCCCCAAAAAGGCAAGTTTGGATAATCTATGTCTATACAACTTTCAACAGGATCACTCCCAATGATTTTTTGGGGGGAATTTAAAATTATATTAATATTTCTAAACCATTAGCAAAAAGTCATCACAGTCATTAGTATAAATCCTATGAATATTCTTTAGAATAACTTCTGATCAGCTAGCCTGGCCTCTTCATTGTTTAGTACCTCTCTCATAAGATATGCTATGCAAATCTTAGCAGTGATGATTCAATATTTTCTTCTAAATTGTTCATTAACCTGAAAAATGAAGACAAAACCCAGTCCATTAAAGAGCTTACGAGTACTGCCCACTTGATTTTCTCTTTGTAGTTGCGTTTCAAAATAAATGCATTAGTAGGTGTGCAATTTATTTTGTATGTCTTCTTTCTAGAGAAAACAATTATTTTTCAGGATTACTACTGGTATTCTGTTGAATTATTTATAAAGGCACAGTAAATATTAGTGTGTCAGTAAAGTGTGTAACAATTATAAAAGCTGATTTAAATTATCAATGAAAACATTGAAGCAAATCATATTAGACTGACTGGTAAATATAGTGTAGCCACAAAGAATTTAATTAGAATTTCAACATTTGGTAGTTAACTATCAGGATATGAGCAGGTGATGGTCTAATCTGACATTGTATTACCTTGAAAATTCTTTATCTTCAGAGAGCACTTTCCAAAATAATCAGTTTATTTTAAAAGTTTGTTTTGTATTTAAAGCAGAGAAGTGAACTGAGTTCTGCTAAGATACATAGATATAAATAATACTGTAAGCTACAGAGAAAATCAGATTTCCCACAGATTAAAAAAGACACATATTTTATGTATACATGCACAAAGAAAATACCTGTTTATTTGGTTTAATGTTGGTCTGAATATTTCTGAATATAGTTGTGTCTCATAGGGCAGCTGCACAAGAGATACCACAGATCAGCTTTTCCCTGTGTTATTCATTTTTTGTAGATGACGTGGCCACGTGTGTTGAAAGTGATCTCATGGTAAAAAAAACCCCAAAAAACCAAAAAAACCACCACCACCACCACCACCACCACCAAAACCCCCAAAAAACCCAAAAAAAATCCCAAACCCCACCCCCCAAAACTACAGAAAAGTGTAAAAGTAGAAAGTGGTTTATGCTGACACAGCTGTATCCATGCAATGGTTCATTCCACTGCACAGATACACAGGTCATACTTTTTTGAAGTTATAGAGCTGAAAAAGCTGAAAACTCTTCTAATTTCCTCATATGCAGAAGCCTCCACAGAGTTGTTAATATTAAAGGCTCAAACCTTAAAGTAAGAAACCACATGGTGATTTGAAGAAAGTTTTAATTGAAGTTTTTGTGGGCTAGGCTTAATCATGGATTGTCTTCTGTCTCAAACTTGTTACATCCTGGAACTGAAGGAAGAAATAGAGATGATTTTACACTCAGGTTCTGCAAGAATTGTTCAATCTTTGGATCTGAAAGCCAAGAAATTATTTTAAATATCAATATTCTCTGGTTTTTGATATTATTCCTGCAGTATAAAGACAATGTCTCACAGGACTTTCTGATTCTGATCCAGTGCTGAAAGCCTACTCAATTTATTTAACATTTGTAACTTTAAAACAACATATTTATGCAGTTCTGGAAGTAGCAAAAACTGCTTTGTTACCAAAAGGCTAAAATCCACCATTATCCATGTCAGAGTCCCTCATGGGCACAGTTTAGTTAGAATTGATGGGACAATGAGAGGAAGGAAGATGCTGTCTTTAACAAAAAAAAGAATATTTGTACACTATTTTATTTTTGCTCACCTTTCTCAGCAAAACTGAGTCCGTGTCTACAAATAGCTTCTGTGAAAGGGATGGGACCTCTGGGATTATTTCAGGAGTGTACACCTGTGCAATGTAATAGAAATTATGGCAGATTTCAATCAGAGTGAAAAATGCTTCTGACAGTTTACAGCACATAAAGTGCTAACAATAAAACTTTGCCTTGGTATGTGACCCTCACTAAAGCTGGACTTGAGTGAGGGTTGTACTGAATCATTTCAATGGACAGCTTTAAAAAGCTTTTGATGAAAGACAGATATAAACATAGAGATTTATAAACTCTTGTGCATGTTACAGTGTAGAAGAACTATTCTCTGCCAAAATAGGGCCATTCATGAGGATTTTTTTTCCAGAAACAGAATGAACAAAAATGAAATGACAAATCGTGAATCTAGGCCACTGTATTTTGTTCTTCCAGGATATTTGTTATTTTACCTTGTTTACTCCCCTTTCTATATACTAATCTTGTCTTAAGTCAAGCAATATCTTTGATCTTGTGCTATGTACACAAAACTTCCATCTTGTTGGAGCTCTACATATTATTAAAGTAACAACAAGCTCAGTAGCCACACACGGACTAGCTGTTATTGTAGACATTCTCTACTGTCATTATTGGCTAGAAAATGTTGGATAAAGTGATTCCAAAAGAGTTATGCCATATGATGGGTTCAAAAGCAGAAACTCCAAGGGTCTGTGTGGATGTCCATGCTGGCTCCAGATGGACTGCAGGCAGAGGAATATTTTGTCACAGGTACAGGTTATGCTGTCTCCATGCAGGATGAACTAGGATCCTGGGATACATTCTTCTAAATGTTTGAGGTCCCGATTAACCCAGTGCTAAAAGTTTCTCTTCACACAAGAAAATACTGTTGCTTAGTAGAGCTGGCATTTGAAGTGTTTTCTACAGGTACATGACATTTATTTCCTCTTGAGGTTGCAAGCATAAATTTAATGTTATTTTACTGTCTTATTTGTGATGACAATTCCTACATTTACACATTTTTTTTTCCAGTATTTTTCAATTCTTGCAAGTTTAATAAAACAGGAAATACAGAATGTAAGACAAATAGATGTACTTTAAAGGAATTTGATTTTTTCCCATCTTGCTTAGTCAACATAATATACAGCAAATTACAGAAGGGAAAATACATTAGAGAGGAAAAGGAGGGAGGATGGTAAACCCACGGAGTTTGCCTTCAGATTGGTTGTGTCAAGCAGTGTATCTGGACTGCCTGCTAGACTTTTGATTAAGGTGGACTCTAATGTCTTATTCTCTGTCTCAGAGGGGGCAATTTGCAGAAAGAACTAGTAATCTTTGCCTTCTCTGTCACTTACCTAGCACACTTCACAGGTTTATAACAGTCTGAAATTGAATTGTTTAAGGAGAGAGTAGGAGAGATGATTGTTTATCTTGTAGTAGTTGGAGTTTCAACACAGAACAGTAAATATCTTGCAAAATAACTGTCTGCAATCATTGTTGTCGATGTCCTTGTCTCTGGGCTGTTCCAGGCTCCAAACACAAGCTGCAGTTTGTCGTGGCAAAGGGCAACATTCTTCCCAGAAGGAAAACTGCTGGAACACTGGAAGCTGAAAATTTCAGGCTTTCTGAGTGCTGACCCTCAGGCAGGCACCGCATCTAACTTGAGGCCTTAGAATAGCCTTCTGAGACTGTGTGATCTCACAAGGTGAAAACTTGGATTTAGGGTTTTTAGTATATAGTAATGTGTGGGGGCCAAGATGGAAGACTCAGGGTGCTGTCTAGGTTCTTCTTCTTCACCTTCTTCTTCCTTCTTCATAGATTTGAGTGATTTTCTGTAACTGGATGAAAGAAGTCCACATTGCGGACCTCAAGCGATCATTGTTGGGTCAAAAGTATAAATAATATAGGTGGCACTTTGGTGTTGGGTAATTATCTTATGAAGTAGCCTTGGTAAGAGTTAGAAGGTCTCCATTTTGTCTCGTTTCTTTGACTGGCAAGTTGGAGCTCACACTTGTGAGCCTGTAAATACTGTAAATAGATAAGATATGATAAACAACCCAGACCTAACTCGACTCTACTTTTCCCGCGTCTTTCATCCTGACCTTACCCAAAAAGCAGGCAGAACTGTAACAAAAAACCAGCTTAGCACATGTTGTAAGATGTTTACACACATTGAAGCTGACTGCACAGTCCCTTTACATTGTAAGGGTCTTGCCCACAGCACAGATATCACTGCGTGAGGTGAGGATCTGAGCTGTTGAGTTGGTGCCTCTTGGGAGGTGAATGAGCACCTGAGAAGCACAGAGAGGGAGTATTAGAAGTACACAAGGGACTGAGGGCTTGGGCACATCTTCGATTAGTTTAAGTGCATAATAAAAACCTTTACTGACCTGGTAGGAGTTCCAGGTAGTCCTGCACTCTATCTCCAAAAATGGCATTAGGTGATACTGTGTAAGGAGGTTACAAGAGCCTGTCCTTTATGGACAGACCAAGCCTTCCATGCTTCTCTCAGCACTCAGGATTAGGAAAGTTAAAAGGGTACATCCTTATTTATTCCCTTAAGCATTAGACTGTGAGATAGCCTAATCTCTCCAGGAGCTGTTGATGCCATCTGTCACCAAGCCTCATCTTGCAACATGCTCCAGATGTTCCCTATCTACTATGTAAAAAACACTTTTAGCACAATTTATGCTTTAAGTTGACATCCAACCAACTTGGTGCTCTTTTACTCTGCTTCTCAGAGAGTTGGTATATCAATCCCTTTACCAATTGGTTGGTAAATCAATTACTTTCAGGGTTTTGTAAATCTCAGCAATATGTGCTTCACCCTTTTCATCTGAAACTGGAAGTCTCAGACTTTTAAGTTGTTCCTTTTACAGTTCCTTGTGGTTGGTTCTACATTGTTTTGACCATTTTGCTTGCTCCCCTATGTGCTTTTTTTAATCATCATTTATCCAGCTAGTGGCAGGAAAGCCAAAAGTACGTGCATTACTCATGACGTAATTACACCAGGACTTCATCTCAATACCACTCTTGGTGATACCCAATATTTTTGGGGTATTTACCTACTGCTGCACCATGACTCCATGGTTTCAGAGAGCTGCCAGTGATGATATCATAATACTTCTCCTAAACTGCCATTGCCAGTTTAAAGCAACACAATACTGGTATAATTTTTACTACTTTTCTCTAAGCAATTTATCTTAATCTAGACCGAAGTTCAGCTGCAATTTTTTACTCACTCACTCAGTTTGGCGAGGTCCCTCAGGACTTGTTATGAGGTCAAATCTTAGTACTCAGGAGAGCTTTTTGCCTCCCCTAAGTTTGAAGATCTGTTCATCCCTGTTCATCCCTCTTTAAAGTGAACAAGCTTGTGGTGACACACATCTCTTCTTTTTCCTAGTATCAGGGCATATGAATGTGTTTCTTTCCCAGCTGTACTTTTGGGCTACATGTCAGAGCAGGCCAGCATCTAAGGCTGCACACAGGGTGTGTAATTGCTGTGGTTGCTCTCCTTTTCCATCAGCCCACAGAGCAGATGCAACTGCAACTGGCTCAGCTGGAGCAGAGGAGCCAGAGAGATGCAGAATCCCTGATTCAGAAGCCACTTATGCAAGAGCAGGAACAAACTGATCGTGTTGGCAAAGGAACATGAGGAAATAATGAGGACCCCAGGCACCCCTTATCTTCTGGAATGTCTCCATTCCAGGATAATATTTTTTTCAACAGTGAAAGTTGTGGACTTTTTTTCCTCAGCCCAATAAATAGGAAAAGTCAGATTGTGTGTGTAGTGTAGAACAAAACATACACTCTTTGGCACCTTGCCTTCAAGGTGGTTTGACTTCATTCACTGGCTGTAGGGATTTCTTTTCTCATTTTGATAATTTACTAGATCACATTGGCCAATTATTTGAGATGAAGTAAATTTATTAGGAAAGTAGAATATTCCTTTGAAGGAACATGATCAGATTTATAGAATTTTCCTAGGGGATAAGGGGGAATAATTTTCCATTTAATTCTGTTAATTCTTTCATGAAACTCTAGATTCCTGCTTTCTTTTCTTCCTGTCCTCCAAGAGCAGGACATGTAAGTTTATTTCTCAGTAAATCAGTAAAGGGCTGCCAGGTTTATTGGCAGCGTGAAAGAGGATTGGTGGTGTGGGACAAGCAAAATGGAGGAAAAAGGAAGATTTCCTGACTCCTAACAAAAGCTATTTTAAATCAATTGTGTGAGGAACTGCAAAGGTTCATAAGAAATGTTAACCCAAAAGCAAGGAGATATTTATGGTGTTGATACAACTGAAGGAGGTTTCTCCTGGTCTGTAGGGAAGGTGCTCCTCTCCTGCTTCTCCTATTCTGTGCTTCTCCCCTCCCAACAAGCCTGGCTGTGCTCTGCAGTGTCTGGAGAGTGACTCACCTCACTGCATGTTTTGAAATGAGCCCATTATGCCACCCTGATTCCTGAGTGCTCCAAAAACCCAGACGCAATTCAGGCAATTTTAAACATCAAACAAAGATCAGAGCAACAGGAAGAAAGAGAGTGGAGCTAGGACTGACTTTGGCAAGCACTAGTGAGGGGTCAGGATTAGAATCAAAGTCAAAGCATTTACCATTGGGCAAGAGTGTGCTCATTACAGGTGTCACAGAGCTCCTAAAACAAGTATGTTGTTACCTTATTTTTAGTTATTTAGCTGTCAAAAAGCAATGAGATGCAGTTAAAAGAGTTACAAAGAGTAGAGTAAAGTCAAGTAAAAAGTAAAACCTGGACATTTTATACATGTAAGCCAAAAGTCATTAGATAGCATTCCAGCTTTACAAACTTGTTCTGTACATACTTACTTGTAAGTTAGATATTTTCCACCACTTGCTAATTCTGTGCTAGTACAAATTTATAAAATTAAACATATTGCAAGATTTTGCCTTATAGGATCTGGTAAAGCAAACCACAATTTCAGATTGAACCCCTGATATTCAGTTTCCAAACCTGCATGTTGAACAGTTGCTACTTGGGGTATATTTTATAAAAAGAAGGCAAATGGAATTAATTGTCATTGAAGGCAAGGTAAATTAACTGTCATTATGAACAAGGGCAAAGAATTAAGATTTACCATGAGAAGAGAAAGCCTGTGGTCCTTCCCACTTACTTCTGTACACATAATTGATACACCTACACTCTCAGGCTGATCTCTTTAGGTTCCCTCCATAGATCAAGGTACTTTGAAGGGTCAGTTTAGGTATCAGGTGGGCTGCATCAATCTCTAGTAGTGACTAAGCTCCTAATTTAGGCCTAATTCATCTGGGCTTTTGCAAAGAGGAGTACTTGTGAGAGCAGGAAAAAAACCAAACAAACAAACCCAAACCTGCTTTGAGTTCCCAAGAAGATCATGAAAATCATAATGATAACACACATTGTGCTGTCAAAGAAAAATGAGGCACTAATCAAGTTAAGTGATAGACTGAAAAATATCTCTCCTTTGAAACACATTGTGAAAAGTAGTGGTTTCAGAGCCTAAGAAGCTGGAAAGAGATTTAGGGATGTGATGATCCTAATAGCAGCACAGCAGTTTATGTTATTAAGAAGCACATCTTGCATGAAAATAAGGTAGTCCATCTTGAACTGAAAAGTATTCATATGAGGGACAGAAATCTTCAAAGATAGAAATGCAACTCATTCCCTGCACAGTCTCAAGTTTGACATCGTGGAGGGCAAGGCAGAGCCCTCAATCTGAGTCAGAGATCTGCTGAGTGTCTGGGTGAATAAGGCCCTGGATGGAACTGCAGGATGTGGATTTCTATAGTCTGTCTTGAAAGGGACAGAAAGAAAGCATATCAGTCTGTCCCAGAGCTACAGGCACAGTGTACCACTGTAATTATTAACGTGTATCTTCAATAAATTTTCCTGGTTGCTGCGGGTTACCACCTGTCACTTGGCAATTTTATCAGCCAGGGAATAGAAACAGAGCCTCAAGCTTCAATTCTTTTAGCATTTTCTTCTTTCAGGTCTTGTTTTTATTATCCACTGGATGACCATAAACAGCTGACAACACTCAAATGGCCCTGCTGGTGGTTTTGTGGCTTTTTAGCATAAAGAAGAAAACACCCTATTCTCTGCTTCTCCTATCCCCTGTGTGTGACCAGGCAGGTCCTGTTAATTTTGGTGATGTTGCAGCTCCCACCTTTGCCCAGTTGCCTCTCTGAATCTGCAAGCTCCCTGCTTCATCCAAGGAAGAACAGCCAATGCCCCTATTTCCCACAGCCTTTGATGAATGTTTGATAAGAACATCTCTAACCCAAATCCTCTTGCAGGTGGATCATGCTTCCAGCTCACAATACAAAACCCATTTTGTGACATACTCTATAGAAAGTACAAAAACTTCTGTGTTTGTGCTTTCTGTCACGTCTTTTTTGCCTGTTTTTGTTGCTTTTTGGCTGATTTTCTCTTTTAATTGTACTTTACTGAGTTTCAGCTCACCCCTGACACTGTGATTTGCTTTGCTGTTTCATTTGACACATGAGCAAGATGCAGCTTGTTGTTACTGCCCTGTTCATTTCCATACTCTATGAGCAATCGCATCATCTCTTTGAAAACACTGCCCAGCTGCTCAGAGTTTCATTTCAGATCACTTGAAATTTTTTCTTGTTTTTTCCTGGCTGCTCAGTGCTATCTGTCCCAGTTCTTTCTATCACACAGAAAAATTTGAGTTGGCAAATTTTGCTCAGATGTTTGGGATGGTGAACTGCAAGCAAGTGGAGATAAAGGAGCTGCTCCTATTGGTAATGAGGTCTGGGCCTCTGAAAGTCTGTGAAGGAGAGACACAAAAATGTTAGCACCACACCAATATCAAAACCTTAACTCAATGTGTCATCCTGCCACAGAAAAGATGGGAAATTCTCAGTGTAGATGTAAGTATAGATCATTCTCTATTCCCTTCTACACTGTTCCCACACTGATCTACCAAAAAAAAAAAAGAAGGACCCAGAAGATGACATTCCTCTTCCTCAGGACTGCAGTTTGCTCTGTGATTACATAGATTATGCAAATAATAGATATGCTAATTGATAATGCAAAATTTCCATCTTTGTGTGCAACTGTCTCCATGCAACCTTCCATTACCCTGAAGCAATTTTATTCACCAGGAAATTTACAATTACCTGTAATTGCAGGAAACATCTTAAGTTTTCAATGTGAGAATGAGAACCAGCTGTAACTCCTGGCTGCAGTTACAAATATTTAATCTCTTTACCTGGGTAACAGCTTCCAATAAAAACTGTTAATAGTTCTCTGATTTAAGCATTTTTTAAAATTTCTTAAAAGTTCCATTAAAATTTTTTCAAGAATCACAATTCATAGTGAAAAGAAGGAAAAAATGGAGAAGGTAAGTTTTTAAAATGTCTGATGTAAATCAAACTCAGCTCTTTAAGCACAGACCAATCACTGTAAAAACATGCAGCATAAAAACACCAGATACAAGGGGAAATGGAAGGACTGAGGCAAGCCTGTAGCCTGCAATAGATGTAGTTTAATTTTGTAAACTCATATTTTCCTAAACCATAATTTCTCATAACTTTTGTCATGTCTTTCATTGGAACTCAACTTTCTATTCCACACTTCAGGGTGCTGTCTGGGATCAGAAATATTGTGCAATGAGCCAAGGGAAACCATTTATTTGGGTGTATATGCAATCAAGCCACAGTCACCTGAACCTCTCTCTGCATCTCAGTCTTTGGGGGCTACTCTTTCACCCTGCAGAGGTGCAGACAGACCAAGGAACTCTCTGGTACGGAATCAGAGGATCATGAGGTTGGAAAAGATCTCTAAGATGATGAAGTCCAACCATTAATGAAGCTTTGCCATGTTCATCACTAAACCCCAAGTTATTCTGCTATAGAGATGCAGGAATGTCACTCTGTGTGAGTGGCACACGAGGGAACCCTGATCCCCTTGTCTCCTCAGTAACATCCCCATCCTCATTTCCAAGGCTGTTCCTCAAGGAGCACAGTCGAGGGAGCTCAGAGTCACAGCAGCTCCTGAATTCTCCCGGGCTGTCTGAGATGAGCTAATTAAACATCCACAAAGCACAATACAAAAGGAGCTGACGGGTGAAGCTTGAGGAGGAGACATCTTTATTCACCAAAGAGGCGTGAAACGAGTATGAAAAACGTTTCTAATGTAGCCTCAATCAGTCAGTTTGTATAAAGTAAATTGATTAAGTGTTTGAATGCAGTTGTTAGCAAAGCTGATGCGTGTGGTCTTGCCATTAATCTGGTTACAGCACTGCACTGACTCCAAGGCTGTATCTGACGGTGGGAGAGAATTTTAGCAGTGTGTGGAGCTGTACCTGGTTCCACCCTACCTGCTCAGCTGACTTGGGAAGCGAACGGTGTAAATCCTGATCCATAACTCCATTTTAAATTTTCTTTTAACAAAGGTAAGTAGCCAATGAGCTGCTGTTTGGGATATTCTCCGAGGGTCAAGGCTAATGAGAAGCATGAGATGAGAGAGCAGCACTATTCAGCACCTTTCATGCATTGGCTTCCCCTCATTCTAATTATAGGCAGAAGCCTCCATTCCACAAGTAATTTTCAGTGGCACTGATACCATTTGAATCACACTTTGTTTTGAACAAATGGTTTTAAAACTGAATTCTTGTTAAAATATCATTTGTGTGGATCTCAATTAAAAACCCCTTATGGTAAAGTGTAGCTATACAATGCCTTTATTCATTCTGATGATTGTCAAAAAATACTTCCATATTATCATTACCAGTGACAGATTTGTGTTGACAACAGTGCAGGCTATGAGCAGCTGCAGCTTCCTTCTAATGTACATGATCAGACACTGACAAGTTAATCTACATCTTTTAAGTAATATGTAAAATTTATCATAATATAAGATCTAGGACTTGTTATTCATATTGTCTCACAGAAATGTTTATTCCATAAATAAACCTCTGTGAATCAACTAGAAGTAAATCCTTAAGTATGCTTTGGAATGGCTACATTTTGGCCTTTCAGACTAACAGCCTAGCAATGCTGTAGAGGAATTGATTGAGCTTTTAGAAATGTTTGTGCTAGTGAGGGGTACAGTCTGATCTGCTGCATTTGCTCAGTTTGTAGAGGGTGTTCCTTTCCTAGGGTACCTCATGCTGGCAGAAAAAGAATTAAATGTGCTTGGTCCAACTTGTTTGGGCTTTTGAAATACAGATCTGTGATGAATGAGAAGCTACACTTCTGGGGTTTTCACCTAAACTCTGAAAGACTTTCCCTGATGGTGTGCTTAGCTTTCCTTGCCTTTATGGTACATTCCTGGTCTTTTGGAGTCTTCTCCTTTTCCACACCTGCTCTGAGAGGTTTGGTTTGGGTGATGTGCCTTGAATGACAGAATTCTAGAAAATGCTCAGAAGATTGATGAGACAAGGAATCAGACATTAGGAAGTTTTAGGTGTTCCTGAGCAGTGGTAGGGGAACTCTGCCCTGATGTCACAGGGGATGCCTTGCACCCTCTGTTATCCAAGTTTCAGTCTCTCTGTGACCATTTTACTTTTTCTCCCTGGAAGAGCCTTCCTAACAGGCCCTCCCATATTTTCCCCTAAGCTAATTCCCTCCTTAAACCCCTTTGTCTTCCCTTTCTCTGCCCCCTCCTCCCCAAAATCCTGATCAGCTGTAGTATTGCTTGACTCTGCTTGCAGATATCTCGTCTATTTTCCATTTTCATTTTAAATGAAAATTCTCTGGGGCAGTGACCTCCTTCAATTTGTGTCCATAAAACACTCTGGGGACCTGTTCTTAAATAACATTAAACACAACAATGATAAATCTGACTGCTAATGATATAAGCAAAGGAGCAGGTTTGCTTTACTGCTGGAAGGCAGATCACAGACAGTTCACTCTTTTGCTCTTGGTATTGCTGCCACAATCCCATTTTCTCTTGCAGAACACAGAACCAAAGATCAAAATTACATATTGAGTCTGGACTCCTTTTTATATCAGGAAAGCCAAACCCTTTAGGGGAAAGTTGTGTCAGTGAAATTGCCCCAGCAAAGAGTAATAATGGAGTAATAGAATAATGATGTCAATGTACTAAGCAGATTTGTGAAGGAATTAAACAGTATGTGCTGATTTTTGTTGTGATATGTATGTCTCTGTCTTCTCTTGCAAATTAGACAGAGCTGTGCTTTAACATCTGAGGACAGATTTGGGAAACTCAGTTATACAGAAATCAAACTATTATGCAGTTTTTTCATCAGTTTCATACTGCATTTCTTCTTCCTAAGATGGGATAACTTGCCAATACAGCAGAGAAAATATAACTTATTAGAGTATTATTTGAGCATAAAGTTCTGGATATGTAGAGAGGTTATCACTCCCTAAATAATATCAAATGGATCTGACATTAAGCCCATTAAGCCCATTTCTTCTGAACTAAAAGGCTAAGCCTTCTGATCATGATCTTCCTTCAATGTATTTAGAAACCCAAGAGAAGCTCTTCAGTAGTCCACTGTGTCCCCTATGGATTAGCATAAACAGTTTGCTAGAAACTTCCAACTTTAATGTCAGTTTTTTACTGTCACATAGGCATGTATTTATCATAAAAATCAGGGCTAAGAAAGAAAAATAATAAGTGAAAGAATGCTAAGAACTTGTTTAAAATATGGGGTTTTTTTCTTTTTCTTCAGCACTAGTAAGAATCCCCCAAACAACCGCTTACTTATTTTAAATGAAATAGATGAGATCTGATTTGTGAAACCATAGAAATGAAGCTCTTAGAACTATATTCCAGATCCTTAAATAATAGTGATGTCACATCAACTTAGAAAAAAAAAAAAAAAAAACCAAGATGAATTCTTTGTTGTACAGATGTATGGCAAAGTATCGGTCTGATTTTTTTTTAATTCTGGGTGCTTTGCAATATGTGTTTTCACTGAATATTATTTTTCCTATTTTTCTTTTCTTATTTTCCCTGTTCACATAGTTAATCAGTGATAACTGTCATTGAAAACAAGTTAGAAGAAAGGATTCTATACTACAAACTAGGGACTTTTTACAAGCATCTGTTGAACCTTAACACTCCTGGTTTGTGTGGCAAATTGAGAGTTAGATTACATTTGTTTCAGAAAAGAAAGAAAAGAAAAGAAAAAAGAAAAGAAAAGAAAAGAAAAGAAAAGAAAAGAAAAAAGAGAAAAGTAGGTTTTTTGCTTTCACTGTTACGGATTATTGTAGGAGGGAAATTAACCTCCCACCACTCCTCCATTTCTTATTTTCTTAAGCTTTCCAGGCCTGATTCACTGCTGTATGACTTCAGTTTGAAGAGCTGTTACAATGGGTATGCACAGGAAGGGGTGCAGCTGGAGTAGCACCATGGAGAGTCAGGCCTATTATCTTGGCAAGTGACTAATCCCACGCTCCACAGCACAGCCTTTAGAACATCAAACTTCTTACCCGGGAAATAACTTTCTGCTCAGCAGAAGTGCTGCTCACCTGCACCTATGCGCTCAAACAGGTCCCAGAAGTAGATAAATTACAGAGGTAAAAAGTTTACCCCTAGGAAATGTTGGCCACTTCACAGAGCCCAGGCAGAAGGGAGATGGGGAATCATCAGTGATCTGTGACCGAGGCCAAAAATAGACTGGCCAAACTATTGTGAAGAAGGGCTATTTGTGTTTGTAGATGGAATGAGACAGCATTCCTGCTGAAATTCAGTAAAGAAAGATGCAAAGTCATGCCCCTGGGAAGGAGGACACTGGCTGAAGCTGAGCACGGACCAGCCCTGGCAGCAAAGGTGCTAACAGCTCCTGGGATACATGAAATCAATCAGAATCAGTGGATTGAAGTGATCGTCCACCTCTACTCAGCACTTGTTAGACCACACTGCACCCAGCTTTGGCCTCCCAAGTCATCCCTAGTCTGCAGGAAATTCAGCAGAAGATCGTCAATATGGCAATGGGGATGAAGCCCTGGCGGGGGACACTGAGGGACTTGGGCTTCTTTGGACCCCAGAAGAGACAGTTCCAGGGGACTGGACAGCAGCCTGCCTCTAGCTACAGGGAAGAGAACACAGAGGCAGGCTCTTCACAGTAGTGTCTCATAGGAGCACGATAGACAATGGGATTAAGGTAAAAAAAGAGATCCTGATGAGGTAAAAGTAAAAAATCTTTTGCTCTGTGGGGATAGTGGAGCAGAGGGACAGAATCCTGAGGACACTGTGCAGTCTCCATCTCTGGAGATTTTCAAGCTCAGATTGAACAAAGTTCTAAGCAGTCTGAGCTGACCTCACAGCTGATGTAACTTTGACTAGGATGTTGGACTAGAGACTTTCTGAAGTCCCTCCATCCCTAAAGGACTTGTTCTTGATCCTACAGAAGCAAGAGTGTTGAAGAGTAAAGAAGCTTCTAAAGCTGTTGAGTTACCAGATCTGATATGAGAGTAAAATAACATCCTATTTGAACACAAGAATATTTTAAAATTTCCCCCTACCCTATGCAGCATTAAGCTGTTCAGTGATTTTTGTGTCTATAGCAGTATTTAGGCCATATGGCAATTCACAGCACTGAAGCCTGAAATATTTGAGTATCACCAGTACCACAGGACAGAAGCAATGTATGGGTCAGTATCCTATTTCTGATTCATCACCCTATTGAATTATTGCCATTTTATAGTGCTTTAGGAAAAATGTCAAAGCTGCCAAATTCCATCATGTAAGCAAATCTGTTTCTGTTTTATAAGTTTATGCATGAGTTTATGAATTTTCTCTATCCAGATGGATTTTTCCCTTGCTTGCACACTTACAAGGGGTGGAAATAAAACCCGCCATGATTACAAATGTACTGATAAAGGTATTCTGAACTATATTGGGAAAAGACATCTGCCTTTTTCCCTAAGGAACATATAATCTAATTTGTAGGATAGGAATCAATGTCACAAATGGCTTTCTTTTTGTGCTTATTTGATCAAATAGTTTCAGTTTTAACACAACAAAATTCTGTAAAACCACCTAGATTCCGTCTTACATTTATATGACAAAAAAGTTGTAGTTTTATAGAGTATACAGCTGTACAAATACTGATAGGACTTCAGATTAAATTTATTTCTTTCTCCTGCCCTTTCCCAAATGAGAGTCCTTTTCTATTCTGATAGTTAAATAAATAGAGACTCAGGAGAGGAGAAAAAGCTCATCACTGCATTCACTGTGGTGGTTTGGGGGCAGCCCTGGGGTTGGCTGAAGCCCTTCCCATGCCACCTGCATTTGTGTTCACCTTTGTAGAAACTGTGTGGTCGTGGGGACTGGGGGACAACTGGTGTCAGTGCTGCTAACTTTTGAAAGCTTTGCTCCCCATGAATTTATTGCTCAGGAAGGGGATAGGAAATCCTGGGTTGTAACTCTTTATAAATCCTATGGATTTCTACCAGTTCCTGGACAGCCAGTGGAAGTGCACAATGATTGTTTTATGGAAACTTGCTTATTGCTGCTCCTGCCATTCAGAGATATCCTAGCTATGCCTTCCATTGACTTCACAGGGAATTTAAGATCTTTTTTTAGAGGAAGTAGGTTAAGTCCTTACTTCTTCCATACATCGACCTCCAAGGCTAGTTCAGCACTTTAGGAAACCCTGGATCTCACCTATGCTGCTTTTATTTAAAAAACCCCAATGCTTTATGGCATTCTGGAGTCTTGTTTAGAACATTTTACAGATAGAATTTTCTAATTGTTATCTCAAAATGTTACTGAAAGAGAACCAGGAGTTGTCAGGTTTGACATTATGTCCTTAAGTCTTTGCTGAACATCCACCCAAGGGAGTATTAGAAGCTGTTGGCTTAGCAGAGAAAAGCTTTAATAAAAGGTCAAACAAAATCATGGTGGAATCATTAATATGTTTTCAAGGGGACACTTAAGACAGGCCCTTCCCTGGACTAAGGGACAATAAAGAGGACTTAGGAACAAAGAGCCCTGGATGTGTATTTATTCTATTGAACTGTGGGTTTTGAATAGACAAACATTAAAATTGACCTGAGAGAAATGTTATGGACCACTGAACATCACAAGTCAATCATCAGTCTCTGTGCCTTTTAGTATGTGAAGCATAAATGCACAATGGAAAAAGAAAAAAACAACAATAAACTGGCTCCAAAAATTACCAGAGTAGATTTACTTACAGGGCATCATGCTTTTAGAGAGGCCACAAACATTGAAATTGAGAAGGGCAAGTTCAGACTTGGAAACTGTGCTCAAGAGGCAATTCTGAAAAGACCTTAAGGTTAATGGCAGATAACTTCAATACGTCCTTCCAGTGAGATGCCGGGGAATAAAAGTTACCAAAAATGCTATGAATAACAAAAAAAGGACATTTCCTTGATTTCTACAGAATAGTTCTTTGAAGATTCGAGCCCAGACCTGGAAACAATTTTGAAGCCTTGCCCAAAGAGCAAACTGAGGTAAAGTCTTGAGATTGCCAGTGAGGGGAACGTTCAAAAGAAAAGGAAGCTGTAGCAAGCCACATGAAAAGCAAATTAAAATATCCTCTCAGCTAAGAGATGGTACACAGCTGCAGTCTAGTAGGATTCAGCATCTTCATCATGCATATGAGGGTTGCATTTTGCTGTTTATAAAGCAAATGTTAAAAAACTTCCTGTAAATCTGATTTCAATCCAATTGTCAAATGCTAAAACATCAAAAATGCCAAATCCAACGTTTTTCTCTTCATGCCCAATTAACCAATTAAATACTTGCTAATGGAGGTACTAAATTCATCATAAATTGAATCTCCTGCTTGATTCAATTCTTTTCAAAGTATATTCTAAGAATTGCATAAAGATGTCTTTGCTGTAGAAATTATCAGTACTAGGCATTCAATGGTCTGTTTTATGTAGAAGGCCAGTTGAATGACCATTTTTGCCTCCCTGATTCTAAATTACAAAAAACCAAGACCTATAACATTTAGGAGTTAGACTTTAAAATGTGGTATGCTATTTAAGATAGAAAAGTTTTCAAATTCCTGTTTTACTCTTGCACTTAAATGGATTTAGTTCTCAGAAGCAACTGTAATTGAAAAAATCATTTAAAAAATGCTTATTTTTCTATGCAAATATGTCCTCTGCTTCCTAACACTGCTGCAGTAGTAGTAGGACTAAGAGGCAGTGGTTGGTGTTTGCTCTGCAATCTGTGCCTTCAGGACCACACCAACAACTGGGATTGCAAGCAGGATTGGCTCCCCGCTGCCTCCACATGCCTGACCATGTGGAGCAGTGCATTTTGTATTATTTACCTTTAAATTAAAATTATATTTGTAATCTAGCTACCAAAGTGGGAAAGCAACTACAGCAACTACAGGCTGTTTATTTCCAGCAATAAATATATAATGGTTACTTCTTAAAACAGCAGCAACCTATAAAAATTGAAATCAGAAAGTCAAATAGGGCTAGTACCCCATTCCATGGAATTTATCAAAGGTTTTATAGCTCTAATCAATGGCCAAAATAAAAAGGCTGGTAAAAGCTTACTTGCCATCTGAGCACTTCAAATAGTTACTTTGGCCTTTCAGCAGAGAACTGGAAGAGCACAGAGATCTACCATAATTCTGACATTGTCATTTGGGTACTTCTCCATACCCAAATCCTTCTGATCATTAGCACAGAAACAAGTACATTTTATTAGGTAATATTTCTACAACATTTAATGGTGATCAGCATTATTTAATGCTAACAAGAATGGCAGAACCTGGACTATAAAAATACACACGAGGTAAGAGTCAGAGCTCATTTTTTGGTCCTAATTGTCACTGATTTCAGAGAACCTATTCCTTCCTTGTGATTATGGTCAGAAGCTTTTTCTTTCTTCTTGACAGGGAACACATTTTAGCCTTATGTTTGCAATAGAACTCCAAATATCTGCCTCAGCTGATAAACCTTGGTCTTCAGAAGAGACATCAAAATCTGAGTTTTTTCAGCTGAAATCCATGCCGTATGATGGATTTTGTGCAATGGATTTCACATCTGATGGATGTAAAAGCATGCTCATTTTAATTGCATTACATGAAAGGGTTTTAACCTTTTTGTCTAAATGTACTTTAATATAACATTGGTCAATGCAGAGACAATGAAGGATATTTCAGGGAATGTCATTAATTGATCCAAGACTGACTAGAAAAACAGCAATCATGAATAAAATATAAAAAGAGTAAAACTTACAAAAAATTCTGAGTGTATCTTGTAATATAATGATTAGGAGCATTAAACGAAAATTCAGTAATACGCCATTAGAAATGTGAAATATTTTTAGCAGTGAGGGTGAACATACATTGGGAAAATTTATTACATGTGTACTGGACTCCACCCCTCAGAGCCTTTAATCAAGGATAGATGTCTCTCCTGAAAGGTTTGAGGCTTGATAAAGGTGCTTGTGACTGTGATTCTGTGGCCTGTAAGACAAAGAAGATTGGGGTGGAGCACTAAGCTGATCTCAGCGGTTCCTAAAATATCTTCAGCTCTTCCACATCTACCTTCAGTATTATAAAATTAGAAAATTATATATTTCACGGAGCTATGGCAACATGGAGTTATTTTGCAAACTTACTTAAGAGAGAAATGTCATATTCTATGCAGAAAGCTTGGGGAAATCTTAGACATGGAAGAATATTTTCCATTCACATTCCTCAGCTCTATTTAGGAAGTTACATAATGATAAAATGGCAGAATATAAGTGAGCGAGGAAAAGCTACTAGGATCACACCAAGAGCTTGTGATTTAACAGATAAAAGAAACCATGTTGAAAACTAGAAAAACCTCAATTGAGAGACCCAAATTAGAGCCCAAACCAGATTTTTTCTTTCCCATATGTCCACACACAGCATCAATTGAGGAAGCACAAACAGAAATTTTATGAATAGTGCACATCCCCTGTCAGATGTCGTGTAGACCCATGAACTCTAGGAACTCTAGGATCCATAATACTGCAGGAATCAGCTAGACAGCGTATCAGCTTCTTTTTCAAAGGAAGGATGAATAAGAGCTAGGTCTATTTAATTGTACTGCAGAAGGAACATAAGGAAGCCTTCGTTCTGAAAAATGTGCTCAGGTGTGGCTGTGAGAGGCAAAGAGGAGATGAGCAGGTCAGCTGCACCTGGACTGCAGGAAAGGAGTGCTTTAGGATGTTCCTAACCACCTCTCTCTTCAAACATCTCAGCTGAGCCCCTTTCAGCTCCTGGGGCTATCCCAGTCCCTATCCCTAGGGCTGGATGGGACAGTGTTGTGTGCAAGACTCATCCTGGTGCTGGATCTCTGGGAACACAGAGATAACAGGCAGAGATACTGAAGTTTAATAGACTACAGACTAGTAATTTGTGAGGAGATGTGCTCCCTAAGCAGCTCTAAAGTTTAGGGTTATTTTGAAAACAAAACAGATGCCAGGGCAGAGGAGGTGGGGATAGGCACCAGAGGCCGTTTGTTTCCCTGGCCAGGTTTTCACACCCTGTCTTGGTGGGGAGCCTGCATTCCTTTCTGAAGCCAGAAACAAAGGCAACAAATAACCACAGCATGACTATTCTTTCCAGGAACACACCAGTACTGACCTTTGCCAGAGAGTGATGTTTTTCTGCATTCCAACAGCTTTGATTCTGTTGTGGTATCACTTCAAGTACCCGAGCATCAGCGTAAGTGAGGAACATACAGACAACGATCCAAGGATGGAAACATTCATTTCCAGCATCACCTTTTTAAAGACTCTTCTCCTTTACCTTTCAATTCTAGGAATTCCTAATTCTACTGAGTAGTAAAGTCATGTACCTTAGAAAGTCAGTGATTTCTTGGAATATTAGTATCACTTTCTCCCACTGACTTTTCAGTGTTCTCTAATTAATAAATTGTGTGACCCCTTTATTCTCCAAAGAAAATCAGCCTTTCACCTCTTCTTCTACTTTATAGATACCAGTAACATTTTATTTCATCTGATTGGACTGATTAACACTGAGCAGTTCTCAGTCTGAATTTACATTTGAACATTCCATCCTGTTTTGGATGTAAAAAAAGAACGTATATGTAAAAGCCTGTGTTTTTTTCCCACCTACAGAGGTTGATCTAATGAAAAATATGACCTCTCTATAAAACTTGTACTTTAATTTGCATGTGTTGTAAATTCACATTATAAATTTTGTCCTGGTTTTAACAAGGGAGATTTTATCATTAGATCTCAAGCTTGAGACTACTCATCTGCATTATCGGTAGACAAATAATCATTTTTCTGCCCTGAAATTACATCAATTGCTACAATGACAGCAAGTACTTCATAACAAAAACACAGCTTATAACCGGGTAACTGTTGAGTTTCTGACATATAAATGGACTTCCTCAAAAAGATCTGAAGTTACCAATGTATTTTATGTTGCTGCTGCTGTCAATTCTACTACAATTAGTCCTACTCCTAAAACATGCTCTTGTGAACTGCAGAAAAACTGGTGTGAGGTTATATGTGTTTCTTTTTTATATAAAAAACTTTTGTGGTTTGAATGGTGAAAATAGATTAGATTTTAGGCTTAGAAATCACATACTTGAAAAAAGTTCTGCACATTTTCTCTAAATCTTACAGTTAGTCTAATATCTTACAGTTTTAAAAGAAAGTCACTGAAAGCAGTAGGAAGATTTATGTCATAAGGACTGGTTGTGGGAGTAGATACATCACAATTCAGATACAGTAGATATGCAACAATTTGCCTATTTCTCCGTGATTTTTTATTTTCCATTTGAACAGTGGTACTCAGAGCACAGACCTTCTGTTTTTCTGGCAGCATTTTGTTCTGTACTGACAAGTCATCATTTCCCCTCATTCCCCCTTATAGCTATGGCTGGGAACAGCAACAAAGGCAAAGTAATTCTTAAAACAAACAGGAATATTTTTGGCACTTCACAATAAAAGAGCTTTTGTTTTAAAGTAAGGCTGTGAATTTGACAAATAAAATTTTTAGATTTCAGTCTTTAGGCAAGGTTTGTGAGGACTTTTAATGTGTTAATACAGAAATACATGGTTGGAATAACAAGGGCAAGGAACACATTTTCAGCTTCAACCTCTACACACAATTAATCATTCTGACTTTAAAAATAAAAATCATTTTAAATAAGCAAGAGCTGTATAAGTAAGTAGTCTTTGGAATGAATTGATGGCCACTAGTGCAAACTTTATTGCAGTCTACATAGTACAGAAGAGAGGCAACAACATTTTGCAAAAATCATTAATCCTGACTGATAGACTCCATACTCTACATAGTTCATCTGAACTGTGTATTTTTCACAGCCTAAATTTTTAAACTAACCTGAATTTTAAGAACAATTTTCTGATTAGGATCCACTTCATCCCAGATGCTCTTAGAACCTACAAACCCTTCTGGAATTCAGAGCTTTCAGACCTCTGATCTCTGACTACATTTATCAGCAAGCTGGCGGCTCTTATGTGTTCCTCATGAGTTACATTGCACAAGCTGATATTTTGGGGACTTATTGTTGAAAAGAATGATGTTTAACAGATATTATCTTTTTGGGTAGTCTGGAGTGCAAGAAAACCCAAACCTCCCTATACTGTTAATGTAACCTCATGAGCACATAGGCTATAATGAACATCAAAGTCATAATTTTCCGCTAATATTAATGTAAAAGTGTCTTTTTAATATTTAAAATGTCCTTGGGGTAATTTTCACATTTAATTGAGTGTATGATATAGATGAATCATTTTTTTTGCATGATGAATTGCTGTTTTTTTAAATATTGTCATGTGCCTCCTAATGGACAGATTTCTACACACACAGTAACCTTTTCTAGTGCAAGGGTTTAAGACTAACGTTAGCTGGGTGCCTGGCATTGTGACCCTTTCTAAATCAACAATATGTAGCAGCTAAAAATGCAAGAAAAATGAGAAATCACAGTTTTACCTCTTCTGTGCAACATTTGAATAACATTTGTCTTATTACAGGGAGTATAACCTCACCCATTTGCCCTGACACAATGTGCTGCCTTGTTTCTCCGGTTTGTTTCATGGTGGATTGAATTAGTGCCATTTTCTGGATTGGATTATGATGTTTATTAAAAAGGAAACAAATTATTTGCATTAGATCATTCACAGCTTTAGCTTACTTCTCCCCTTAAACTACACTCATGAGTGACAACAAGATTTAAAGTAAGACAAATGTCCTCTTCCACCCTGGAGATTTGTTTTTAGTCTAAATAATTAATTGCAACACATATTCTATTTCACAGCTGCTGCCATCAGTCTTTTTTTTTTTTTTTTACTTTTCACATAACAAATGGTATTTTTGAGAAATAGTTTACATAATGGATAGTCACTCCCAGATTTCTTCAGCCGAGCAGTATGAATTATGTATAAATAAATGGAGAATGTATACACTTTAAAAGGAGTCAGGACTTTCCACAATAATGCTCCTCCTCAGCAGAGGACAAACACCTCCAGCTCCTCACCTGCATCTCCTGGGGAGCAGACCTTTCCCCCTTTGCTTTTTCCCTCTTTCTTGGCATAAGACTATCCAAACCTGCAATCTGCCTGAGGAAGACAAAGCAACTCTGCTTTGTCTGAGCTGCTCTCACCTGGAAAGAAAGTAAGGAGTGATGGTGTCAGCAGGAGCCCTGCTGACAGCCTTGATAACAGCTCAGGAGGTTTGTGTAATGAGCACAAGTGTTCTGCACAGCAGAAGTGCACATGTGAGAGAAGGCGTAAGATTTGCTAATGGTGTAATGAGCATAATTAACCCTGCAACACATTAATATACAATTTGAAATGCTTGCTGACTAGATAACAACAATGTTTTGGCATTGAGTGTCCTTGAAGGCAGATTATGTTTTTTAAGGCGGTTAGGAAAACTGATGTTTGATAACTCTGTGACAGCTGACACTGCAACAGTGGAGTGATGTAAATTCAGTTTTAACAAGCACTCAATATTTTGAAAAAGATCTAATTTGCAATTATCACTTACAGAAGCACATGTATATCAGACTGGTTAAGGGTATCCACATGCTTTGAGATGCAACTGCAGGAGCTGTTCCCACAGGTGAGATCCCTGTGATCTGTCTCTTGGTTTATTCTCTGGTACAAGACAGAGAAAATGAGTGTATTTTGTTAAAAAGCTTACTTGATTTTAGTGAGAAAAAGCATTTAATATGTATCAGGTTGTTCCTACTGTGAATACAGACAGCACTTCATTCCATAATTTCCATGTGACTGGCCAGTAGGGTGAGTGCCCAGGTCTTCTTTGTCCAGAGTGTCTTTGACTTCCAGCCATGGGCAGTTAATCATGGAACCATACAGAAAAAGACCTTTGAGATCATCGAGTCCAGCCACTAACCCAGCACTGACAGGTTCACCCTGAACCATGTCCCTGAGCACCACACCATACCTGTGATTCTGTGACTCTGTATCTACATGGTTTTGAACATTTCAAAGGACAGTGATTCTGCCACTTCCCTGGGCAGCCTGTCCCAATATCTGACCATCCTTTCAGTGAAGAACCTTTTCCCGATATCCATCTAAACCACCCCTGCTACTGCCTGGGGTGATTTCCTCTTGCCCTATCATTGAAAGAGGAGACCAATCCCCATCCCTCTTCCTCTCAGGTAGTTTCCCAAGAATTAGTTTGCCCGGTGGGCAGGACTTTCAGAATCTTCTAAGTTAATTTATTATTTCAGATGGGACAACCAAAACCTGAGACTGTCAAAATCACTTATGCCCAGTCTTCAGCAAGTCTGAACCCGGTACACACTTGTCTAGGTCCATCTGCACAACCTGAAGCTGATAAATTAATTTCTATGAAAGCCAATAAGCAGTTACCATGTTGGAGGAAAACCACGTTTTGCATTGATAAATTATGTGTCAACAGACCAACATCTGCAAAACAGTATTAGTACAGATCAAAATCACAGCTAACCAGAAACTACAATAAATTAAAGAAAAACTTATGCAAATAAATTTGAATGGGCTTGGCTGTACCTGCATGTTTTTCCTGAAGTTATAACACTAAAATATTGAACTTCCAGTTTCCATAGCAATGTGTCAGTGATGCTCACAGAAAGTAAAAAAAGACCATCATCTTCTCTCAGTAAAACAAATTCCCAAGGAAATAAGAACAGATGGAGGAAAACAGAAACGTCTTGAAAGTATTCTTATTATTTAGAGATGGAAGAATTTCACAAGTTTTAGGGGACTGGTTTGAATAAACACCTTAGCATCTGAAGTCTCATTTGTGTCTTATGCAAACCAACACAGCTCTCAGATGTCAGTATCAACACAGGTTTCCATCATTTATTTTCTGAACAGCATTCCAGTCTGGATAATTTTTGGGCTCTCCTGTACAAGGGAGGAATAAAGAAGTCAAATAAGTCCAGCAGATGGTCTCTGAGACTTTTGGGGAGTTTGGGCACATGATGTGTGAGGAGAGATGGGTCTCTGGGATTGTCCATCCTGGAGAGGGAAGGCTGAGGGGGGCACTGGGGGAATGTGGTTCCTCGTTGGTGAGGGGCTCTAAGGAGAAGGAGCCAGGCTCTTCTCAGAGGTGCACAATGGTCTTATGCTACAACAGGAAATTCTGATGGACATATGAGAAAAAAATCCAAATCACCCTCAAATGATTTCGAGGCCTGAGAGTCTGGACCTGCTGGGTACTCAGGACTCAGGGTGGCCAGGCCCCTGATCTAACTTTGAACTGTGCAGGATGTTGGACTGGATGCAGAGGTTCTTTCCAATCTAAGCTGCTCTGTAACTCTAACTTTATTCTCGAGGTGATTTAACAGATACTTCATCTTTCTGTCACAAGGCTCAAAGGAAAGACCCAGCAATGGAAAGATGAGCAAAGCACAGCAGGGGCAGGGCAATGGCCTGACTTAGCCGAGCTGTTTGGCATCTTCTCATCTGGCTCCACGCAGTTCTTGCAATGAGAAAGTTCTCCAGGTTCTTTCTCTTCTCCTTCTTTATAACCCTTTCAGCTCTTGTGGATGACAGATGGTGACAGCCAGATGACACCTGTGGAAGTTCAGGTACCTAACATCATTTGGGCAGGTTGCTGACCCTGCAAAGACCCCAGCTGATGTAAGTTAACACTGAAAATGTCACTGCAAAGCCTGAGACTGCTTCCTACCTCTCAGGTCTTCCTTTAGAGCATAAATCAGATGAGAATCACTTCCTCAAGAGAGAGGCTTTTTCTTTGTAGTGCCAGTGCCTGGGTACATGCAGGGGCTGTGCAAATGAACAACACTATCAAGAAAGAGTGAATGCACTAATGAACTCAGATGATTAATATCACTGCAGGTGTTGGATTGTCTGGCTGCTACAGACATTGTGACACTCAGTGTCTGAACGTGGCTAAAAGATCATCTGACAGGAGATGGGACAGAAAGGAAAGCAGAGGGCCTCTCATAGGCCATTTTCTGACTTTCCAAGGGCATAGTTACAGTGCAGCTACTTTGGCTGACAGGCACTGTAACTATCAGACCAAATCTCTCTTTTTTGTTCTTTTTTTTGTTGTTTTTATGTGATCTATTACAAGGATGCTCATTCAACACTTGAAATCTGACATTTCAGCTCTGTTATACATCCCTGGCTTAAATAAAAAGAACGCTGCAAACCAGAACAAAATTCCACATAATATCTTCATTGTCCTGAGCTAAAATGATGTATTATTCTTGGAAATTTGCAGGTTCAACATAACTGGAGTTTCATTGTTATTGGAGTATATATTCTGGCTTGGGGATGGTACAGGAATGACTGAGAGCCCTTCACTAATCTGAGGATAGTAGGAACAGCCTTTGATCCAGCTATCCATGTGAGTATCACTCAACCTGTTACTGCAGTTGGCAATAAATATGTCAGGTGTCTTTAAAAGTCTTTGAGGTTTTTTCAGAAAAATATATATGTTTGCTACAGGTGCAGGTGACTGGAATAAGTGTCTCTTTATGTAAATATTTGCCTGTATTTTCCAGAAATGCCAGTTGTTTCAGAAAGAGTTTCTGCCTCTGCCTGTGAGGAACCCTGGTGTCATTATAATAGAATTATCATCAAATTATTCTCTTCAATGTGCATCACGAAACACTGGCTTTTACGTGTGAAATCAGATAAAACAGTGATTATCCGAGTTTGCTTATCATTGTGGGATTTCTTCATACCTGAAAGTGAAACTATGCAGAACTGGGTATGAACCTCAGAACATTTTTCTAGTGTTAACTTGTTCCTCCTTTGAAAAGAGAAGCTGTTCCCTGAGGCTCAAAAGCAAGATAACACTTACAGAGGTGCTTTGCAAAAGGAGAGCCAGCCCTTGTACTAAAGGAAGATAATCCAGTCACAACCATTCTGTGAAATGTAGCCTTTGGTAGGGACAGGTTATCTGCAAAATATTTATAATAAATTGAACTTAGAAGTGAAATTAACTCTCCAGAACAAAATTGATAAATCTAAACAAGCCAACACATGACAGCCAAAATAAACTCTCTAGTGCAGAAGAACAGTTAAAGTTGCCTTGGTAAGATGAACTTTCTGAATAATCTTTTAATTTTTGAGAGGCCTCATTGGTTTCAGTGGGATGACTCCTGGAGTGCCCACAGCAAAGGTGTTGGAATCTGGCCCTCTAGAGTTCAAACTGATAGGGGAAAACCCTTTACAGGACAGAGAGAAAATTTTAAAAAGGTGAAAACCAAACAAGACCACTCTCTGAGGAGCTGCAGCAGCAGTGGTATGGATGAGTACCACAGGCTTAACATGAGCAGCAAGGAGCACTGATAAATGTCTGAGAACTAACACCAGTACCTCAGGCTAGATGTGTGATTGTAAGAGGTGACTGGAAGAGGGCTCATTTTCTGTGAGTCTACATCTTATCTGAAAATGTGTTTTTTGAGTTGCTTTATTAACTCTCCTCCTGGAAAGCAGCATTATCTCCACCCATGTCCACTGAACAGGGTTTTGGACCAGAATGTTCAATGCAAAGAGCAGAAATCTCAAGGGTCATTAATTTAGGGTTGTCCAAACAAACTGAAAGAGATCAGGATTTAACTGCCAGTACATAACTCTGTTTAACACCAGTTGGTGTAGAGCCAGGAGTTTGGGCCCAAATTCTCCTTGCTGGGCACAGGGCAGCTGTGGCTGCATCCTGACTGTGTGTGGTGCAGCAAGCTGTGCCCTCAGTCTTAGAACTTTGCCTGCTTTCTTCACTGTAACTTTAATATTATTATCTTTTTCTAAAACAAAAAAGCCTAGGAAGAGATCAATTATATATTTATTTCAATAATAAAATTGCAATCCAGATAATAATTGTATTTTGTATAATTTGCAGTGGCATATTAAACAGTGACAGTGATCATTAGGAAAAAAATAATCCACTTGATGTTGAATTCAAAACACAAATTTAGTTACTAATCTCTGCACCTGCATCTCAAATTTTATTCACACTCGGCTGAAAATATTCAGTCATTATGATGTTTATGAAGGACAAACTGTTCTTGAATGATTTCTCTAATATGTTCACTTAAAAAAAGCTTATCCAATGCCAACACAAACTACATACTGCCTGAAAGATGGAAAACACCACTCCTCCAGGCTCCAGGCACTGGGGAAAGCACTTGCCTTCAAGTTTGTGGCTTGGCAACATCAAACAGATTTATTCTGTAAAGTGATGCTCTGCTGAATTTGGGCCTGGTGCAGGGCACAACTCTTGCCTTGCTCATTCAGCAGATCTAAACATTTTTATTTCCAACGCCTTTCATCTTGGAAGACTAACACAAGGAGGTGATGCTGGAAGTGGGTTGCCCACCTGCAGCCTGGTATCTGGAGGAGACCCTGTCAGCAGCTTGTCACAGCTCATCAGGCTGAGGGGAGCAGGAGCCCCAGCACAGGCATGTGGAGAAAGCAGAGGACAAGGGATCAGCTCCATGGGAATGATGGAAATCACCTGGCTGTGACACTGATGCATAATAGGTAAATTCTAAGCTAAATGTCCTGGTCATGACAACAGGGAACAGTTACTGCACACTGAGTCCAGAACAATCCTTTACTACTCAGGCTGTCAATGGGAAGGGCTTTACTGATCATATAAATGTAAAACAGTGCCTAGGAGTAATTAGTACAGGAGGAAGAAAAGGCTGCCTGGGAGTGGCTGCTTTTCTGAGCTCCTCAGCCAGTCCTTAGTGTGGACACTCTTTGATCAGCTGATTGCACAGGAGGGAAAGCATGAAGATCTCCCACAGCTGGGGAAAGCAAAAGAGGGCAGAGCTATGCTTTTCCCTGACTCATGTGGGTAAAAGAGTTAAAATCTGAATTCTTATACAGCCCAAAGAACAATTCACAAAACCTCTAAGTAACTTGAAATAATCACATTTTAAAGCTTCTTTACAGCTATTTTTTCACTTATGTTTTTGCTTAAGTTCATCAAATCAGATGTAAAAAAAGGGACTGGTGATGAGTAGACTGTATTTAAGCATCACGAGAACCAGACTTCAACACCTAATACTGCTGTGGCCACCCAACACCTCTGTCACAGTCTCCTCCCTCCCTTCCCCAACAACCTGTGCAAATATGGGAGTTTTTGATCTCAAGCACGTGTGAGGAAGAGGGGACATGGCTCTCTGTTCCCAGAACAGAAGGAGAGGCTGGTTGAAGCAAGGAACAGGATCAAGAATCAGATGTTTTAACATGTGCCTTTGGCACAAGACTCTGCCATAAAAACCAAGCAGGAAACACTGAAGACTCATTTCTTTTCAAGTGGTGCAAGTAGGCAGGAATCTGACTTTAAAACAGGATTGACAAACCTCTGTTTCAAAACTATTTTTTTCATCCCCTTTGCTGCACTGCTGGAGTGGGCTGCAAAGTGGGTGCTGTGCCCTGGAGCTGAGGCACTCACAGTCCTCAGCATGGAGAACTCCCCAGCTCTCTCATTTTGCCTGTGCACACAGAGGACACAAGAGTTCTGTGTAAAAAGGTGTTGAAGCTTGCCTCTCTCTGCCTTTAAAAACCTTCAAACTTATTTGTTTATTTGTCTCAAAACCTTGTGCTTCTCAAACAAGAGCTGTGCCAAACTTTTCCCATTTATTAGCCTTGCCTAACCATTTTGAAAACTGCTTAGTAGATCATATCTATTGCTGTGAATTACATTCCTCAATTATTAATTTCTGCCATCAATCACACTTTATCTTTTCCACAGCTGAAGAAGTATCTTGTCACTTCTTGTATGGAATAGTACAGCAATTAAATTTGATATACTGTTATATATTACATTCAGTTAAATTTAATACACAGGGTATAATTTTCACTTCTCAAAGCTTTAGAAATAAAATCAGATACATTTTCATTGGTAAATGATAGGTTAAGCAGAACCTCCACAACACTAGGTTTAAAAAAAAGCAGACATCATGATTCCTCTCACTGGTTTGTGACAGCCAAGATACTGAAGCGTGGAGATACTGTTGGGTAATTTTCATTATAATTTAAAATTATTGCACATTATGCTCTCACTTTATCACTCACCACAATGACTGCGCTGGAATAAAGTACAACTTTCTTCTCACTGTAAAACACAAGCCTTGGTTTAGAATTTGACTTGGGTTTATACTGCATTCCTTTATATCCTTCTCTGCTCCTACACCTAAATCTCCATGTTTATATTTTTCTTTCTTCCTGAGCTTTCCTGCTGAGGGAGCATATAACCTTTTTAAAATCTATGTCTGGACACAGAGAGGAATAAGAATTTCCATCAGTATCAGTCTCCTGTTCAGTCTACCATTATGAATTCTGTCAGCTTCTCCAACTACTTAGCCCTTGGATCTGAGGACAGAAAGCAAAATGTGAATACAGAAGAAAGACAACAAATATAGCTCAAAGACACAAACTGCTACATGATAACATAAGAAATCTTTGTGAAAATGAATGGCTAAAATAGAATATTTTAGAACAAAAGGGAACCACAATGAGAATCATAGAGCTGAAATGAGCATCTTGGCATATCTATAATTCTCTCTTTGTCAACATATTGCTGACTGGTGCAAGACAGAAGCAGAATATGGATATTAACATCCACATAGATTTCTATATGTACTGACCACTGCCTAAAAGCATTTTTGCTTTGAAACAGGAGAGCAGATTACAATTCTGGAAAAAATCCCCTGAAGGTTTCTCCTTTTATTTTAGATTGCTTTCCTGAAGGGAAGAAAGCAGTTTGATACCATCCCCAGACACTACATATTAGAAAGAAAACATAATTTCATGGCACTGTGTGGTTTTCTTTTAAATTATCTCTGGGAAGAGTTCTATTCAGTTGGTGTATCTTATGCATAAGCACAACTCTGCCGGTGCCTTGAATCCCATGGGCCTGTGGTTGGACACACCACAGATTTTTGGTTCCTTTGCTACTTTCCCTGAGCTCTTTCAGATGTGTTTCTTGCTGAGTTTTCCCCAGGGAGCTAAGCCTCGACATCCCTGCAGTGTCTGCATCCTGTCTGTAAAACAGTTTAAGATCTTTAGAATAAATGTGTTATTTGGATGTGCCTCTTTAACAGTTATAGCTGAAAGTTTTGTTTTCTCTCACTATGGCATTTACATAAGATCAGAAAAACCTTTGCAAATGATTATCCACAGAGTGGTGACGAGGCAATCCCCTAAAGCCAAATGCAGAAAAGTTGCAGGAGGTAATAGAATTGAGGAGTGGGAAAAAGGCACAATTTAATGTGACAAAATGAGTTACAGTAAAATCTTCCTTCCCCTTCCTAAATTCTTAATGGGGAAAAAAGTCACAAGGGCCTGAAATAGCTGTCAGAAAATTCTGTCAGTTAATTTGGTACTAGGGGAATAAAGTAAACTGTTAATATACGAGTAGTCACTGGTACCATTTGCAGAGGTGCTCAGGATAAAGGCTTTCACTGAGTAACACACACAGAAACAGAAAAGATGCAGGGAGTGAAAGAAGGTGTGATGTGGTTACAAAATTACTGTGACCCATTTAAAACTAAATCACCTAATGAAAAGACGTGACAAAAAATGGGTAAACAAGCAGCAAGAGAGGATTTTAAACAACACACTACCAGATCTAGGTTAAACAACATATGGTGTCTGTCAGGCAGCTGCTTATTGAAGCAGAATTATAATAGGGTGATCAATCATATAGATCCAGAAAGAATTACTACAGAAAAAAACTACAGGGGGAATCAAAATGTGCATTGAAAAGCTTAAGCATGCCTGATATAAATGAATTATTTCAAAATAAATTTTAGATAGATTTAATTTTTTTGTTACTTCCATCTAACAGATGGTTCAGGATAAAAATAACATAGTCACCTCCAGAACACAAAACCTAGTCAGATGAGATTGACACTATCTACATTTTAAAACCATAATCTTACAAAAGAAAAATGTAAACCTTTTACAGTGTCTCATAAGCCCCAGTAACCTCTAGAGAAATCCAAAGCAAGCTTTGTACTCATATCTAACCCTCAAAATCCAGTAATATCGTGTTTCCATGGTACAGGAGAGCCAAGAAACTAAAGTAGGTGGGAGGGGGTCTCTGTGCCTGAATCATAAATTAAGGGCAACATCTGGGAGCATCTATGATCTCCTGGAGAAACATCAAAACTCACTGTGTAAGGGACTAATCCCAGCAGCAGGCAATACGAGCAGTACATCTCACTAACCTTTATTTCTTCGAAGGTGAGTTTGGTGAGGTATCAGATTTCAGTATGTACCTCATAACAGAGTCTGTTCTACTGATTCCTGTTCCCAGTTTTTATTTAATTTGCAATATTACATGGCCTTTAAAAAATCAGGATTTAACTTGATGACTTAATACCAGATCACTGGGTATTACCTATCAATGGATTTTTCAAACTAAGAGTGAATCTGTTACTCCTAGTTGTTTGGCAATAATTTATGTAAAGAAAAAAGTCTACTGAGTTCCACAAACTTTTCCAAAAGTCTTTTTTTTTCTTTGCATACTGGTGCTTCAATTCACTGACTAACTTAGTTCTTGAAAAATTGCTACATTGGAAGAAAAATTATCCTTATCTTCTGTGGACTAAAATGTAAGTCAGTGGAACAGCCAAACTCCGGAAGGCAATAAACTCTCATGCCTCTCAGTTTCCAGGTTTATTTAACTGTGAGCATTTTCTGAGAGGTTGTAAAATCTCATTTTTACTATTGCAAGTGCTTCTGTTTATAGCCTATATATATATATGTGTGTGTATATATATATACACATGAATATGGTATTTTGTAGCCCTCTCAAATAACTTTGTTATGCATTTTTCTGCTTTTCATTACAGCTATGCTTTCAAGACATGGGTTGCAGATCAGGGGGCATTTTCAACGTGAACACATAACTGATTGTAGATAACCTGTGTGTCTGTTTTCACCTCAAAAGGAGACAAAAATAGTAATTTCCAGTACTTTAAATATAGATATATTTGTGGAAGCTTTTTTCTGATATAATGAGATTTTATAAGTGTGGAGAATCAGTGGCTTCCTACATATGGTCTAATTTGTTGCCATGAAGGCAGCTGAAACAGGGGTATCTTGAGTGTGGAATTACATCAGTTTGGGCTATTAAACTCCCTTAAATATAATTAGTTCATTAAATGTAACCAGTTTAATTTGGAAACAAATAATTTGATTGCTTTGGTAAAGATTAGGGCAGACGTGACTCTGTGACCTCACCAAAGGAATCAAAAAGAGACACTGAGCTGAGCCAAAGGTAAAGAGGGGATTCAGTCTGAGGCTGTCACAGCAGCACAATCACCAGAAGGACAAGGACCAGCAGGATGAGGACAGGGTGTTAAACTGTGACATCTCAGTAAGGGATTGGGTTTTTGTAGAAGGCAAACAGGGATCACTGGAACCCATTTTGAAAATATCAGAAGCTCCTGGTAACTCCTCATCGGAATCTGTCATGGCTTTATCTGGATAACTTAAACCCTTGTGGGTTTAAATCTCAGTTCTTGGATTCTGTTTTACTGATGGAAATTGTCCTAAATGTGTACTTATAAACACCTACTGAGATTCATAGATTATATTAATATTTTGTACAAAATTCTGTTACAAAAATGGGCATCGGACATTCACTCATCATTAGTTATATTAGACAATTTTCTTGCTTTGTCCTTAAACCCATGAAAGGCATAAAGTCTAAGAAATTAGACTTTTAAGAACATTAAATCCTGGAGTTCAGTTACCGATTTAACAGAAAAATGACAAAATATCTAGTCTAAGTAATTGCAAATTACCCCAAACATGTAAACATGTCTATTTATTTTGAGCAATCCAGTGTAATTTTTAATCAGCTCATACATTTATTTTTGTGGGGTTTTTTTAAATGTGTTATTTTGATTGAAAATTATTTCAGAATTATAGAATCTGTGTGGCCCAATTAATGAAGACCAAGAAAAAGCATTTGACACCCATGACTTCCACTGTTTCCAGAGAAGAGTAACATCAGCCTTGTGACTAAATCTATCTGTAAGGGGAGCCACAACTAATATGCCCATTAGAGAGAAACCCTAACAGAGAAAAAATACAAAACTTAATGAGACCTGTATTTTATGACAAAAAAAAAGACGTATCATGCTTGATAGAACACTTCTACTGGGAGGTTTGCTGCAAAATCATTCCCAAGTTTTAATTCACCAAAATAATCAGTATTGATACCCATCATAACATCTAGCTATTAAGACT